>CAHIKZ030005474.1:427500-462500 GCA_903632075.3 Acanthosepion pharaonis | reverse complement strand
AACAGGTTTCGAGTAGAGAATAGATGATGATTGAATTCTTTAAAGATCGTGGTTGACAGGAGAGTAAGTAACCAGAAATGATTTCCATGTGTCATAAATGCGAAAGAAGAAACGATTAGCATAAAACTTACAGTTACATCTAAAAAAAAATTAAATAGTAATTCGATTATCCCTATCTGCCATCCTAGTACTGCGCTTAAATTCGTAAACTAGGGACCTCCACTTTTTCGGCATAAATTTTCGATACCTAAGTTTAAAATGAATTTTTTAAAACGAAAAAAAAAAAATTCTTGAAGATTTCATTTTAGCTCTGATTGAAAGTTTAATAATTAAATTTATTATTTCCTTTAAGTAAACAATTCTGGTGTATTTCAGATAGAAACTATATACAGTGTAACCCGGATATAAGAGAGTTGGCGGGACCGGAGAAAAAGTCTCTTATATCTGGGTTTCTCTTATATCCGAGTTTGGTCTATTTTATATACATTAACACAGGCTCTAATTTGGGACCAGAGAAAATCTATCTTATATCCGGGTTTCTCTTATATCCGGGTCTCTTATATCCGGGTTACACTGTAACTATTTGTATGTCAAATTTAATTTCGATTTCTTAAATTTTCTTAAAAGCGACTATTTTCTTAATTTTAAGAAATTTGTAAACAAGCAAAAATTTATCGATTTTAAAAATATTTAAAAAAATTTCTGACACCTTATTTTAGTAAAATTAGAAAAGTTAAAGTTAAATTAATCTGATTTGAAAGAAATATTACTTACTTATAGCATAAAAAGTAATATACAACCCATTATTAACGATTGGTCCTGTTCATCTGATCCAACGATTGGTGGACTGTTGATTGACGAAGCGATGACAGCTACTACGGATGACCATAAATGACAATTTTTAGAAATCTGAGTGAACGCTTTTTTTTTTTTTTTGGTTTTACTGTTATGTTTATTTATTAGAATAAAGGGACAAAAAAACTTAGATCACGTGACCTTTTCATAATAATTGCAATTTCAGCCTACTTTACATGGAAATAAGGAACGTATTAAGTAAAAAAATACAAATAAAATTTATTTTAAACGTAGAATAGCCCAACTACATTTATTAATCTTTTCAATTTTGGATTTGTAAATTTCGTTTCCACTGAATTATTATATCACATCCAGGAAATAGCCCAATACAGAATTTTACACGATTTTAAACTATTATAAATTATTATAATTAAAATTTTTTAAAAAAATGGAAAAATTCTTGTAAAAATTCATTATTCATCAGGAAAATTTTATTTCTTCAGACAATAATGTCCTTAATATTACTTATTTAAAAAAAACAATTAAAAGCTTTTCTAATAAAGTAATCACATAGTTTTATTGGATTCATTATTTTTCAATTCAGAGCAGATTTTCAATTAGATAGATCAAATTTGAAAAAGAAAAGTAGGTGATTTACTACTTTTAACCAAAAAAAAAATATATATTTCAGGAAACCGAAAGGTTTAGTGCGAAATTTCATGAAATTAAGTAAGGGGGGGGTTAACATATTAAAAAAAATTTTTTTTTTTACCAAAATCTTCTAAAAAAAAGAATTCAAAAATAATTTCATTCATTTGTGAATAAGTCCTGAAAATTTCATTAAAATCTGACAATTACTTTATTTTTACAAGAATTTCAAAATCAATGTGTTTTCAACGGAAAAAGCGCAAAAAACACAATGTTATTTTCATGCTCCCGCGATGACGTAAACAAAAGAAGACTTTAATCAAAATTTCGAACGTGTTAGAAAGGATTACAAAATTTCAAAAAATAATTAAAATAAACTTTGATCTTTCATCTTAATAATAACATAAACATTTTGACGATAAAATTTTATTTTCGTTAAGTTTGTGTCCTTTTCCTATGCTGTTTTCCCGGGAAAAAACGAAGGTACCTACGTAAAGTCATGGCAGCAAGGAGGAAAGCTCACCAGAGAAATTACTGTAAAAAATATTCTTATAAAACTACGGCTTCGCTGCGACAGTGGGAAAGTGACAGAAGGTGTGATGCCAGATCAAAACCGATAACGTTACAGATTCTTTTTCGGATTTTGTCAAGAATCGCTCTCCCCACCTCTCTCTCTCTCTCTCTATATATATATATATATATGTGTGTGTGTGTGTGTGTGTGTGTGTGTGTGTGTGTGTGTGTGTGTGTCGCAGACGTACGAGACCAGATGCGATAGAAGTATTCAATGGACGAATAGAAACGTTTTTTTGTAGTAAAATAATCTGCAAAGCATTTACGGCATTATATATATCAGACTGGAACAAAATTTTGAAACGTTTATCAATTGTCTGTCTAGATTTCTGAGATGAGGTATTGTAAATATTTACATTATTTACAGTGTTCGGTCTGATGTCCTCATCTTTATTGTCATATATGACAATAAAGGTGAGGAAAACAGTCCAAACAATGTAATAATGTTTATCAATTGATAACATTTGAACAAGTGATTTATGACATATATGCATATTCGGGATGGTGACATTTCAACGCGTCTATTTTAAAGGATTTTTTTTGATTATGTTAACAGTGAAATTGGAGGAAAATCAGATCCATTTTCGTCATTTGAAGCTCTTTTAATTCAGATGATTAAAAACAAAATACGCTGTACAAGCAGCAAAAACGACATGTACTGTTTATAGTGATAGTTCCATAGCTGAGAGTATTGTTCATGAAGTGAAAAATTTGATCTGAAAGATCGGCAATATTCCTGTAAGCCTGCAGTCATTGTTGATAACCAAACTGAAATGTTGATTAAAAAATAATCCAGGCCACACGAAACAGAACATGACAGCGATATTCTACATATGAGTGTTGGAAAGCATTTGAAAATATTAGATATGTAAATCGACACGATGTTTTGGTGTCTCACGATGTAACGGAACGTATTAGTGAGTCACATTTCTATCAGCGATTCTCTGCTCAAACACACACACACACACACACAAAAAATGATCTATTTTTGAAAAGAACAATCACCGGCGATGTAAAAATGGATTGTTTACAATAATGTGACGCAAAATATATTCTTGGGAAAACAAAATACAGCATCGTTAACCACTTCAAAACCCGGTCATCATTCGAAGAAGGTGTTACTGTGTATCTAGTGGTATTGATAGGGCACTATTTACGCAAGGGGTTACAGGGAGTTGGAGCGAGAGCAAATAGGAGTGATAGGGGGAAGGATCAAGAGAAGGATAGAGGATAGATCAAAGCATCTGGAGACGTCAATTGATATTGCATTTGAAGATTATCGCTATCAGGAAAACAGGAAAATGGAGGGATTTCCACAGGCGAGAGGTGCGATACATGAAGCTATTGGAGTAGAAGAGGCGGCTACATTTAACAGTTTCGACATTGAAAGAGAGTGAGCAAGATGTCAGCCTAGTAGAACGCTTAAATTCATGAAGTCTGGGAACCAGTGAAATCAGCTCATTGGAGCAGTTAACATGAAAGTATTTGTAAAAAAGACAGAGGGAGGCGACGTCACATCTGTGAGAGAGCGACTGCAGACGAGATGCCAGATCAGGGCCAATTACATTGCATATCCGTCTCTGGATCTTATCAAGAACCTTGATATTTTAATCATCCCGTTCAAAAATGCACGTCTGATGTCTCCTCCTGGGTAAAAGCCAGCATTGATGCTTTCATTTCAGCAATAAAATACTTAGTTAAACCGCATTCATCTCGTTGGTTATCACCTGCTCGCTCAGCTGCTATAGCCCACAGGAATCACTTCTTCCATCTGAACCAGATGGAAATGTCTGATCGTAACTTTGTCTCTGCTCGTAACGAGTCCAGGCGCGTACTCAATGAACCAAGGTTACTGCTTGCTGATAGAATGAAAAATCGTTTAACGTTTTGCAAGTTTGGTTCTAGAGATTATTGGCTGCTCTGCAGTAGCGTGTTTAACAACAGCAAATCCTTAATCTCTCGTCTATTCAGTCAATTCGAATTCCTAACATCTGCATCAAAAAAAGGCTGAATGCTTTGCTTGACTCTTGATTCATCCGGCGTCCCCACACGCGACCCGCTCCTCCAAGAACTGAGGCTCTCCTGCGTAATGTGTGCATAACTTTGTCGTTAGTCTTTGTCATCATTTCTAAATTAGATTCCCATAAGGCAAGTGGAAGCGACGGGATACTAGTCATCATCCTAAAGAAATGTGCTCCTGAGCTAACTCTAGTTCTCTCCAAACTATACAACTATTATCTCGCTGTTTCCTGTTTTCCAGCCTATTGGAGTTCCTCTTCTGTCGTCCTTGTTTTTAAGAACCCTGGAGAACATGTTGACCTCTCTAACAGCTGCACTATCAGTATCCTACCGATTTTCGGCAAAGAGATTGAGGCTTTAATCAATGCTGAATTGGCTAAGATCTTACCTCTCACGAGCTACTTTCTGACAAACAATATGTATTCCGTTTTGCCCGGACTACCGCTGATGTGCTTACTGTTACAGTTTTTTTGGATACATCTGTGTGCTTGTGAGCCAACCAAAATGAGCTGACTCATTTTATAGTCCACCATAAGAAGGGTTAACCAATCAGAAAGCTCAAAATATTCAATCCAACGTGTATAAAGGCAGCCATTTTGTTTTTTCTCCAAAAATATATTCACTGCCAACCTCTGATATCGAAGACCTGAAGAATTACTGAACAGCTGCTACTAGTGATATTGGCGTTGTTCCATTGAACACATTACGTACTGCACTGGATTCTATATTCAAAGATACGGCAAACATGGTCAACACTTACAGCCATAGCTGAATATGTATATCAAGCTCTTAATAATAACGCCCACGCCAGATATGTGGCTCTTGATATCTCAAAGACGTTCAAAGCGTTTGTCATGTTGGTCTTCTACGTAAGATTCAGGGTTACATTATTACGGGATTATTTGATTTAATCCAATCATTCCTCTTTGCACGTGAAATGAAGGTTGTCCTGAACGAGTTCTCTTCCAATTCCTTCTATACGAACGCAAGAGTTCATCAAGGGTTCTACAGTTTCTGATCTTCATCAATGATCACCCTGATGTCATCAGTTCTCAATTTGGCATCTATACAGACGACACTACAAATAACTCCTGTCTTAATAGTAAATCCGGCAGCGCTGACGAAATTAACCTATCCTTTTCTCTTGTAAATAGTATCTAATTAGTGAATAACTCGGGCAGTAAATGGCTTGTAAACTTCAATGACCCCAAAACTAAACTGCTCTTATTTAACCGCCACAGAGAAACTTTCCTGTCACCCTCATCAGCATGGTTGATGCTCGACTACGTGAGAGTGTCCCACTGCGTCTTCTTGGCCTCACGATTTCCAATCACCTGAGGTGGAACAACGACATTGAATCAATAGCTGCATCTTCTGCAAGGAATGTCGGTCCACTCTGTCGCGCGAGAATGTTGTGTTTTTTTGTTTTTTTTTCATCAGAGCCCATCTTACACAACTACAAATCGGCCATTCGTCGTCTATGCATTGAATACTGTTTCCATATATGGTCTGGTGCTCCTGCTGTTCATCTCGAGGTTCTCAACAAAATCCAAAGACGGATCTGCAATGTAATCGCTCCTGACTTGATATCTCGACTTCAGTCACTTTCACATAGACGTGATGAGGCTTCACTGTGTCTTTTCTACAAATATATTCATGACAACTGTTCTGATGAGCGATCTTCCCTGATGTCCCGATTACATGAATTTAAGAGTTCTACTAGATTGGCATCTAGGTCCCACCCATTTACTCTGGAAATAGTTAAATGTAACCGCTACTTCTACTCCAGCAGTTTCTTTTCTCGTACGTCGCAATAGTGGAACTCCCTTCCTCTTACTTGCTTCCCTGATAACTGCAATCTTCAAAAATTTAAATGCAAAGTCAATCGCAATCTTCTGTTGCCTTGATCCCTGTTCTTCATTTATTCTTCCCCCAATCTCCTCTATACACAGTTTTTCCCCCTCATTTTCACTCTCTGTAACCCCCTGCCCCCTATGTCACCCCCGCCTTGCTTGGGATGAAAAAATTATTTTCCTTTATTCTAAGCCTACAATGTTAGTCCTTTTGCAAAATAAGCATACAATGAAAGAAAAGCGTTGCAGTTTAGTTTTTTTGTTTGTGATTATTTTAATATATTTTTAAAAATTTCTTTTACAGTTTAGACAACACGTTTCGGACGGTGTTCTGGTCACTGTTCGGCCGAGGCGAGCCAACTGTCGTTGAACTGCAAGGCTTCAACCATTATTTTACACAAAACGTTGGTTACTGGATTTTCGGTGCCTACAACATCAGCACAGTCATAGTTTTGCTCAATATGCTTATTGCAATGATGACGAGATCCTTTGAATGCATTCAGGTAAGTAGTACTTCAACATTTATATATATATATATATATATATATATATATATATATATATATATTGTCATACACAGACTGTTTCTGTTTCGTTGTATCACAGTTCACGCTCTCTCTCTATATATATATATATGTATATATATATATATATATATATATATATATATATATATATATATATAAATATATATATATAAATATATATATATATATATATAAAACATATATACATAAAATATGCAGAACTAAAGTGTGCTATATTTATGCGATAAAGCGCTCAATATCAGACAGAGCATATGACGATTGCGTCTAGCATGAAACAGCCAGTCGCCTCTGAGTGCTGACTTCAGTGTTCATATATATATATATATATATATATATATATATATATATATATATATATATATATTGGCAGATTGTTTCGCTGTATCACTATATATATATATATATATATATATATATATATTATAATATCCGGTTTTGCTGGTATCGCATCTTTTAATCCGATTCACTCATCAGCAGTTAGGTTAGGTTTAAGGCGCCAAGTTCTCCACAAAGTATTGTTCTCCCGAAACAATAGCCTGGTGGATTAAAGGGTTGGTTCATGAATTTGGTGACATAATAGTTGTGAGGCATTGTATATTGAAGACGAGCAGTACTAACAAAACAAAATAAGAACTAGACGAGATACCTCAAAATACCCCATGGTTTAAGTAGAGGATTCACCTCGTAATTTCCTGTAAGTTACCCGGATCAACATAAACCTAAGGAATGCTGGAGGGAACAAAAGCAGAAACGTTGTGATAACAACAAAGGCGCTGACAATTGTTCGTGTATAAATAGTAATTGAAGCAATTTAAATATTTTGGTACAGCCGTTTAACACATAAATATCAATATTGATACATTTCCAAAATATACTATTACAAATGGCAAAATTGTACACTTCCATTTACACATTGTACATTCCCATTTACTCCTAATCTATGATGTAAGTATTATTGTCATCACTTCTTAAGCAGAAAGTGACTATATTTCATATAAGGCATATTATAATATTACAATTTATAATATTATTAATATATTTAAATTGCTTTAATTACTATATATATATATATATATATATATATATATATATATGTAGTGAGAGGGAAAGAGAGAGAAAGTAAGAGAAAGAGAATGAGAGGAGAGAGTGGACATATGAATCAACGTTGCATGGTGAATGTCAGTTTCACGCTTCTATGAGTCGCGTAATTAAAACGTGAAACTGCCAGTCACCATACATTGTTGTTTCCGATGTCCACACTCTCTATATCTACAAACGCTCTATTGGCGATATTAAGAACTCTTCTCTATAAATATTAAACAATATTTTATTATTATAATTATTATTATTATTATAAATGTTAAGTATGTTTTAAACCTAAAATATGTTAAAAATAATTTGGGGCACAACAGGAAAATCTTGAGAATATTTGTTCAGTGAAACGCAAACTGAATTTGTCATTTCGATTGTATTCAAGAAAGAAGAAAACAACTTAAACAAATAATCATTCGCTACCGAGCTAAAATTTCAAGTGTGTAAACAGAATATTTAGTTTTATTATATAAAACTTGTATTACATATATTCAGTAGTTTTCGAGATTCTTTAAAAGTAAAACCTATTTTCTCTTGTTTATTCAACACGTATTTTCATAAAAGTACCATTGAGAAGGATTGCAAGCATTCACGATTTATAAATTAAAAAAACACATGCACAAACACAAAGGCATAACTAGCCGTATACATAGGCACATACGTGTGCACATATATGGTGCGCCAAATAATTAATATTAGGTTGGTGCAAAAATAATGACGTGATAATGTCGTTTTTGACGTTAAAACATACGTCAAAAAACGACATTATTACGTCATTATTTTTGCACCAACCTAATAATTATAAAATAAAGAAAAAAACTTCTTTACACCAAATTGCTGAACATAGACTCGTCCACTCAATATGAAGAGAAATTCTGCTCAGTTGAACACGGGGTCGCAAAGTGGGGCGTGGCGTTGAGTCGTACCCATAACCGCACGGAACTAAAGGGTGTTCGAATAAATTAGACCTAGTTTAAATGTGGATTAACTTTAAACGTCTGATGATTTTTTTTCTTTTTCTTTCAAAAGTAACAACTGAAGTCTTTGGCAAATCTAACCATGGAAAGATTAACAATCAAACAACGTATTAAAGCTATCGAAGCCTATTACGAAAATGGACATTCAAACAGAAATGCATTTCGCAATTTTTTTGGTCGACCAGCCGAGAGTGCAACTGGAAATGATGTAACGTTGTTGTGCAGAGGTTCAATTCCTGCGCGCAATGACGAATAGAGGTGTCTGGATTTTCGGCCACATTCTCGTGCACTGCAGCAATGTTTTCAGCTGAACAGCGTAATCGAGCACGCAATGGTGTTTTCACATCTGCCACCGACCCAATTTGTTTGAATTTACGAACAATTTTTCCAACTGCACTCTTGAAACTTTAACACGTTGCTTGATTGTTGGAAACAATGGTGTATTCGCCGCAGATATAACAGAATATTGACATATTCTGTTATTTCTTAATTTAGGAAAATCTTCTGGTCGAAGTCATTTCATTCGCCTGTAAAATAAAAATATCAATTAGATATAAATTGGTGCATTTATCTCTTTAGAGATCATTTATTTCAAGAAATAAAAAAAAGTGCAAATGAAGCGAAAATACCTGTACATGTTGTAGGAATCCTTCTACACGGGTTTTAGGTAAGCGTTAAAAAACGGAGTATCGAGATACGGTACAATAATATAAAATGTCGTGAGACTGATCGTAATTAGGCCTTTTAAAACAACCCCAAGACATTCATTAAAAGAATAAGATTCTGTTTGCCTCGGGGTTCTTGATAGGCTCCAGAGGCGGATATGCAATGTAGTTGACCCTGCCCTGGCGTCTCGTCTACAGTCACTTTCTCACAGACGCGCCGTCGCCTCCCTCTGTCTGTTCTACAAATACTTTCATGGAAATTGCTCTGAGGAGCTGCATTCGCTGGTTTCCAGACGTCATGAGTTCCAGCGCCTTACGAGGCTGGTACCCGCTCTTACCCCTTCACTGTCGAAACTCCTAAATATAGCCGTCTCTTCTACTCTAATAGCTTCATGTCTCGCACCTCTCGCCTGTGGAACTCCCTTCCCTTCTCCTGTTTCCCTGTGAGCTATAATCTCCAGCTATTCAAGTGTAATGTCAATCGACATCTCCAGTTGCCTTGATCTATCCACTACCCTCATCCTTTCTTCTATCACTCCTATCTGATCTTGCTCTAAATTTTCTGTAACCCCTTGCGTCCTAGTGGCTTCACGCCTTGCTTGGGGTGAAATGCTTAAAAAAAAATAATGTATAGAAACACAACGTAATATTAAGAAATAACATTAATTTTATATAACAATAATTCAAGCGGGAATATGACAATGTAAAAAAAAACGTAAAAAAACAGCATTTGGCCACACCTCAAAAAGTGAACATGACTGTGAAAAACCGATGTGATTTTTGGATTCAGCACATCAAAATAAGCTTAAATCAGACAATAAATTTGATGCTGTCCAGGAAGTTATAAATTGTAATCTCTATCTATAAAAGTCAGGACGTGTGTGTGTGTGTGTGTGTGTGTGTGTAACGAATGCGTAGCCGCAATTTTCGACGGATTTGCACCAAAATTTATATGCACATGCCCCAAGTTAGTGGGAAGGCCAAGACCGACTTTGCATTTCCCAACTCCCATCGATAGTGGAAATAATCGATTTTTTTCATGCTTCTACGGCAGTTTTCATGTAGTTTGCGGCCATTTTGTACTGGCCAGAGTGAGAGCTTATAGCTGGCTGCCACGAATGGGCAGGGAGATTCTATTGGCCAGCGTGAGAGCCAACAGCTGACTGACACGAATGTTAACTAGCATGCTAGCATGCAAAAAAAATCGATAACTGCATTCGTCACAAGTGGGAAAAATTTAAATCTGCATGGCACTTTACTCCAATTGGCTCATTTGCTTGCTTAAACTCAACGTTGATTCTGATTCCGCAGAACTGGGTTGGGTATGAAAAAGTATTTACTGTTAACATTCTTTTTTCATTCGGTTTTTCCAGTTACGAGTCCTTTTTTAAAGCTGATCGTCTTGTGTTCATTTTGTTTAGTTCTTTTTTCGTAACAGATTTAATGTTTAGTATAGAGCTTAGAAAAAATTCGCAGTGTGAGATAGGAAAGAAGTAAGGCATGTAGCAGCATCAGCACGGAAAAGGGCACTCCTTTAAAGGCAAGGAAAGGGCAAAAATATTTAAAGTCAAGTGATAGCGATTGCTGTATGAGTCGTACGATTTTTGAATCAAGCACGGGCAACGCCGGGCCATGCCCCTAGTATTATAATATGCCGTATATGAAATAAAGTCAATTTCTGCTTAAGAAGTAATGACAGTAATATTTGCATCATAGCTTGGAAGTACCCAGTCTACCCCAGTGAGTGAAATAAAGGGTTCAGTTTGACATTCCAACCACCTGAAGAAGGCCGGAGCTTACAACGGCTGAAATTCTGTCACATTTTTGCGCGCTTTCTTTGTGAGTCTGTTCATAGAATAAATAGAAATTCCATGCTAGAACTAAACTTTGTAGTTTCTAAGCAAACAAACTGGCACGCTTCATTTTCAAGATTGTTTAACATGTTCGTTTCCTTGTCACCTGAACTAGGAAGATATTTTGAGCTTAGTAAAAAGTGTCCCTTTCTGTCGGTGTTTCTGTCAATCTATCTAAATCTATTCATATCTACCTACATTAACCTATCTATCTATCTATCTATCTATCTATCTATCTATCTATATATATATATATATATATATATATATATATATATATATATATATCAGCTTGCTCATATATATATATATATATATATATATATATATATATATATATACCTATTTAGTTTCTTCATATCTGTCTGTCCATCTCATTCTCTTTCGGCCTCTCTTTCTGTCTGTCTGTCCCTCTTTCTCTCTCTCTCTCTCTCTCTCTCTCTATATATATATATATATATATATATATATATATATATATATTTATTTATTTAAAAATTATAACATAAATATGTTATAAAATCACTACAAAAATAGCCATTTTGTTTCAACACCTCCGGTGTCTTATCAAGTGATGATATTGAATGTAGAATTTATTCCGTATACACCAATCCTATACTTGGGTATATATATATATATATATATATATATATATATATATATATATATATATAAACTGAACAAACTACATAACAAGCCCAGTATCCCATTGCTTTTATCGTAGCAACTACTCCATTTCGCTCAGATTTGCATTTTCTACTCTCTGATAACGTAGCATATGTGACATCTGAATATTTGGCAAGCCTTCATACCAAACTTTAAGCAAACCTTGTCGTTTGAGCTCGATCGTGGCACAGGCACACATAAATAAATACATACATAGCTACAGGAATCTTTTAATATTGGAATAGATTTTTGGTTCTCTCTATTCTTTATTAATTTGTTTCCTTTATATCCTCTTTTCCACTTCTTACTATTCTTTTTTTTTTTAATCTTCTGTTCCGTATATTGCCTTTTTCCCTCTAATTTTTGTTCACCTCGTCTTCTTTCTTATCTTATTCGCCTTTCTTTTTCTTTTACCGCACAACATAAAACTGGACTGGCTCAGACTCTGCATAACATGCGCATGTTTTTATACTTGTTGCAAGCCATTTACGCAGATATATTTGTAGTCGATTATTTTGTCCATCTGACAGTCATTTAATCAGTCGAATTTCTTGTTTTTTGGGTTTTTTTTTATATACTAATTGGCTTTTATTATTTCGTCCAGACCGAGGCTGACACGGAGTGGAAGTTTGCCCGTAGTAAACTGTACATGGAGTACATCCGGGAAGACTGCACGCTGCCAGTGCCATTCAATATTGTTCCAAGTTTCAAGTCCATTTATTACGTGTTCAGATTTTTCTACCGATTGTGCGTGAAAGTAGACGAGCCAACCATCAGACATCCAGGTCGAATCAAAGACGTGGAACTGTACGCCATGCCCAGCGGGCGACGGGTCAGTCGAAAGTTTTACTTATTTACGAACTTATTCTGAAGATGTATTTTTTATTGCAAACGGTAATATGACATTATTTCTATTATTACATATCCAAGTCGAAGTATCCGATTTCTTCAGTAACAGAGAAAAGACATTTTAGATTTTTCAAATGCAGTGTGGGTCATTTTGGAGTCTTTTGTCAGTGATTGGTCAAATTTTGTAAAAGTGTAATAAAAAATAAATCATCAATTGAAAGAGTTTCAAATTTTTAACATTAAACGGTTCCAGATTTTAGTGTTTCAAAATCAAAGAATACAATAGAAAAGTTAACTCTTGACATCGAAATTCAACGGTTATCAGAGTGGTAAGTGGAGTAGGCGAACTGAGTTCGAGTTCAAATTCCAAATATACTGTTCAATAAATATATAAAAAATAGAGCATCTACTCAAATATGATTATGCATTTAATAAAATAACGTTTAAACAAATAAATTATATATATATATATATATATAAAATTTCTAAATATATATATTTATATATATATATTTTATGTATAATATTTATCGAAATACTGTTTGTTTATTTATGATATATAAATTATATATATATATATATATATATATATATATATATATATATATATATATATATATAGAGAGAGGGGGGAGTAATGGATAGCGGCTTAGATTGAGGAATCACAGAGCCGAGTTAGAATTCCAGTCGAATCCATTACATTCACTTACGTGCTAATACCCTTGGGAAAGGTGTGAATCCTCTTCTTCTCCCTCCAGCTATGGGTAAATAGCAGGACAGACTGGGTTCTATAGCCTTGGATGGCAACTGGTCTAGGAGAAGGACAACTCTGAATTCAAAACCTGTGGAGGGTCTTTTTAGGACGTTGTGGCACTTAGTGCACCAGGTCTCTGTATTCGTCCCTGCACGAAACCTTCACCACTATAATCAAATCTCATGTGCTGTTGTCGGGCTGTCAGTTTCCTGGGAACTGATCTGCTTGACCCTCATACGTCGAACTCGACGGAAGAGTCGACTATATATATATATATATATATATATATATATATATATATTATATGTGTGTCTGTGCGTGTGTGTGCGTGTGATTCTAATGACAGTGATTTTTAAACATATACGTTTATGAATATTAAAGTATCTATGAGTGGAATAATGGTACTTTAATTGGTCATAACAGCATAGAACATTTGGAGGCAACATTCATACTTGTTTCCAATCAGTCTCAACCAAAATATTTTCCAACTGGGCAGTTGCGAGCTGGGAGCTGTGATCAAGGCGGCAAGAGGGTGTTTTGCCAGCTAGCCTGCCACTGAAACGAGCACGCCAACAGAAGTCCTGTTTAACACACTTCATTTTCTCAATTCAAAATTCCAGTAGAAGCCGTCTATTCTCGCTTTCGAAGCACGCGAATAACCCAGCATTATTCCTTCAATTCTTTTTCGTCGACCGACATTTTTCGACGATAAGGTCGCTTTTCGATCACGCCATATTCTCTGTATCCAGTACCAGTGATTACCCAAGAAAAAAATGTCGAATTCCTTTACGTTACAGCCTAGTGTCTTCAAAGACAATTGTTTGTACAGATTCGAGATATATTTTTAATTGGCAAAACTGACTGATTGCTGAAAAAAAACAGTGTATTCAAAGATAAGTACTTTCAATTACTTGTAAACAGATGGAGTTATAAGATGAAAAAAACTTATGAAAATTGAAAGTTGGGTTGTATTAAAGGGAATGTTGATCTTTGTTGACTCACACCATTTCCAGTTATAAGAAGCCGAGAGCAAAAAAAATCTAGGGTTGAAAATTCAATTAGGAACTTCTAGTAGAGTTGATTGCAATGCTGCAGAGAATCTTTACCATTTCGGAAGAGAAGATACGAAATAGTTGAAGAATTTGATTGAACTAAAATTAAAGAGACGAATTGATTGTATTTATTTTTCAGGAAATTAATGTTAAATGAAATGTTCAAGTGTTATGGATTTAATTCAAATAGTATAGAAAATTAGGAAATCAGCCAATTCAACTATTTTGGTTTCAACCTTTTGGTATCTTCAGGCGATTTCGATCATTTGATTCCTAACGCTTTGTTTTTTTTTTGTTTTTTTTGTTTTGGGTTTCGAAATCGCGCTGAAATATATGTTGGTCATATATATAGCTTCAAGTTTGGTGTAAGGCTAGCATATACATTGGAGTTACATTAAAATGGCTTGTCCTGAAATTATTTGTTTTTCTAAATTATGCGTTTTTTTTTTTTGTTTTTTTTTTTCAGCAAGGCATCACTCCGCTAGACGCTACTGCATGGGATTCCGGCCGACCACACCTGAAGGGAATCAAGCATTTTCAAGAACGGATGTCTACGACAAACGGCTTTGTTCGCAATGATTCGGATCCTTCAATTTGTATACAAAAACTTACTTATCAAGTAAGTACATGGTTTGTAAACTCTTTCTTAAGAATTGCAAGCAATATCTTATTTCTGTCTGATAATAATTACAATTACATAATAATTCCATATGAAGCTTTCAAGGATCTTTTAATATGTAATACTTTAATATAAATATATCTGTATATCATATACATTGATGGAAAATAATAATGATATGCATTTCAATTTGCTCAAAATTAAATTTCAAAATGAGATATCTAAGGTTACATTAAAGGATCATATATGTAGATCAATACGTTTACATGTTCGAAAATAAGTAGTGTATCAGCAATATTCATACTCCATATAATACATTGTATATCCTTATTTGGCTGTTACGACGTATAACAGCCAAATAAGGATATAACGAGCAGTTGACGCAATAACACAAGAGTTGCAATTAGGGTAACTGATTGTGTTAAAGTTCGTCACATCATGTCTCATATAAGTTCAATGAGGACAGTTATGGTGGTCGTGCTAGTTAAGGAGGTTACCAAACAACTTGAAGAGTATACTGAATAGCACTGGAATCATGCGGGTAGGGATATTCTTGCTGAGACAGTGCCACGAATTCCTGTTGCTTGAATCACTGCAGAACGGGTTGAAAAATGTCTGTCCATAACCACCAAAGCTAGGCAAATGTTAACATATTCCCTTCCACACACCATAAGGTTGGGTGTCACGCCTGTATATTCATGCTCCATGGATCAAGAGTAAAAATCTCGTATTACTTGAATGGAGGCAGAACTTGTTCCCATTACTAACTATTGTCATTCGATCACCCAGGTGACCCATTCGCGGCATTTTAAAAGAAGAACCTAACGGTATCGTGGGGTTAAGTGGAAGAGTAGCTGAATACATGCCTGGATGTAGTTCTGATGCAGTAAAACATGCCAAACAATTCATGTTGATATTTTAGGGGAATATTTGCTCTTATCTGTGCTGTCATTTGTCCCTTGAGCCCAAACAATTTGTCTATCTTGGCAAAGGTCGGGACTATGTATCTGTCCAAAACTTAGTATACATGTATCTGAGTGCTTCTTTGACCAACATTGCGACTGTCAAAGCATGATGAATAGTGTTCTCGGAAAATAACTAAAAAGGAATATATATATATATATATATATATATATATATATATATATATATAAAAAAAGGCTTAAACACTAGTGTTTAAGCCTTTTTATTATATCCTACTCTGTCCTAGACATTGAGTTCTACCTGGATCCTTCCTCTTGGAAAAAATTTTTCTGAAAATATACATGTATGGAAATTTTTTTTAGATATATATTTTTCATATGTATGTATATTTTCCACTAATATTATCTATATATATATATATATATATATATATATATATATATAGTGATTTTCTAAGCCCGGCTTAGATGTGGCACAAGGCCGAAAGTATGGGGCACCCAGTGAGGATCGAACTCACTACTCAGTCCTAATTGATCTAGCAAGACAAGCTTTCTAACCATTGCAATATATATATATATATATATATATATATATATATATATATATATATATATATATATATATATATATATATATATATATATATATATATATTATGAGATGGATGATGTCCAAATTACACAAAAAATGCAAAAGAACACTGAAATCTCATTTTAACAAATATATTTACCAAAATTACGCAAAAAATAACTTGAAATACCAAAGAATAAATTTATTTGATAAAATCGCCATTGGCTTCAACCACGGCCTCCAGATGACTTTTGGACGGTCTCCTTGTTTAAGTTAGTGAATGCTGCCATAATCCTTGCATTCAGTTCACCTTTGGTGTTACAAGGAGTTTTGTTGGTCTATCGCTCAACCGTGACACAAACATAATAATCAATGGGGTGCATTCTGGGAAGTTAGATGGCCAGATGTAAGGGGTGATGTGGTCGCAGAATTTGTCTGGCAGCCATGGCTGCGTTCTTCTGCTTGTGTGGCATGCTACAGAGTCCTGTTGCCAGGCATAGGGTCTTCCAGCAACCACTCACTTGACACAGGGCAGCACTAACTCCTCAAGTCAATTGAGATAGGTCTCCATATTGAATCTGAAGCCCTCGGCAGCAAATTCGGTAATTTTTTTCTTATCAGAACGATCACAGTGAGATTTCCAAGCTGCCGTACCTTCGTAATCATCATTAAACTTATCTAACTCTTTCCGAATCCTCTGCACTGTCCTCAGATTGACCCCTAAACACTCTGAAATGTTCGTATTCGAGCTTCCGGTGCGATGGCAAGTAATACAGCATACCGTTTGCAAATTTCTGGCGCAGTGAATTGCGTCATGGCGGTCTGTTACTCACAGACGGTTCCCGAATACTGTGCAGTCGATAAAATCCAAAACAAAAATGCGCATGCGCAAATTAAAATTTAAAATGGCGACAATTTACCGTTAGCACCTTGCATGTGTATATATATATATATATATATATATATAAAATGTTTTTTTACGAATACACTATATATACTATGCAATTTGCTTTCAAAATTTCCCATTAAGTTTTGTTGAATAAATAAATAATAGGTAAAAATTAAATTATATTCATTATTGTTCAATATTATCGAATCTACTTTCAGTACTGCAATTCTGTTTTCTCGTTCCGTCACAAGAGATTTTTATTTTTAAGAAATGCGCAAGGAAAAATTTTAAAAGGCAGGAAAAGAATTTTTTTTTTTAATTTTCTTGGGAGTTAATGGGAAAAAGAAAACTGAATAAGCAAACAAAAAAGAAATCGTGACTTTGAAAATTTTGACCTGAGGTGATACAGATCTATGATCTTCAGTAAAGTTATAATATTTATATATTTTGATGATTTTCTCGGTTGTGAAATCTATCGATTTTTCTATTCCATCCGGGTCTCTCTCCACCGTTTCATTATATTTTCGTCTTTTATTTTCTCCACCTACTTTTACAGCTTTATGTTTACTTTTTTTTTCCATTTATCGACCTTCTCCTACCTTTTACTAATTTACTGTCAATTTCTCCTCTATTTTCTCGCATTTTATTTTATTTTTTCATTTTCCTTTTCTATTCTCTCCCTCCCTCCATCTATCTATCTATCTATCTATCTATCTATCTATCTACCTACCTACCTACCTACCTATCTATCTATCTATCTATCTATCTATCTACCTACCTACCTACCTACCTATCTATCTATCTGTCAGTTTACTCCTCCATATCTATCTATCTATCTATCTATCTATCTATCTATCTATCTATCTATTTTAGTCTGTTCATATATATCTCAATCTGTTCATCTATTTCAGTTTCATTCATATCTATCTATCTATCTATCTATCTATCTATCTATCTATCTATCTATCTATATATATATATATATAGATATATATATATATATATATATCTGGCTGGCTGTCGGCCTGTCTGTCTGTCTGTTAGTTTACTCTTCTATATCTATCTATCTATCTATCTATTTTAATCTGTTCATATTTATCTCAATCTGTTCATCTATTTCAGTTTCATTCATATCTATCGATCTATCTATCTCTTTCACTGTGTTCATCCATATATAATCTGTTCATCTATCTCAGTCTCATTCATATCTATCTATCTAGCAAGCTAGCTAAGTCTGATCATTTATCTAGCTAGCTAACGAAACTGTATAAACTCGTGTTAATGTCGAATCTATTTGAAGATATAAAAATGAAGGGGTCAACCATTACATAGATTTTACTTCGCAGTGTCTAAAACTGATCACTTTATCAAAAAGATCTCAACATTTTGATAAAGATTTACATTACTTATCTCTAATAAATATTCCATTTCAATGTTTAAGCTTTCATCGCAGTCAGAAAACGAACTTACTGAAATATGCACTACTTAAATTTACAAGTTTGCTCGAAAAAACCGGGAAGAATTTTTTTTACCAATTTTTCTAGATTAGCAACCATTAGACGTTCTTCTAGCCACGACATTTGTCAGAATCACATCAAATATTGATTTTACATCATTTTAGACGTGGGGTGCTTGTTCATAATGTAAATACAGTGTCAAGTCGATTCCTGATTTTGTAAAGATTTATCCGTCCATAGTTTTCATTAACTAATGTCGAGTTTAAAGCTTTGCGCATGTAATGAAAGCTTAGTACGAATGGGGAAAAAAACGACATCAACAGAGTTATTAATGACGTCATCAAACAGAGTTATTAATGACGTCATCAAAGATTCAAACTTGAAATTTTTAAATAAAAATAATGTACAGATAACTCTTTAAAAAGTTAGGGATCGTTTTGATATTGTCTTTAATTTATGAACGGGACCCCACTTTTTGGTGGGCCAGTATAAATTCAAATGTCTACCAGTTTATTGGTATTTCAGTTACTCTCGATCGGCATCTACGATTACGAAAAAACAACACCGATCAGGTGTAAATAATAGCATTCCGTCAAGACTCGAAATAGTGTCCCTTATTTTCTGCAGCTGCGATAAAAATAAGCAACTGAAATTTGGATGAAATAAGTATTAGTCAAAAGAACTGATAATAATCCATAATATTTCCTCTGATAGACTCCAATAATCGGCTAATTATAGTCGTGTTCATGGAAAAAATGTCAGAAAGTTGTTATTTTATATTACATCTGTTTTCTTCTTCGCAGTAATCGCTCGCTTAAATTGTCTTCTGTGGCATTATATAATTCAGTCAGTCAGTTATGTGACATGCGTGATACACGCTTAGGCGATCATGACTGATGAGGCAGATTTTTCCCCGCAGTAGGTTGCCATTTCTTTCTGCCGTAGCCCAGTTGCCATCCAAGGCTAGAGAACCCGGTCTGTCTTGCTATTTACCCATAGCTGGCGAGAGAAGAAGTGAATTCATACTTTTCCCAAGGGTATCAGCTCGTAAGTGTATGTAATGGATTCGACTGGAAATCGATCCCGGCTCTCCGATTTCTCAATCCTAGCCCCTATCCATTATATAATTGCTGAATTTTAATAAATTTTCAAACAAATTAATCGAGACTTTAAGGAGTATTTTTTAAAAGGATCTTACAGTTAATCTCTTCGGAACAAAGCTTCATTATCCTTATAAGGAATAAACCCCTAGCATGAATCCTTCACTGATCTGTGGAGCATATTTGTGCAAATCATTTATACGTGTACATTACGTTTTACTAAAAAGGATATATAAACAAATATTAATTAAATTTAAATATCATTAAGGTAACATAAAAAGTAATTCCTTTTAATCGAAAGGGATATAAAATCACATATAGTTTCAAATTATTTAAATATTATTATCAAAATTGTAATCATCTTCATTTTCAACGACTGATGTCCAACGGAATGCAAATATTCAGATTTCAAGTACCAAGATCAAGTTTCTTTTCCCAAAAGGTTGAGTGACACTTTTCAACGTTTTTTTTTTTTTTTTTTTGAATGTTCTACTACTTATGAAGTGTTCGAGTTGTCGAAACACATGAAAATCAGCAGATGTTAAATCTGGTGAATATGAAAGATGTGGATAGAGATTCAGTCTTGGTTCTTCCTTCGTTGATTGGCTCAAAATTCATAGCAATGAAATTTCTGAAACTCCTAAAATAAGTTCCCCCAAAATATAATTCGTTTTCTTTCCATTTAGTTTGAAGCAATTAATAAATATTATGATAGATGTTTAAAAAAAACGATTTGAAAGAAATTGAATTACAATTCTGTGTTCTAAAATTATAGTGTTTCGTTGTTTAGGAAAGATCGGCTTTTTCACGAGTATATACATTATATACACTTGCTTACTTCTTTCTTGCCTGCCTTTGTTATTTCTGTATCTATTCGTTATAAAACTCATCCCAAATGTAACACATACACACACACACGCATATAAATGCACACACCAGTATACTGACTCACCAGCACACGTGACAACAGAATTAGAGAAACGAACAATTGTTTATACTTCTGTTTTGTCCGTTTCAGCGCGTGATGAAACGAATTGTAAAGCGGTATATTTTTGATATGCAAAGAGAAAGTGACACAAATGAAGGTAAGTGATTCAGGAAAAGGGAGAAAACGTTATTATTTTTAAGCGTGTGTGAGACAAGCGTTTTTTTTAGATAGATAGATAGATAGATAGATATATAGATAGATAGATAGAGAGACAGAGAGAGAGATAGCACAGGTACATAGTAAGCATAGGTAGATAATGACCAAACCGTAAGATAATGAACATACATATATAGATAGACAACAATGAAAAAAATGATATATATATATATATATATATATATATATATATATATATATATATATATATATATATATATATATATATATATATATATATATATATATATGTGCGGTGCTTGAAATCACTCACTATCAGTGATAGAGCTAAGGCTCGCATAAGCGTGAAACCGATGGTCACAAACATATATATATATATATATATACAGAGAGAGGGAGAGAAAGGGAGTGAGAGATATTGATAGATATACATATAGATATGTGTGTGTATGTGTGCGTGTGTGTTTAGATAGATAGATAGATAGATAGATGATAGATAGATAGATAGATAGATAGATAGATAGATAGATAGTGTGCATACTTAAGTAGATTATAAATATTGATAATAAACAATTCGTTGCATCTCAGAAATATAGACAGATCCTGAGGAAGGCCAGACCGTAAATCGACCGAAGGGTCGTTAATATAGTAATGAAAATGTGGACAACAGTCCGAAAAATCTAAATATTGTAAAAAGTTACAAAACATCATCTCAGAAATATAGAGAGATCTTGAAAAAGGAAAGACCGTAAAACGGTCGAAGAGTCATTAACATGGCATTGAAAATGAGGAAAACAGTCCGAACAATCTAAATAGTGAAAAAAGTTACAATACATCATATCAGACATATAAACAGATCCTGAAGAAGGCCAGACCGTAAAACGGCCGAAGTGTCGTTAATATGGCAATTGAAAATTAGCACAACAGTCTGAACAATCTAAATAGTTTAAAAAGTTACAATACGTCATCTCAGAAATATAAACAGATCCTGAAGAAGGCCAGACCGTAAAACGGTCGAAGTGCTGTTAATATGGCAATGAAAATGAGGACAACAGTCCGAACAAACTAAATAGTGTAAAAGTTACAATACATCATCTCGGAAATATAAACAGATCTTAATCAATGTTTGGTGCTGCTATAATACAACAAACAGGTATTATTAAATCTGTATCATGTAGTCTGCTCCATTACCGGGTATTTTTAATATATGATCAAAAGGGTGCTGGGGAAAGGAAAGATTAAACATCATTGGTTTAAGTGAAAAAATATTAATCCTAAATTTTTTATAAAACATGTCTTCTTCTCCAAGAGTTTTGTGTGCGTGGATTTATCTTAAAGACAATATTATTTTCCTACGTTTCTTTTTTCTTGTTTTTTGCTTTTCTTTTTTTCTTTTTAGTTGTCTGCACACGTGTGAAAACACATACGCAAAAACACACCCACATTACTGTTGTGTGCCCACAAGGAAAATCGATTAAATTACTTTTATGTTTACGAATTTCCAGTTGCGCCCAACAAAACCTCATCTTTCTTTGGCTCCCATAATTGTCGCCAATGGAAATTGCGATGTTACTCTTGAAAAAAAGAAATGTTATTTTCTCATTCATCAGCTTCAGTAATTGAAAAAGCGAGTAAAAAAGTAAATAGTTGCCAAGAGGATTTACAAGGGTAGGGTCGGGGAGAGAGAGACATATCATGGTATTTAGATGAGCCTGTTGCTAATGACGATTATTTGTACAAAATCTGTTCGATCTTGCATCAACGATTTTTTTTTACTGGCATTTACGTGCTAATTTCGTTTTTCAAAAAAAAATCTATAATTCTTTATCTGTAGTTGCAAAATCAGCGAGATATCTGATATTTTAGTGGGTGTTATATTTGTGAAGAACAAAGAGATTAATCAGTCTCTGTGAACAAAAGTAAATCAAAACAATTAACTTAAATCTATTCTTAATGCATCAAATATTTCCATTTGGCAGATTCGATGGAAATACTTACAAAGTATAAATTTGCCATGAAACCAACGATCAGTTCCTTACGAAGAGACAACTATTTGCGCTACTTGTATTTTGAGTTGCTTTAGTAAAATAAGCAATTTCCTTTGATACGGTTGTTGTGAATGCAGGTTTACTGACAAGAAATTAAGTTAAGTTTAAGATTAAGTGATCCGTTGGAGCGATCTCGAGCTCTGCGGGAGGAAGTTTTACAATATAAATGGCATCAACCCCAAAGATATATCTACGTGAATATAATATCTTCCACTTTCTGGTAATAACACATTTCTAAACACACACACACAGGCCGAAAGTATGAATATATATATATATATATATATATATATATATATATATATATATATATATATATATATATATATATATATATAAAAGGGGGAGCATCGGAACATATATATATATTGCTGTTGTTATTTAATATCCTCTTGGACTCCAAGATGTTTCAGGCGGGTGATGATCATATCTCATTTCGTACCCACAACATTGAAATGCAAACGCTTCCTCAGCACATGGACTGTTCCAGGCAGTACTGCCACCTCTGTACATACAATGATGTCAGTTATCTCCTAGGCGTTCTCAGAGGCAGAAAGATCCGGGGAAATAGTCCTGAGTGTGTTTCCATTTTGCCTTGGTACCTCTGTATTTTCGACCGTTCCGCCTTCACGATGTTCCTGCCACAAGGTACCGCAACTCTATCAGTGTCGATTATTATTATTATTATTATTATTATTATTATTATTATTATTATTATTATCCCTTTGATTTCTGGTGTATAATCATTTCTTTCCGGGTCAGACGCTTAAGGTCAGAAATGGTATCATGACATTTTCTCTGAGAAGTTTTGAAAAAAAAAGCACGTTTTACATAGATAAAGCCCTTCGTAACGTGAGGGCTATACTTGTGAGAACATTTTTTGTATTTCTTTAAGGCATAGGCTACCAGAAATACCTTCGATGGGTCTATTGGAATTTTTCCAATCAATCCGAGGGCTCCAACTACAAATGGTATTGTTGATGTTTATGTGAGCCACATTTATGAGATTTCGATTTCAAGTTCCATATATTTTGATATTTTTTGAAGATCTTTAAAGTCTGCACGGACTGCTATGTCAATAAGAAGGCACATTTTGTCTTTGCGGATTTTAATCACGATGTCTGGGCGATTAGTTTTGATTGTTCTGTCTGTCTGTATTGTAAAGTCCCATAAAATTCTTACCGATCCTATCTTCGTAACCGGGTTTGAGTGGTGTTCGTACTAATTTCTTGCAGTTTCCTTTCCGTAAAAGTTGCAGATTTTATAGTTCAGATATTGGCCCATTCTGTCATGCCGAATTGTATATTCAGTGAGTGCCAGTAACGCGCAACCTGATTCAAGATGGTCAATTCTTTCTGGATATTTATCATAGAATCTACATTTTGGCTAACACAGTTTTTCAGTATGTGTGCGTGGCAATTTCTAATTACCATGCATTGGTCCTGTGCAGCAGGAATAAAACCTTCAGTTTCAGCTTTAAATCCTGCACTACGTAGCCACTGATGGGTACGGAGCTTGTCTACATCAGCTTGATTGGTACACGCAGAATTATAACCGTGAAGCGGTTTGTCTTGCCATCGTTTCTGTATCCGGTCTCTTGCATTGACCTTTGCTTTCTTCTTTAAGTATTTCGCAGCTGCAGTCGCTGTATTATGCTGTACTCCATTTTGAACTTGTTGTTTTCCTTTATTATTGAATAAAGTTTCTTAATTATTTCATGTTCTTTGACACAGATCATCATCGAGTCTTCTCTAGTTTCCAGGAATCTTAGAAGGTCAATAGCTGTAGATTTTAAGACATTTCTAATTGAACTAATCCTCAATTTCTTCGTATCTGGGAACATACAGAGATCAACATCTCCTTTGGGATGATTCGTGCGGTGGCATTTGAGAAGCTTTCTCTATTTCTCGTCCCTTCGCTTAAAGCTATGGTACAGTTAAGGATGTTGGAACTGTATTGTACCACGGGGGCAGCCAATGTGTTTGTGGCTGATATTCTGTTTTTTTAATTCAGTTGGGTATTCAGTAGCAGTCTCCCACTTTTGTAGTACTCCTTTCTTACTTTCTGTACGATGAATTCTATCTCATTTGCTAATTCCTAGGTACTTATGGGCTTCTTCTTGTTTCAGTTCTTTACTCTTTATGATAAAATCTAATATATTGAGTTAACATTCAAGAATGGGTGATTTACAGAGTCACCTATTCTTGAATGTTACTTTTGCATATTTATCTGATCCGCAATCTATACCTATGTCATCATTGAAACATCTTATAGTATTGAGGAGACCCTTCAACTCATTGTCATGTTTGACAAAGTGTTTGAGATTATCCATGTAGAGTAGATGATTGAATAATTTCTTGTTTACTTTGTAGCCCCAGCCATTATATGTTTTTTTTCATGCGTAAGGGGGATTAAGGACAGACAAAACAAAAAGGGTAACAGGGAGTTACTGTGAAAGTTTCCTCGTCGGATATTTTCACGTCTTTTCCTGCAATTTTCAGGATCATTTTGTCTATTAGTAGTTGATCTTTGCAACCATATGAACCTCTCCGGCATCCCTTTTGTTCTTGTGGAAGAATTTTGTTTGCTAATAGAAAAAAGTACGGTACGGTACGTTACGACAGACGTGGTAAATGTATACGTGGTGGACAGACATGCTATTGACCTATAATGTTTCGGATTATTTGTTTCACCCGTTCTTTTGGCAGTAGAAATGTAATAGCTTCAGTGATCCATTCTGGGACTTCATTGGTATTATAAGCATTCATTAAGTTTTTGAAATGGTTTTATGGATTGATGACAGATGACAGAACCAAAACTTGGGAACCTTGTCATTTCCCGGGGATTTCCATTTTTGGAATTTCTTTAGAGCTTGTAGTGGTTTATCCAATATTCGTTTTTCTTTTAGTTGGATCCACTCTGCATTAGGCTTTTATTCCTTTGGGCTGCTCCAAATATTCTCCAAAAATTTATGCACTTTTTCAATAGATGATGGTTTTTTGACAAGTAAAACTGCTTCTCCAATGTCCCTGCAATCATTCTTAAGGCTCTTTTGGGATATTTTATTTTGGCAATAGAACCTACAACGTTTTTCGTATCGTTTTTCCCCTGTGCCTTTAACCGCAGATTCTGTTTTAGCATTTCCTTGAGTGATGGAATTTCATTTAGTGATTTTGTTTTGTTTTGTTTTACGGCATTTCAACCTCAATGGGGCATTTAATGCCGACGACTTGTTTTCCGATAATATTTTTGTTTTGTTAGAAATTCATTTTGTATCAATATCTCCTTCCTCTGAATATATAGCTGGTTATAGTATTTTTCAAAAACGTACAGCTGACATATCTTTTCAAAAACGTGTTGCTGGTAATATTTTTGCTTTCAAAAATTTATTTCTGGTAATAATTTTTTATTTATTCCTCTACCATTGAAGTATATTATGTGTATTTGAGATCATTGTGTTCCTGTTTGGTTCATTGGATTAATTTATGTTTTAAGGGGTTTTTTTAGGTTTTTTCTTTCAAAAACGCATTGCTGGCAACATTTGATTTTCAAAAATGTATTGATGGTATCGTACTCGTATTTAGTGATTTAATTTTATATTATTATTATTATTATTATTATTATTATTATTTTCTTCGTCTGCTTGCTTTTTATTTTCAATTGGAGATATTGCACTATAAGTGTTCTGTATCAGGTCGCACGTTCGAAGACAAAGATCATCTTTCACAGAATATTTGCAGTGTCAAGTAACGTAGACTTCTGAAGCGATCGAATACGAGGTTTGAATCCGATTTTCTCAAGGTAGGACTTTGTTCGATGTTATATACCCCAATGCTTTAATGATAACTGGGACTATAGTGGCCGGGTTACCCCACATGATGATAACTTCAATCCGGAATTCGATGTATTTTATAAGCAGGCCGATTACTTTGACCTACATCACCAGGAAGAGTCACGTCGATGAGGAAGCATTTTGTTGTTGTCAACGATGACGATGCCTAGTTTGGTGATCTCAAAGACACCAACTGTTTCGTTGTTGAAATCTCACAAAATCTTAATCTGGTGTTTGTCAGTCATATTCTTTGCTTTGTGTCACACGCATAAACCCACATCTTCTGTTCTGTAAAAGTATAATGATTCTATAGATATTTATTAAAGTTATTTTAGTCTCGTGCCGCGGTCAAATCACGAGAATAGAGGTGAGACTTTGGGCGAGTGACGCAAATCATTCCGTTGTGGAAGGCCTTCCTAACCAACCTTGAAAATAAAAAAAAAAAACTGAATTTTCTGTGTGCTCGGACACCACGTACTGTCGCTTTTCGGAGATTACCAAGAGCATCAAAAGCGCTATGTGAACACATGTCAGTTTTAGATAATGTTATATAAACGTATGTATGTGTAACGAGTTTTAATAGGTTTGTGAAACTCTGCTTTGATTTTTATGAGTTTTAAGATAAATGTATGAATAAACAGTGTCTACAACTGTAAAAATGGATATACAGGTGGGGTAAAACTTATCAGCGCTGAATATAGAATCGGTAAGCTGAGATCAAATTCTGGTAAATTTTGTTGCTTTCACTTTACATTAATACCGATGGAATGTGCATTAATACGTCTATTCTCCACATAGCTATAAATAAAATATTTGGACGAGTTGGCAGATGAAAATGAATAAATATACTGTTTAATAAATAAATAAATACCAACAGAGCATCTACTCAAATGGGGGGTATCCATTAACAATAAAGTTTAAGCAATAAATTAAATGAGAGGCAAGTCTTCAAAAAAAAAACAAGAAACCAACCTCTTACTAACAGTAATTATGAAACAAAATCACACACTACTGGCCGTATAAGGAAATTAAGACTGTATCGATTTTCAACAACATTTGTAATAGCATTTACAGTTCATTAATTACATTATTAAGTTGATAGCTGAAAAAATGACTAACACTTTATCCCAATGCACTCGTAATCAACAAACATTTAAGACAAATGAAAACTTATCTTAGCGAACGCGTTTCATCCTCTGAAGGACTTTGTTAAGGCAAATAAAGTCCCTCAGAGGACGAAACGCATTCGCTAAGATAAATTTTTCTTTTTTCTTTATTTATATTGTCTTTTTACAGATACTTTATCCGAAATGTTCACACACACATACAGGCATACACACACACACATATATATATATATATATATATATATATATATATATAGAGAGAGAGAGAGAGAGAGAAAGACAGACAGACAGACAGACAGACAGAGACATAGATAGACAGATAGATAGACAGACAGACAGACAGGCTTAAATTGACAGATAGATAGATAGATAGATAGATAGATAGATAGATAGATAGATAGATAGATAGATAGATATCCAAAGGTGAGAAAGAACAGATGGAATAAAAATCAAGTTTGTACCATTTTTTTAGTACTCTATACAAAGTAGACCAAAATATTATTATAATATTTTATTATAATAAATTACAATAAAAAGATTTAACATCACTACACAAAAACTTTCATGTTTCGGTACTGAGATAGTACTTCATCAGGCGATCGCCTGACGATGTGCCATCTAAGTACCGAAACGTGAAACTTTTTGTGTAACGATGTTAAATCTTTTTATTGTAATTTATTACAATAATAATAATAATAATAATAATAATAGATAGATAGATAGATAGATAGATAGATAGATAGATAGATAGATAGATAGATAGATAGATAGTGTAATTAGTTTATTTAAACAAGTTTTCTTGAAAAGTATAGTTGCGATTGTGTCTTTTTGCGTTTTGAATTTAATGAATTCAATTTAAAATATAACGACACATACAATGTATCACTCAGGGTTAAATTTTCCCCCCTATTTTATTGAATTACTTATTGATGATACCAGTCATTAATTTCACTACCGACACAACCCTGACGATGACATGCGCTAGTCGATGGCCCAGCTACGGCAATTACATTGATTTGGCAAATTACGTAACTATACAGCAGCTAGTTTTGCGAAAGATGTTAGAAAAAAAATGTTGAAACTTAATAAACATAAAATATCTATACATTTCAATAAAACATACATACACACATATATATATAAATAAATATATATATATATTTACATGCATACACATATGTAAAATATATATATATATACACATACATATATATATATGTATATATATACATATTAAATTATTATTTTTATACGTGTAATGAGCACTTTTCAATACTACTCTGTTTTCTGACCATTAACTTGTTATATATATATATATATATATATATATATATATATATATATATATATATATATATATATATAATAAAAGCACCATGTCTGTCGTAGTCAATTAAATGTGCATATGCATATATATATATATATATATATATATGTGTGTGTGTGTGTGTGTGTGTGTGTGTGTGTGTGTGTGTGTATCTAATAATGTTTTTCTTTTCGGATGATAAATTATATAAAAACTGTCCGAATGTCCTTTTTATCCTAGCGCTTTCCGCTATACATTTAGCCATTTTCAAGGATTAAATATTTTAACCGTTAATTAAAAAATAGTTTGTTGTATGTATGTTTTCTAAAATGTTTTCATTTTTTAAAACACGGTCAAAATAGTGCGTCCATGTTCAAAGTTAATATTAAGTGTTGGTTTTTTGTTTTTATTAATAAGTCTTCTATTATTTTTAGCCTTTTTTTTTTTTGCATGTAGATGATGCAATTATATTTGTGTTGTCAACAAATATGTTACGAATAGTGTCCGGTAGGTCTCCATGAATATTTAAATGAGATCTAATTGAGCTATGGTCAGAAAGGTGTAGAGTGAGTCTGCGTGTCAGGCAAGTTTTAGAGTGACCTATATAAAAATTTACGAATTTTGATTGGTCAGGAATACAATTCCTTAATGGATTGCTGCCTAAATACACAAATATATATATATGTGTATATATATATATATATATAAATATATATATATATAGTGACTAGCTATATAATAAGAAGAAATATATCTGTTGTGATTAGCCATACATATATTTACGTCCGTAGCATACATATAATTATTCTTCAATACGATCACACATTTATACATGACTGTATATTTTCATGTAGACATGTATTTAGATTAATCTGCTAGCTGTTGATGATATTTCTGCCCTGTGGCCAGTATTTCATTCTCTCTTATTTATCTTCTGATTTCTTCTCTCTTTGATCTTTGAAGCCAATCCAGTCGGAAAATAAGGGTGGAATTTGAAAGGTAAGAAAATGAACTACGTGCGAAAAACACTCATTTTCTTGTTGCCCCCGGGAGGAAAAAAAAATTCTTTGTCAACTTCATCCTTAAGGAAACCTTTCCATTCTGATACATTAAAGGAATGAACGAAAAAGAAAGAAAGAAAGAAAGAAAGAAAGAATGTAACAAAATGTTTTCGACGGCCTTGGTTCTGATAATAGCTGAATCGATCGACAATGCACATCTACGCAGAAGTCCATACGCAATAATCGATTTCAGTAATAGTAAAAATATGCTAGCCTACAAACGTCCATTCAGTTTTCTCTGACGAGTAACATTTTGTGCAACTTGAAGCGCAAAAGGATATAGTTTATAATAAGTGCTGTACTAATTAGTAGGTAGGCTGAGCTAGTTTTAATGTCGTTTTATTGATTCCCTTAAGTTGTCGTTGAAGCGGTAGATCGAAATTCGTTTCTTTCTTATGTTTTCAAATATTGTATTAGAATCAGTTTTTAAGCTCCGCAAGATACTAAAATACTTCATTTGCAGAGATATAATGCAGTCTTCTTTGTTTGAGATTTCTAGGCCTATCCGATTTGCGTGGCGGCAGACTCAAAAAGGGAACTGGAGTATGCCTTAGACAAAGTAATAACGATAAAAAGAACGAACTTGCCTACAAGAAAACAGAATGCATTTCGCCACCAAAAAAAAAAAAAAGAAAAAAGAAAGAAAAATAGTGCCCAAGGTGCGAGCTACATCCCTCAAAGAATTTTAATAAAATATTATATAAACATCTCAGAGATCTTTTACTAAAAGGGAAAGCAATTTACGAATATGTGTAGAAAGTCCTTTTATCGCTAGATCATCCGCAGTAAATTTACTTCCAGAAAGTTTACATTTTTTTTAAGCGTTACACCCCAAGCAAGGCGGGAAGCCACTAGGACGCAAGGGGTTACAGAAAATTTAGAGCAAGATCAGATAGGAGTGATAGAAGAAAGGATGAGGAGAAGGAATTGGATAGATCAAGGCAACTGGAGATGAAGATTGACATTACATTTGAATAGTTGGAGATTATAGCTCTCAGGGAAACTGGAATAGGGAAGGGAGTTCCACAGGCGGGAGGTGCGAGACATGAAGCTATTAGAGTAGAAGAGACAGCTATATTTAGGAGTTTCGACAGTGAAGGGGTGAGAGCGGGATGCCAGCCTCGTAGGGCGCTGAAACTCATGAAGTCTGAGAACCAGCAAATGCAGCTCCTCGGAGCAATAGCCATGAAAGTATTTGTAGATTATATTGCATATCCGCCTCTGGAGCCTATCAAGAACCCCGAGGCAAACAGAAGGGGCACCAGATTATATATGGCAGCAATACTCGAAGAGAAAATAATGATATAATAATATCCAGTTAATGGCATAATAATATCTAGTTAATGACATAATAATATCCAGTTAATGACATAATAATATCTTGTTAATGACATAATAATATCTTGTTAATGACATAATAATATCCAGTTTAGCTGTTGCTACTGTTGAAAGTTCTCAAGTGATGTAGTTTCCGTTATTTAGTACAGTTCTTTACCAAGATCCATAGGCTTCACCCGCAAAAAGGAGAAAAATACCAATTCAGGACATTCAGATTTTTTTTTTTTTTTTTTGAAATACTCCATGCAAGGGCGAATTGTTGATTTGTAGATCTGGAGGATCGATTCCGGTGAGAAGAATTTCCTGGCGCGGCAAAGGGGGCCAACTTTCCTACAATATTTCGCCTTTCTTGGCAGATCTTCTATTGTCACATTATGGGATATTTAATAACAAATGTGATAAAAACATAAGGAAAAAAGAAACTAAATTAAATCAGTTAGCGTATATACTCAAACGCATATTTAAAAACAAAGTAATTTAAATTGAAAATTACCGTATACCCTCTCTCCTTCAAGCGCATATCTAAAGGACGAAACGCATCCCACGAAAAAATATTTCCACATTGTCATAGGTTTTCTAATATCAAATAGAAACAGAAAACTTTCAAAAACCAAACATGTACATAAATTTGACAGAGTAACATAGTAAATATCGGCGGAGATGTGACACAGAAATCTGAAGTAAAAAATATATGACAAAAGAACTCAAAGAAGACATAATGTACATAGATCGATTGATTGAATTGGTTTTACAGATTATATATCTTGCACAGGTTATTTAAAGTCAGAAAATATTTTCAGATTGTAAGCATTTTGAGGATTGTAACAAAATTTGCTGATACCTACTAATTAACCCATAGCTGGGGGAGAAAGGTGGATTCATACATTTCCCAAGGCTATTTACACATAGTGAATATAACGAACCCGATATAACGATTTCCATACAAATTAAGTGTGTGCACATAAATGCATAATATATAAAAGATTATACCATTGGAGAATTTTCAAGGGAAATGAATAATTTGCACTATAGAATAGATTTGACATTGATTTGTCTATTAGTTACACTTTGAAGAACTTTGGGATTCTAGTGTAGACAGATATATAGATATGAAGAGAGCTGAACATAGAGTGATACATATTAAAATGCTGAGATAGATAGATAGATAGATAGATAGATAGATAGATAGATAGATAGATACACGCTACTCTTCTTATATTTCACTAGCAGCATGACCCGGCGTTGCCCGTGCTTGATTCAAAAATCATACGACTCATAGAGCAATCGCTATCACTTGACTTAAAATATTTTTGCCCTTCCTTGCCTTTAAATGAGTGCCCTTTGCCGTGCTGATGTTGCTACATGCCTTACTTCTTGCCTGCGAATTTTTTCTAAGCTCTATACTAAACATTAAATCTGTTACGAAAAAAGAACTAAACAAAATGAACACAAAACGATCAGCTGGAAAAACTGAATGAAAAAAGAATGTTAACAACAAATACTTTTTCACACCTAACCCAGTTCTGCGGAATCAGAATCAACGTTGAGTTTACGCAAGCGAATGAGCCAATTAGAGTAAAGTGCCATGCAGATTTAAATTTTTCCACTTGTGACGAATTCAGCTATCGATTTTTTTGCATGCTAGCATGCTAGTTAACATTCGTGTCAGTCAGCTGTTGGCTCGCACGCTGGCCAATAGACTCTTCCTGCTTATTCGTGGCAGCCAACTATAGATAATGGCCGCAAACTACATGAAAACTGCCGTAGAAGCATGAAAAATTCGATTATTTCCACTATCGATGGGAGTTGGGAAATGCAGTCGGTCTTGGCCTTCCCGCTAACTTGGAGCATGTACATGTAAATTTTGGTGCAAATCCGTCGAAAATTGCGGCCGTGCATTCGTTACACACACACATACACATATCCTGCCTTTTATAGATAGAGATCCAACATATTGTCTGTTTAAGAGTTTCTCCATGTTTTCTCTTTGTTCCTATTTTCCAGTTGATATTCCGTTAAAAATGAAAAACAAACAATAAACACATGAAGTAATAAGTAAAAGCTGAAATAACCAATACAAGAAAGAGAAAAGCTAATTGAAAATCAAGCAATTATCACCAACACAGACATTCATTAGTCTTCTATTGCAGACTGAAAACTTTGCTCAGTGTTTAAATATTTTATCACCGATGTCTAACTCAATACATTTTCAAAGAAAGGGTGAATAAGGAATCGTTTACTAACTTTTTATATTTTGATATAAATTAACTAAATGTAGAGCAACCACTGATGATGGAACTCGCAATATAGAAGTAATGGTAATGTGTAGAGCAAACAGCGATGATCGAACTCACTCTAGAGTCGTAATGGTAAAGTGGTAAAGCAAATAGTGAAGATCGGACTCACTACTTAGTAGTAATGGTAAAGTGTAGAGCAACCATTTATAATCGAACTAACTACTTAGTAGTAATTGTAATATGTACAGCAAAAAGTGAAAATCAAACTCATTACTTAGTACTAATGGTAGAGTGTAGAGCAACCAGTGGTGATCGAACTCGCTAATTAGTAGTAGTGGTGAAATATAGGGCTACCAGTGATGATCGAACTAAGTACTTAGTAGTAATTGTAAAGTGTAGAGCAAACAGTAAAGATCCAACTCATTACTTAATAGTAATGATAAATTGTAAAGCAACAATTGATGATCGAATGAACTAGTTATTATTAATTCTAACAGTGAAAATCAAATTATTTACTTAGTAGTAATGGTAATGTGTTCAGCAATCATTCCTGAGTGAAATCACTAATTTTTATTAATAGTAAAGTGTAGCGCAACCATTTATGATCGAACTAACTACTTAGTAGCAATGGTAAAGTGTAAAGCAACCAGTGATGATCAAACTCACTATTTAGAAATAAGGGTAATGTGTAGAGCAACCAGTGCTGATAGAACTCACTAATTTGTAGTAGTGGTAAAGTGTAGAGCAATCAGTGATGATCGAATTAACTTCGTAGTAGTAATGGTAAAATTTAGATCAACCAGTGATGATCAAATGAACTTCTTAGTAGTAATGGTAAAATTTAGATCAACCAGTGATGATCGAATTAACTTCTTAGTAGTAATGGTAAAATTTAGATCAACCAGTGATGATCGAATTAACTTCTTAGTAGTAATGGTAAAGTATAGAGCAACCAGTGATGATCGAATTAACTTCTTAGTAGTAATGGTAAAGTATAGAGCAACCAGTGATGATCGAACTCATTATTTAGTAGTAATGGTAAA
>CAHIKZ030005474.1:365000-422500 GCA_903632075.3 Acanthosepion pharaonis | reverse complement strand
TTCTTGAATTACGCCCAGATAATTCAGATTTTTAAAAAATAAGAGTATTTATTTTAGTATTTAAATTTTTATTCAAAGAAATATTAAGCATTTTTTTAGAATTTTAGATTTAAGTAAAATGCCATAATGGATCCTAAAGATAAAAATAATAACAATGAAATATTGCGTAAGAAATATTTTAATTATTTTAAAAGGTTCTGTAAATTATTTCCATTAAAGTATTTTTATTAAGAGCCGTTGACTTATTTAATGACAGAATCCTACTAATGTAATTGTTTTCTGTAAAAACGATAAAGAATCTCAAAGAATGTAAATTTAATTTAAGCCGAACCAATTTTACAAGCAAATATTTTATATTCTATTCTTCAAAAATGTTGGTGAGATATTTTGTAGTGTATTGGTGAAATTGCGAACTTTAAGGAACAACAAGAATGACAATTTTGAAGAATTTTACTGCCAGGTCCTGGATGGTGTTTCTGAATCCACAGAAAAATGCAGTCGACGGCAAGAACCAGAAGTTGGTTCAAGAATTTTATTTACCAATATTTTGGATGAAGTTATTATTTACGTAAGGCAAAGTTTTAACACAATGGAATAATTTTGTGAAATACATCTGTTTGATTATTTGACGCATATCATCAGTGATATTTTTTAGCAAAAGTTCATTAGTGGTTTCTTGTTTTTCAACATCATACTCTTTCTCCATGGTAACCTACTTGTGTGCCATCCGTCAGCTACAACTTTCCAATATTATACCTAACAAACTGCAATGCCTCTAGCATTTTATAATCCAATCAAGGGTAAGATACGCTGAATTATTAAACTCGAAGGTTTTTCCTGCTTACAAAAGTATATTCCGAAGGAAGCGTTTTCATCTTTGTATGTCTATAAATTCAACCGAGGTGATGCTGATAGACTTGGAAGTCCTACCAGGAATTTTTAATGGCGGACATAATCTTAACAACATAAGCTATGCAAATCACACTGTGTTGATAGCAAACAAAGAAATAAAACTGCAGGAACTCCTCGAGAAAGTATTAAAGAAAGTGGGAAGAAAGGAATAAATATCTATTGTAAGAATATAGAATGTGTGTTTGTCATCAAGCGGAACATCCCAAGAGGTAAACTACGAACTGGAAATGACAAATATCAAAATTTAAGTATCTGGTAAATGTTCTAACAAGGAATCGGAAAATGTGACACCGAAATCCGAAGTCGGATTGGAATATCAAAAGATGCCTTCCAAAATCTAATAAACATGTTAAGAAACAGAAAATTGTCGTTAGAAACAAAGAAAAGTGAGCTGAACTGTTATGTAATATTATATCTCCTATATGGCAATAAATGCTGGACAATTTCCTAATAGATAAAGAAGAGACTTGAGACAAAAGAAATGTAGTCCTGCAGAAGAATGCTGAGAATACCATAGACTGAACGTAAGTTTGAAGGAAAATATCAGAGTGATTGACCAATTAGAAAGTTAAAGAACATATTGAGGGCAAGAGTGACAGAACGAAACATCGAGTAATCTACCTAACGAGCTTTTGTAACGGGGAAAGAGCATTGAGTGACAGGTATAGTGAAAAAACAAACCTTTCTAATAGCTAAATACAAATAATCGGTAGTTATTGAGAACCATGGTCAGCCAAGGCCTAAAGAGATATGACACAAGAAGTTTGAATAAGTTCATGTTTAGTGGGCGATTCTGTTGAATATGTGTTTAATAGGTAGACATATATCGTAATAAAGTTTTAAGGGAAATATGAATAAATGTCATAATACAGCATTGATTTTAATATCGCTAAAATTCAGAATTAGTCTTCTAACTGTCGTGTCCCTTTAGAACGTGGACAATCATTGCTTTCTACAATTTCCTGTCCTTTGTAGCTATTATTAAAGTTTTTTTTTTATTATCTCTCCTAATCCACGTTGTGCCATCCATTTAATTAAGTTATGCGCTGCATTCATTTGTCCCTCTTGCTTTCAATAATGTCCTGTAACTATTAAATTTTCAAGGGACTATTTTCTTGTTATGCACCCTAGAAATTTCAACTGTCTCTTTCTGATTTGTCTATATTTCTGAGATGAATTATTATGTACACTATTTACATTATTCGGACTATTGTCCTCATCTCTGTTGCTATATTTATCACAACGTTTCGGCCGTTGCAAACTGTGTGAGTTCAATACCTGGTTAAGGCATTGGAGAACTTGGAGAGGGGAATTAACAGGAGATAACTGATACCTGACATCCATTAAACATGGCACTTGGGACTAGAACAGTCTACCTCAGTGAGCGAAATAAAGGGTTCAGTTCGACGTTCAACCACCTGAAAAGGCCGGGCGTACAACGGCCGAAGGTTGTTATAAATATGGCGACAAAGACATCCATTAAACATGTCAAATACTTGCCTTTTTCTTACCATTTTCTCAAAAACTTCGTTGTTGCTCACTAGGAACAGTCTACCCTCATTCACTGTCATATAGAGGACTGAAACATAAAAGGTTCAATACTTTGTTCTCTTTCGACAATACGCCTTTCAACCGTTCCCTGTTAAAACACTTTCTAGATGAAAATCCCCAATTTGTTTAGGCTCTTTTTGCTAACAACCATAAATTCTGTCTTCTTACAATTGTTGTTTAGTCCTTTCTTTTCGATTTCCTTTACTAACTTGTCTAGAAGTTCCTCTAGTTTCCTTTCTTTGTCTGATTATCAACACTGTCCTATCTAATTTTATTAGGTAATTGTTGAAACTTGACTAATGCATGCAATAATAATGCAACACAAAATGTACTTAGAACAAAATGTATTGAACAAGAAAGTGTACACAATATTTACATTTAGTCTTTTGTATTTCCTGGTAAGACCGTTCCTGGAGAATGTGTTGACTGAGTCGCAGTCGGGCAGAGTCTCTGGTTGAATCTCTTGATTCCTCACTCTCTTCCCGGTACCAACCATATTTATATGGTCAGTACTCCACTATGCAAATTAGGTGGATCCTACCACAACAGTAATGAATTCTGGTTTTACTTCTAATAATCTCAGAATTGCCTCAATTTAAATATTAAATAATTCTAATGAGAATACGCATCCTTGTCTGACACCCCTTTCTGATTTTTTGAGTGTTCGTATTTACTGAATTCATTTTCTATCCGTATACAGGCAGTTCGCTTTCATTATAATTCCTGTATTTTTCTAATATCCTTTCCAAATAAATGAAGCGGACCTTAAAGTTCTAACAGTTCTTTCAGGTATACTTTTTCTATAAAACATAGACATACATCCTTTTGCATTTTTATTGTTCTTTCTGATATCATTCTGAGCGTGAATATCGTATTACTAGTCACATCGACCTTAACGAAACCTCAGTTTTATGTCTTTTTCTAAAAACTCAGAATACTACACCTTAAATATTGGATATACTTAGTCCTTTAGATTGCGTGACGATTATATTTTAAAAAGTAGTTTTTCTCGGGGTTGGGTACAAAGACAAATCTTTTTTTTTTTTTTTTACAGAAATGCTTGATAATACGTTAAAACACATAAGAGTTGAGTCTTATTCGAATTATTTATTATTGTCCTCATCTTTTTTCTTCTCGTCGCAAAATTTCAGCCCTTGTGACTTTCGGCCTTCATCAGCTGTCAATATTGGTAACATATAGGGTATTTCGAACTGAATCCGTTATTTATACTACAGAGGTAGATTGTGCTCCTTCCACTGTACATGTCTAGAGATATCTCGTCTAGTTCTTATTTTTACGACTGGTCAGTTATAGCGCACCCCACTAAGTCCAAGTACACACAATAACTTAAAGAATTGGTTCGTGAATTTGGTTATATAGTAATTGCGAGTTCAATCCCTGGACTGGACAATGTGTACTTAGACACATTGGGAACAGGACGAGTATAGAAACAAAAGAAAACATACCTAACATCAAGAAGAGGCATTTGAAATCTCTGGGGCACGTAACGAGGGAGTGGGGTGGAAATCCTGATACCCACAGGACAGATTGAAACGAAGAGAGAAATAAAAAAGCAGTGCGAAACATACTTGATGAGCTTGAATAAATGAATGGTAAAACGGGTTTTGGGAGAAATAAGAAATAGACAAAATTTATTAAACGCTACACGGGACAGGAAGATGTGGCGGACCATGATCACTTACGTCCTGAAGAGACACGGTGCATAAAAGAAGAATAACTGAAAAGTGCTAAAAATAAGAACTAGACAAGATATTACTAAACATGGGCAGTGGCACGAAAACACTCTACCAGTGTCGATTAAATAAAGTGCTTATTTTGAAATTCTGCGTAGATTATCCGGATCCCTACATACCTGATGAAAGCCTGATGGCGCAACGGCCGAAACGTTATAAGAACAAGAAAAAGGAGGAAAATAGTCTGCATGTAAATAGTGTAAATAGTAATTAAAGTAATTTAAATATTTTGGTCCAGTAAAACACTTAATATTATTATTGATATTATTTGCTACATTTCCAGAATATACTATTAAAATATCAATATTGCATGCTTCTATTTCCATATTATGTATTCCCATTTACTCCCAAGCTGTGATGCAAACATTATTATCACCACTTCTTAAGCAGAAAGTAACTTTATTCCATATACGACATATTATAATATTACAATGTATAATGGTTGTTATAGCTTCAACATGTATTATAAAAATATCATCGCTTGTTAGTTCACTTTATACATTATTTAAGTTTAACTTTGGTTATCTCTATTTATATATTACTTAGATGCTGTGATCTAAATACTAGGGTCGTTGAGGGCTTATAGTCTTTTTTTTTTTAAATTTATAAGGCTGAGTATGTAAATTATTTATCCCCATTAAATGGGATTTTTATCTTAAAGCAATGAAATATCATTTGATCTAGAAATATATTGAAATATATATTTCACAACTAAAATTATTAAATTAATAAATAAAGCGAGAAGACACTACAAGCTGACTCGTGAAAAGAGACGCAATACTGGAGTCTGCACGCAAATAATGATGACTCGTTATCCCAGACAGATTTGTGACTTATTGTTAAAATCATTGTTCGTTAACGACATATCGCCTCAAAATCTCTGTAATATTAATCTCAATCCTATGTTTTATTTCTTCTATTTCACTTCGATTATTTATAGCTTTTAAAATCACTATTTTGTGTTTAGTACAGTATTAATGCTAAGGATTAAGTGTTATCCTTTGATTCTTACCTGGACATAAGGGAGATGGTTTTAGCTCAAAAGAAATATCTGATTTGCATTTTTCAAATCGTCTTTAAGGAGTTTGTAACGCTCTATCTCCAGATGTCTGAAAATATCGATCTGTATGCAATTGACGTCTTTCTAGCTCTATAAACATGCTTTTTATGCATTTGAATAGGCACCAACTTTTAATATGCATGACTGTATACATATACCTGTCGGAAAGAAATATGTACAAATTCATCAGCGAATATTAATAAACTTCTTTTTTTTTTTTTACGTACAACGTAATTCACAATGTCCATTCTTTTGTAATCTAGGAACATCCTATCCCCACGGCGCTGTCCATTCCACCCGCTCACGATTCTCCAGCCAAGACGACCCAAGCCCTTTCAGATACAGCTGGAAGATATTCAGGCAAACAGTTTTCCCTAAGATGGTAAAGGGCAAAACTAAGTTTCCACCGTCTGAGATTCGGGCAAATCTCGCGCGTATGGCCGAGCAGAACATTGAAAGCTTCTTCGCACTTTTATCTTCGGCGAGATATAACGAGACTCACCCGACTAGTAATGCGATCACTTCCGGTAGCCCAGGAAACTCAGTGCTGCTCCTACCACTTCTAGCCAGTCGGGGTTGGTATTTAACGTTTTAGTCCCCCCTATCTTGCTGCCGATTTCCTGCTTTTCAAGCATACAGATTGGGCTTGAGCATCAGTGCAAGCTTTCTGCTATCTTTCCTAAGTTTTATTCTTTCCTATATCAGTGCACTTGAAATCCTTAAGCAGCTAATTAATCTAATAAATCTAATCAGATTAAGTGACAGTTTTAGGGGAACGCAGTAGAGTTTTCAAAAGAAAAAAAAATCCCAATCCATAAATTTCGATTTTTACGAATTGTCTTTAGAACGTCTCTCTCCCGTTGTAAATCTTGAAAGATATCAAAATATCACTAGGCATTTTTTCTTTTAGGGTATATTGACTGAAAAATATCATGTGTTCTTTTCTTATCACTAATATTTGCTTGATATTTTCAAATTACATTGTAAAAAGCTGATACTGGCGCATTACTGTTGAAACAAAATGACTTTTGCGCACTTAAAGTCACTTCGAATAAATATTCATTTAAAAATTTAAAATGTCAGCTTCATTACTATTTGACTAACTAAAATTATCCACTAAGTTTAACGTTGAAATGTTAACTGATTTTTAATACATGAGTTCAGAAATGAAATTTGAGTTATCTCCCTTTATTATTTATCAGGTGTTAATTTGCATGGTTCAAATAAATGAGACGCACTGCCGTTGTATCTTGAACACATGTTGACTCGATTCTTAAGGAATCATCCCCTTTTTGATAGCGGTTATCAATTAAAACTAACAAGCACAAGCTCAAAAACAGTAGCAATGGAATGGTATATAAAGATAGTACTGCACTGATCTTTCAAGTTGGAAGAGTCTATCTGCTCTGAAATTCCGAAATGTTGGTTCATATCTAGGATTGAACACCGACCTATAGCGCGAAATAATAAAACGTTTCAAGCAACAATAATAATTCATTAATAAACAGTTGCTAATGAATTTGATACAAGTGAAATCATTTAGTAGACACTAAATATAGTGATATACATTAGCAAATAAACTTAACACAACATTCAGTCATAGGCCACATACGGAGTCCCTATTATTTATAAGCTTAACTCTAACACAGCGTGAAACATAATATTACAAAGCTCGTAGTGTTACTGAACATGAATGATTACATAAAAACGTTAATTTCTGGAGGTACTCCGATAAAAAAAAATAACTCACTGGAATTAAATCATACAGAAGTATTCCTTGGGTTGGAACCATTTGATACTTTATTTAGAGAATGAGTTCGCTGGGGGCTTCCAAACTGTTCTCTCCAGGCACAAAAAAATTATGAATTTTTACAAGCATGGTTGTGGCTGCTACTAAACAAATAAAAATAATGCAAGTTCAAATCTCGTCGAAGATTGCTTCTTTCTGCTTGCTTAATGGTTATAGAATGTAAAAACGACCTCTGTGTTGGGATAAAAATAGCTAAAAAAAAAACTAGTAAAAATCCATTTTCGTGTAAGTAAAGCATATCAATAATTATGATTAAGCCACGAATCTTAGTCCAGTATCAGACTCAAATAGTGAGTATCCAATCAAAAGTGAGCCCACAATATTAGCAATGGAAATTTAAACCACAGGTTAGTTATCTAAGCTCTCAGAATAACTAACAGGCTCTTCTTATATGGCATTGTTGCAGACAAATCTAGTCTAATAAATAATCATTCTGTAGACATGTGTCAGGCTTAACCAAGCGAAAATAAACTGACACTATACTAAACAATACGAATAATGGCTAAAGAGATCTTGATAAACTTGACTCTAAAACAACGCCTTTTTAAGCACACAAGTCCTTAAAAATGGAGCACTCAGTGAGGATCTAATAGAAGGTATCTTTGATATGGGTTTAGTTTAACTTCATCTGGTGAAAGGAACTGCCAGTGAACATTCACTTCCCTTGGTATGGTTTAGATACAATCTTGTTAGTCCTCATAATATGGTAGGTGTTGCTGTTGTTTATTGAGCTAAGCTTATTCTGAGTTAAGGCAAATATAATAAGGAAAGTTACACGGATATGACACAAAACCGTAGCTATGAATTGAAACATCTGTAGAAAGAGTCCTTCATCATCGTCATCATCATCATCATTTTATTCTTCTTATCATTATTATTATTTGTATTACGTCAGTATTTTCTGAGATAAGATCTTAATATCTGGTAATTAATGCATGGATAATGAGCTAAAACCAGCAGCTTGAGATATCATGCAATTTTCCTCTCTAAGTGATCATTACCTGCCGGATTATTCTTGCAATTTCTAAAAGGCTTGCTTTCTGCAACATTTCCATTGGGCAATCAATGCCAATTTTCTTTATCCATGTCTCATTATTATTATTATTATGATTATTATCATGATTATTATTATTATTATTATTATTTGTTTTTACTGAATAAAAAATGCAATAAAGCTATTCAAAGTTTAATGATATTGCTTGATCTAAAAAAGAAGTAAATTAAATCTATTGTATCTACTATAATGATATTCAAGCAAACAATACAGGCTGCGATGAGTAAATTGTCGCCACTTTATATTTTTAATTTTGCGCATGCGCGTTGTTTGCTTTTGATTTTGTCGACTGCACGGTATAATAGGGTCACCGTCTATGAGAAAAAGAGCTCCGTGATGTAATTCACTCCGCCAGAATTTTGGAAATGGTATGCTGTACTGCTTGGCGTTCCAATACGAACATTACAGAGTGTTTTGTGTCAATCTGACAGCAGTACATAGGATTCGGAAAGAGTTGGATGAGTCTAATGGTGATTATGCTGATGTTTGGAGTGATCACTAGCGATGGCGACGTTATGCCTCTATTCATCTTCCCACAGGGCCTCAGACTCAACACAGAGCCCTACATCAAGTGTTTTGAGAAGGTAGCGCTTCGCTGGGTCTATATGACCATATGAACGGCAACAGGACTCTGCACCATGATACAGAAGCAGGAGAACACAATCATGGTTGTCAGACAATTTTTGCTACTACATCACCCCTTACATCTAACCACCTACCTCCCCAGACTGCAACCCTCTTGATTATTATGTGTGGGGCGTAGTTGCCTTGTAATACCAAAGATGAACTGAAGGCAATGATTATGGTAGCAGTCGCCAACTTAAACAGGGAGGCCGTCCCGAAGAGTTGCAGGTAATTCCGATGTTGAAACCAATGGCGATTTTATTAAATACATTTACTCTTTAGTATTTTAAGATATATTTGTGTAATTTTGGTAAATATATCTGTTAAAATGAGATGTCAGTGTTATTTTGCGTAATTTAGACAATTTATTCATCGCACATTGTATAATGTTTGAAAACGTTATACGGAAAAATGTACCTCTATGGTTAATTCTGAATGACTTCCGCTTCTAAGTTTTCGTTGATTACTCTATCGATCGGATTGCGATCCAAAGCAAGAATGAAATTCATCGTTTTTAACATTTTTTCCACAAAATATTACGTGTTATATCTTGTCAAAACTAGAATTTAAATCATTTGAGTGATACTGTATCATCAGTAATCTTTATGCCTCTTGAGTATGTCACACATTCACACCTGCTTTAATTTCTACGTACGGACAAGAAGTCCATCTACAACATCCAGAATAAGTGATAAATTTACTGAAATTGCATAATTTAGTGATTAAACATCAAATTTGTTTTCTTACTACCAGCAAAATTTTGTTCGTGTAGAAAATACGGAAAACTAAGCAGTGGAGTACCAGTCTAGTATAATGAGAAATTAGACATTGCAGACCATCAAAGAACCCAGGTGCATCAGAAAGTTGACTTGATATGGCTCCCGGTCACTGAATGGAGAAGCACATCCCCTCACATCTGTATTCGGTTTTTCTAATATATGCAAGATATATAAGGTAGTTATATAAAAAAAAAACACTCCAGGAAACATTTAGTCAGTCTCACACACATCGCAGAGATAATGTAGGGTCCACGTATCGGAGAGCTGAATTGAAATCAGGAGTTAAAGTAAAACTTAAATTTAAGTAGGGAAATTTCAAGTCCTCTTATTATCATTTTCTCAACACTAATTATTGCACCCTCCATTGTGCTTTGTTTGAACTCTAATAATTCGCATTGTAAGAAGAGTTTGATCTATGTTCATACTGATTCACAAGAGGTCAAATTTCAATTGATATAGGTTTTGACCTTTTCATGACATCAAGGTTCGGTAGTATCACCTAACTTTATTTTTACATCCTATGGCTTCTGGGGGGTTAAGTCTATATTCGTATGTGAATACAAATTAAAGTAAATGATAGATTTTACGTATTTATTTTATTTCCTGTGAGTGTTAAACTTTCCGGACAATCTTTTCTCTTTATGTGCCCCAGAAATGTCAACTGTCTCTTCCTAGTTGTAAGTATATGTTTCTTTGTTGTTCCTATTTTCTTTATAACCTCCTAGATCCTCACATATTTTGTCCGTTGTATACTCAGCATTCATCGCTAAAGCAGATCACTGCCGTATCAAATTTCTTCTTCTTCATCTCTGAAATGATTGTTCAGCATTGTAAAATGTCAAAGGTTATTTTAGGCAAGAAAAAAACATGGAGCTATGATCGTCCACTCGAGGGACATATCACATAAAAGAAAAAAGAAGTATTAATACTAAAGAAGTCCTAATAGTGGTGTTAGTAACGCAAAATGTTATAACAGCGGGTAAAAATTAGGTGAATTTCTCGCTGTCAACAATTCATAAAAACACCTACCTTCATATTAAAAAATGCATTTCTGCGATATTTCCTACCTTTTCGAAAGTTCAATTGACATAACTTCGCTTTTATGAAAAACCTTCGTTTGTGCACGTATTATTCGAAATGACATAAATCGAAGAAGCAATTACAAAAAAAAAACTATATAAGAAAAATGTTTTAGCTTTCACAGCCATAAAAAGTAACATTTTTGCGTCTTTATACAGAGGGTTGTGGTATGTTTTCTGCTGTGGCTGATAATGGGAGGCTTGAAATACGACAGTTTGATCTAAAAGATAATATTATTATAGAATTTTGTCGATACGGAGAACGCCCTTTCAAAACTGAAGCCATACATCTGAAATAGTTGCTAAAATCGTGGCAAAAATCTCGCGCAATGTTATTTAGGTATCTGAGAACGCTCAAACATTATTCTCATATAAATTAATTGTAACTGCTTCTTCACCTTACACTCGCATCTCGGGTGACGGTTAAATCTTGTACAAGTAACTCACAAGGAGACACTAACACACTAGGCATTAAACTAAAAGTTACCATGATATGTATTAAGGCTCGCTTAGAAGAACACAGTACTACAATAAAAAAAACAGTCAACGCCAGCAATTTTTGAGTTGTTTAGAGATGCTGTTCATAGAAGTGAAGCCGGTATTTAATAAGCTTAACCGAGTTTGGCACAAGGCCGCGAGTATAGAGCACTCATCAAGGACCGAACTCACTATTCAGTAGTAATGGTCAATCAGACAACCAGACATGCTCTCTAAAGCTTATCCGAGATCGAGACGTTACACTACAATTAATTTAAATATAGGCCCAGGTATCTGTGCATATTTACAAAGTTTTACGTGTCTAGCATAAGACCAGAAAGCGAAGAGATAGCAGTAAGAAGATTCTGTTGCAGCAGTCTGCCAAACAACAGTCAACAATACTGACACTGGCCACTAATACCTGTGCTAATTACGAAATTTATACACATACATAGGTATCTCCAAAGAAAAGTGATGAATTTAAAAAAAAAATGAAAAATCTTTCTTGAATCTTTTATTTTAGTTTTAATTTCAAGTTAATAGATTAAATTCATTATTTCTAATAAGCAAAATACTTTGATATATTTCAAAACTAATTTAAATTGACTGGAAGGAGTTCTTTTTTAATCACTAAAAATCGCTGTTAGCACAATATAATTCGCTTTTTTGAAAAAGTCTTTCAAAATTGAAATATACTTTTCTGAAAATTTATTTGAGGAATATTAACTGATTTAAAGTTTAATTAATCCAACTTGAAACAAACATTACTTTTAGTTTAAAATATCGCAGGTATGCATTTTTTTTTAATATGAAGGTAGGTGTTTTTATGAATTGTTGACAGCGAGAAATTCAACTAATTTTTTCTACAAGGGAGATATCTCTAAAAACTACTTGACAAATATAATGTGCCTTTCTTATATAATTTTTGAAGTACACAATAATCTGTTAAGACAAAAAATATATACTTTTCTGAAACGTTAATTGACAAAAATTAGCTGATTTAAAATTTAATTAATTTTACTTGAAACAAATAGTATTTACTTTTAGTTTAAAATGTCGAAAAAATAGATTTTTAAAACAAAGGTAAATGTTTTAATTAGGTGTTGACACCTCTATTGGTATCATCACCGATCAGACCCTGAACTATCACCAATGACGATGAATAGAAGTTATCTTAGTGAGGTCTAGTGTCTTGAGCTCCTATTGGGCCTTAAACTCAACTCATACCTCAAGTGGAGCTCGTACATAGGATCCATTGCTAAGGTTGCTGGAAAAATGGTCGGTTCTCCGTACCGCTCCAGTAAGTAGCTGACTCCTCGGGCTATCCCAAAACTTTAAAAGAGCCAAATCAGGCCAAAAATGGAGTATTGTTGCCATATATGAGCAGGTGATGTTCACTATTTCCTTTCAAGTCTCGATAGAGTCCAAAAGTGCCTCAGAGTTCTTGTAGGTGACAAATTATTTTCCACTCTACAACCCCTTTTCTCACAGAGGAAATGTCGCAAACCTCTCATTGCTCTATCGTTATTTCCATGGAAAGTGATCAACGATCTACATTGCTTAGTCCCATCAGTTCTAAAATTCATGGTTAAGAGCTGCCATACTACGAAAATTGTAGCGAACCATCGTCATTCCCTTCGTATTTCATTGGGGAGATGTAAGTTCCACTCGAGCATTTTGTGGAACCAAATTCCAATATGGTGTTTTCCTGATCACTACAAGCTTAACCTTTTCAAATCTAGAATTAACCGTTATCTTCCCCACACATCCGCCTAAACTGTGCCTCTTACTCTTTAACTATCTACCTCGAGTGGCTCTCTGGCTTTCTACAGGGTGAACATCACTATCAAAATAAAAAAAAATGATTGACATCTGAAAGTGTATCTATTTTTTCTACGAGAAACCTATCAGCAAATATTACTTGAGGAATATAACATGAACGCCTTTTTATATCATTTTTAATTAAACAGTAATTTTAAGAATTTAGGAAAATATTCACCATAATCTAATGTTTTATTGATTTTTTCTTACTTTGGCTTTAAATTTTACTATAGTTACAACACTTATTTTCTGATAATGTCGTGTATGGACATCCATATTTTAAAAAAATTAGCACGTTTAAACACACACACACACACACACACACACACACACACACACAAACAAATAAAACTCTTTTAAAAGTACTGGTGGCTGAATTTTAACAAGATTTTCCATTTATGATTATTAATATAATTTTTACTTAATAATGATATCACCTTACCGGTATAAATTAAGACAGAATTTTAAAAGATTTAAAATTTAATAAAATTATTCTAATTAAATTTTTTGAAAAGTTATCGTAAAAATTCATCTACAAAAATTGTTTTTTAAGACAATAGTATCTTATTCATAAAAACAACTAAAAGCTTTTTTTAATTAAATAATGTCATAGTTTTATTGCATTTTTCATTTTACGATTCACAGCAGATTTTCGGTAAAAATTTTTACAAATCGAAAATTGATTATTTATATTTTCCATGAGTTGTGCGAAAATAAAAACATTAGGCAGTACAAAGAGGAATACCTCGAAATTTCAAAAATTAAAAAGTTAAGGAGAGTAACAGATTTTCGAAAACAAGACACATTTCTAAAATAATTTCATTCCTTTGTGAATAAGCCCTGGAAGATTCCTTAAAATCTAATAGTTACTTTATTTTGGGAAAAATTTCCAAATCAATGTTTTTCACTGTAACAAAAAAAGGCTAAAATCTCCTCTACCAATTTATGGTCCCCCCTCCCGCCAGACGCAAGAAAAAAAAAAAATAAGCAAAATTTTGAACATTCTAAAAATTGATAAAAAAATTAAATTTAACAAGGAAAAAATCCTTTGGTCTTTCCTCTTAATAATAAAATAAGTATTTTGCCGACAAGACTCTTTTTATTAAGTTTGGGGCATTTTTTTCATCATGTAAGCTCATCTTTTAGCGAATCTTTGGAGGTACCTATATATACATACATATGAGGAGGCGAGTTCGAATTCCAGCCGATTCCATTACATTCACTTACATGCTAATACCCTTGAGAAAGGTATTAATCCTCTTCTCTATGGGTAAATAGCAGGAGAGACTGGGTTCTATATTCTTGGATAGCAACTGGTCTAGGAGAAGGACTGAATTCAAAACCTGCGAAGGGAATCTTGTGGCACATAGTGCACCAGGTCTCTCTATTCAGCCCTTCAAAAAGTGTGTTTGGTTCTGCACAAAGCCTTCACCACTCTAATAAAATCATATGTGCTGGTGTCTGGCTGACGTTTCCAAGGAACTGTACTGCTTGACCTTCATAGGTCGAATATGACGGGATAGTCCACCATATATATATATATATATTCGTCAACATTCATTTTTTTCTCTTAATTAAACCCCTTCAACCCACCTCTCCTAAAATTCTCTCTGTTAAGGTTTAATCTCCCCACTCCTCATACTTACACTCTCTCTATAATTCTGTTTTTATTTCCGGAGTAGGTTTTTTTCTGTTTTCTTTTTGAATTTGTAGGTCTGATGAATTGGATCGTATTTACGATTCCAATGGAATAAATTATGACCATGGAATATTAGTGCTTAAGCCTTTTTATTATATCCTTACTCTGTCCTAGACATTGAGTTCTACCTGGATTCTTCCTCTTGGAATTTTTTTATAAAAATATGCATGTATGGGTATTTATATATTTTGCATATGTATGTATATTTACCACTAATATTATCTATCTATCTATCTATATATATATATATATATATATATATATATATATATATATATAAAGACATTTTTATGTTTAACGTTCTTTTTATAGATACAAGTATTTAAGTAAATGCTCTGTTTATAATAAACAGTATTAAATAACATTTACCGGCCTGAATGTCCGAGAAAATTTTCATAGAAAATATTCGTCCTTTGACAGGATTCGAACCTGCATCCTATACGAAACCGTCATTTACGCTGACGTGCCTTATCGACCAGCCACTATGAAAATGTCTTTAATAAATAAATTGTCGGACTTTGTCCATTTCTTAATATATATATATATATATATATATATATATATATATATATATATATATATATATATATATATATATATATATATATATATATATATATATATATATATATATATATATATATATATATATATATATATATGAAGATTGCGTTCATGCAGGAAACAGACTGTCACCATTCAGGAGTCTGATCCACAAAGCAGCTGGAACTTTTTTCTTATTAATGGAGTACGAAAGGAATGGGGATGGTTCGTCCCATTATACATGTTGACTCTTAGCCGTGAACGTTAGAACTGGAGAAACTAAGGTATGTAGCTCTTCAGCAAAACTTGTGACTGTGAGACAGGCGCTGTAAGGAGGTAAACAATACACTACTTACATGACATTTTTTGAAATCTATCTAAACCCCAAAATGAGGACTGAACACCTTCAGCTCAGCTATGACAAAAGTACTCAAATTTCCGCTCTGATCTGTCTGTTGTAAAGCATATCAAGAGCAGAGAGGTATTTACTGGTCCGGTGCATGGAACCGTCAAGTTTTCAAGCGATGGGTCGTATATACGAGTTTCACTTAAGGTCTGGGGTGAACTTGAGTCCCAACAGGTCTCCTTACGAGAACCACTGATCATCGGAATAGGCGAAAATTCAGGGTCTTTTTGCTGATGATGAACCGTTAGTAATTTGGTATTTGTGCTATTGAATATTACAAGCTAGTTATTCTCCCATTGAACTGTGAGAGCTAGTTAAGAGGGGAGATCGTCTGGCAGGCTGTAACTATCTAGATTTTGGGAGGGTCATCCATATACCATTGTATCATCTGCATATATATTCACTAAAGATCAGAGTATAATCTTAGGCAGATCGTTGTATGTGTGTATGTGTGTGTGATCTGTATATTCTTTTCTTATGTGTATAGCGGTATTCAATTTTAAATACTTTTTAAAGACCCTTATAATATACATGGAAATAAGATTTTAAAAAACGTGAAAAAGAACTATAACTTTCGGAAACGTCCAAGGGAAATGAACGCCCATTTTGAAAATCGCACGGCGTAAAAAACAGAGTACTAATGAGTAAATAAATCATATATATTATTTGTATATTTTTATTTTTATCTCCGTCATATATGAATGCCCCATTTTAAATACTTTTAAAACAGTTTTTTTAATACACAGAAAAATAACACCTATGCATATACGTGTGTGTATTTGTATGTTTATGTTCGCGGCGTAGTCCGTCGTTATCGAATGAATGCACTCTGCCCAAGGACAGAGACGTAACTGAGAGATGATAATTAATGAGTTACAAACCACTCAAGAGAGGAGAGATTTACTTGATTCCCACTGAGTCAGGTTGTGACACAAGGTCTGTTTTTTAACGCGGGAAACGGATGCCTTCACTCGGACCGTTGGTCTAAGCTAGGCATAGCCATAGCCGTGATACTACCAGCACAGTGACGGCTCCCTGCACCCGGTACGTATCAATGTATTACAAAATACTCGAGAGAGCAATTTGTATTTATTGACACCCAACTAAGGTCAGTTTTTAACGTGGTAACTCGAGTGTCTTCACTCGGGCCGCTAGTCTTAGCTGATCATAGCCTGTCCAAGCTGGTCATACTTGTTCTTTGCTGGTCTGAACTGGACATACCTGGTCAGAGCCGGTCGAAACTAGTTATAACTGTGATACTACCAGCCAAGGGACGGACCCCTGTGACAGGTAAGTATCAGAATGTGTATACCACTCGAGAGAGCGGTTCACACACTGGCATTTACACTGTCTCCCCACTAAGACAAGTTGTGACCCAAGGTCATTTTTTTAAGGTGGCGAAGGAGCGCGTACACCCGGGGTAGGAACAAAAATTGCCCGCATCCCTCGCCAACGTCGGTTGCGCTAGCCTCGGTGTGTGCACCGTAACCCTCTCTCTGGTACAATGAGAGAGCGCATCCTCAGGCAGCTGTTCCCCAGGGCTGTATACCTGTCAGTATAATTTTCCTCAGTTGTGACTCTGTCCCTTGATGAAGGTGCCCCTGAGTGCACTCTGCTCGAGGATAAAGACGCCACCGAGAGATGATAAATGTGCATTTACTCACCCCCACCTCGAGCTCGGGTTGTGATACAAGGTTGGTTTAATGTGGGGAGCCCGAGCGCATACACCCGAACTAGGAACAAAAATTACCGAGCTCCCGCAACCGTCGGTTGAGTTGGCCTCGGTGCGTGCATCGTAACCCGTATCTCTATTGCAGTGAGAGGGCGCGGCATCGGATAGCTGTTCGCCAGGGTGGGGCACCTCTTAGTATAATTTTCTTCAGTTGCACCTCTGTCCTTTGACGGAGTCTCCCGTGAGTGCATTTTGCCAAAGACAGAGACGCAACTGAGAGATGATAAATAGATGTGTTACAAACCACTCAAGAGAGTGGTTTGGATTTACTTGACCCCCCCCCCCACTGAGTCAAGTTGTGACACGAGTTCGGTTTTTAACGTGGGGACCCGAGTGGCTCCACTAGGGCCGCTGGTTTTAGCCGATCATAGCTTGTCCTAGCTGGTCTAAGCTAGTCATAGCTGTGATACTACCAGCTCAGAGACGGATCTCTATGACCGGTATCGGAATGTGTATACCACTCGAGAGAGCAGTTTACACATTAAAAGCTCAATATCTATATTATATAAGTACTAGGCAATATCAATCTTCAGGATTAAAGAATTTGCATATTGATTTTTAAAAAGTTTATTTCATTTATTACTGTTCTTTTATTCGAGGATTGTTTTGATTTTTATCTCAAAAATAGTTCTGTTTAAGTTATAGTCTTATATATTACAGAAAAGTGTTGAAATTTGCATTTTACTTGGCCTTCAACAAGTTGGCATCTATTTGTAAAACTTGCTTTAACTATAACAAGCCAATTTATGAATGAAATGTTCATTTAAAATTTGTTTCAAAGATTTCAATTAGTAACTATACCTTACTTTTGCGAAGCCAGCTAGTATATATATATATATATATATATATATATATATATATATATATATATATATATATATATATATATGTTTGTTTGACCAAATGTATCTTTCTTGATCTAAAACTTAAACAAACATGGAAAACTTTAAATAAGGCTCCGTTTTGCATTTATCTTGAATCTTGTCCAGTTATTTTATTGCATATTTCTTAATTACTTTGGCAGTATTCCACACATTACTTTCTACCTGTTTCGCCAAAATACATCTTCCTTCCGTGTATCCATTTTCTGTGCTGGCATTAAATCCTGAAAAGCAACAGAAAACTTGAAGGAATTCATACTACCTCCCTCCCAGTAAAAGATTGTAATTTATCATTAGTCGTGCGGAGAATCAACAGTATCATTGTGGGTGTAGAGAATCAAGTGGATCCTTGCGGGTGTGGAGAAGCGAGTGGATCATAGAAGGTGTGGAGATGAGATGACATTGAATCATTGTGAATATGAACAGGAGACTGGTTCAGTATTGATGTAGAAATTAAACAGGATCAATGTGGATGTGGAGATGCGTCTGAATTATTAATGATGTGGCTCTCAGCCTGGAGCATTATGAATGTTGGGATGACATTGGATCATTGCAGAGCTGGAGATTAGATTATTGTCTAGTCTGAACTTCTCTTATGTAATAATCTAGTCTCATCCCATTACAGATGTGGAGATTAGACTGTAATTACGGATATGAAAATTAGCCTGGATCATTGCGGAGTGGAGATTAGATTAATGTTCAAATGATTAAATTGCATTTTTGTTTGTTGTAGATCATCATTATTTTACGACTTCCAAACAAACCATAGATTGAAATACTTTTACCATTATTTTCTTGATGATTTATGAAAATTGTCACCAGACAGTATAATTCGAATTAAAAAATTTGAAAAAGTAAAAAGTAAATTTATCCAATAAAATCGCCATTGGCTTCAAACCTGGCGTCTTCTGGACGGTCTTCTTGTTTAAGTGAATACTGCCATAATCCTTGCCGTATCTTCGTAATCACCATTAGACTCATCTAACTCTTTCCGAATCCTCTACCCTGTCCTCAGATTGACACTCAAGCACTCTGAAATGTCTGTATTAGAGCTTCCGGAGCGAATGCCAAACAGTACAGCATGCTGTTTCTGACGGAATAACTTGGGTCATGGTGCCCTTTGTCTCACAGATGGTGCCCAACTGACCCTACTATATTGTGCAGTCGACAAAATCACAAACAATGCGCATGCGCGAAATTAGAAATATAAAATGGCGAGAAATTTACCCATCGCACCTTGTATATGTAAGCAAAAAGTGTACATGTGTTGAGGGGGTGTTTTCGCATCTCTGAAAATTAATTCAGCATATAAAGTTAGTCGTCTGACTGTGCAAATATTACACAATAACTGTGATAACAAGTAAATGTTGTTTTACCTCATACGCTTACCAGAATATGGCTTAGAGCTTAACAACCATAGCTGTTCGTGCTTAATGGAGATAAACAGTTTGCTCATTTAGCGTGTTGGTCTGGTCAATCTACTGATCAAGTCATATTATTCTCCCTTTCTCTCTCTCTCTCTCTCTCTCTCTCTCTCACATACACACACACACACACACATATACACACCGACATAAACTGTGAATTACTCGTAGCTTATTTGCGATATAAAAGACAGTTTATATCTGTGGGTATTGAAGAAACATAAATATGTCTGAGCATGCATCTGCAACAGGAATTAGTTAGCCACCCTACCAGACGTGTAAACTCGGAAATGAGCAGCCAGCTATTTTATTATACAAGGTTCGGCAAAAATACCTGTTAGAAATAACATCCAGCTAATGGTAAGACATTAGTGACAATTTTGTCTTCATCTAGCTTTCTTACCATTATGTGGGAGGTCAACTATATGTAAGAGGTATTTCTGCCGCACAATGTATTATTTTATTACAGTATCTATCTATCTATCTATCTATTTCTCTCTCTCTCTCTCACACTATATATATATATATATAGAGAGAGAGACAGAGACAGAGACAGAGAGAGAGACAGAGAGAGAGAGAGAGAAAGAGAAAAGGAGGACATTGTGACTGTCGGTTTCGCGTCTCAAGGGATCTTTAGACCATCGCGTGGAATGAGTTAAATTCGTCTTTGGGTTGTAAAACGGATATTCAGGATGCAGTGTTGATTATCTACAAGCGCTCTATTTCCGATACTGAGCAAATATTCTGCATTAATATAGAACTTTTTCAATGCGCCCGGGTGTGTGCGTGTGTGAGGGACTCTCCTCTTGATTTTGACATGATTGAGCAGTTCGGTTCCGTTTAGAGTTGAACACCAATACTATCCACACATATGATTCGATTATACTCCGACGACTTGTGTATAATCAGCAGCACTTGCCGAAAGAAATGATAACAGTTAAACAGAGTGTGCCACAAAATCTCCGAACTAACCACCTAATGCTTTCTTGCCACACTTTCTTCGCAAGTATAATACAGACTTTAACACAGACTGAATAATAACTGAAATTCAATATAAACCTTTTCATAACTAATATAAATGTCATAATGATGATCAAATAATTTAATAGTTATACTCTTGATGATACAGTTTACATGCTGATAATAATTACAATAACATTTAGATAAAAGCAAAAAAAAATGTCGTTTAAAAGTGATATGCACATCAGCTGGCGATGTATTTTTGGTGTATACTTTTATTTTACAGTATTTACATTAATCGGACTATTGTCCTCATCTTTGTCGCCATATTTGTCACAACGTTTCGGCCGTTGTACGCTCCAACAAAGATAAGGACAATAGTCCGACTAATGTAAATACTGTACATAATACCTCATCTCAGAAATATAGACAGACTTTTATTTTACTTGAGAAAATACATCAAAATCAGATTATTCCAGAATCTAGTAGATCGTCGTACTATACTGTGTCCATCATTGCATTTCTTACGGACCATGGTGATCTAGTAATATTAGCCGTTTCCTTATAAGGAAATATTCGGCATTCATTAAATGAGCAGCCTGTTCTAGTGCCGATTAAAATTTATAAAATCTTTCTGATAAAACATTTCTTCGGGAAAATAACTTTATTAAGTCCAGTAATTGTTATTCATATTTCCGTTATTGATGGAGGCTTTCTTTCTAACATTTTGTTTGAAATCATGTGGAATGTCAATATCTTGATTATGTCAATATATTCTCGTGGCTATCCATTTTAATTTTTGCTGCTGTTGAAAGTCCTCGCTCGAAGCTATTTTAACCATTGATCTTAGAAAGCGGTTGTATATAATTGGCAGTTTAGACGTTTATGAACGGGCTGAGCGCTATGCATGGCATCCATATGAAAGTCTCGATATAACGAGGTTACTTAAGAACATGACTCGAGAAATTTGCTTAATACTTTTGTTTCTATAACAATTTTCTGTATTGTCCGAAATTATTCCTAGCGCAGCTTATTCTATGTTTAATTTTCTCATGTACTAAATTTGTTTAAACTGACCGATATACTGAGGTATTTGTTTAAACTGACCCATATACCGAGGTATTTGTTGTGTTTAATATTTACTAATCCCACATGAAGAATTTTTATAATGGATTCAGTGTATGTGCCACCACTGCTTTCATTCCAATTCCAGATTACAGTTTCTGTTTTCGGAAGGTTTATCTTGAGTCCTAATCCTTGAAACACATGGTAGACATGCTAGTTACTTGCACCAGGTTAGACTACGCAAATAATAAACAGACGCCCACTTGAACGGAGCACAAAGCCGGGTTTAAAGCGGGGTTACTACATATCCATGAAACTAGCGAAGAAATTTGCGAAAGAGTTCTTTGAATTTGCGATTTGGGGAAACCTCAGACGCCAGAGATTAACTTTAGGATAGTTCCCGTCTACTGGTACCGGCCAATGCAGCTCGGGCACGTTATATTTTATTTTAACCCCCGATTGGTTAATTAACTCGTATACGGAATAACCAGAATCATCAGAACTGTTTCGACCTGAAAACTCACTGTAAATAAGCACAATTACTTATTTCCGAGCAAGCGCATCTTCTCACGCCGATTTGCGTTTCTTCAACATCCACAGAGCCAACTTCTTGTTTATATTGTAACTGTGTTGAATGGGCCTTAATTACATTTCAAATATGTGCCCCACCAGGGACACATACAGTTTTGAATGCATTTTTCTTTTCTTCCATACAGTTTGTCAACCATGGCTAGAGTGTCCATTCTGCTATTTAGTCGACAGTTAAGGGAATAACAGCATGATATGAAATGTTCTCTGACCTGGACAATTATAAATGATGAAACAATGTATTTTCTAATGAAACCACCGAGGAATGAACATGAACTACCGCAGCCGGATTTTGAACTCGGTTCATTAATTTCACTTTTCTAAATTGGAGTCGTTCGGGAATTTTCATAGCTTGATATTTTTCACGGTTTGTTACATGTATTATTTTTATTATTATTATTTTTATTATTATTATTATTATTATTATTATTATTATTTTTATTTTCTTTGATTTCTGGCGTTTACACATTTCTTTCCGGGTCCCGCCCAGGGACCTAAGGTTAGAAATGGCATCATGACACTTTCCACTGACAAAAAAAAATTACATAGATAAAGCCCTTCGTAAAGTGTGGGCTGTACTTGTCAGAACAATTTTTTGTATCTCCTTGAGGCATGGACTTCCAGGAATCCCTTCAATTAGTCTACTGCAATCTTTTCCAACCAGTCCTCGGGCTTCAACTATAACAGGGATTGTTGATGTTCCCATATGCCACATTTTTGAGATTTCTATTTCAAGGTCCTTGTATTTTGACAGCTTTTTGAATATCTTCAAAGATACATTGCAGTCAGAAGGGATTATTATTATTATTATTATTATGAAAGAGTTTAAGTTTTAGCTGGTTAAGAAAGATGTTGTATGTGCATTTATCATTTCTAACATTAACTAATCACAAGTGTGTTTGTTTAAAAGAATAGATGAAAAGTCATAAATCGCGAATTATTTACATCTCATTCTGATTGAGATCACGAAACAAATCTCGAAAATAAAGAAAAAACACAAGTTTTAAAAAATAAATAAATTATATTCACCTAATGAATCAACTCAGATGCAATCAGAATATTTTAATAGAAAATATGAAAGTTAATTTAATAAAGCTCACCTCACGAGATGCGTAAACCATTAGGGTTGTAAAGGCACCCATAGCAGCAGCAGTGTGCCTGTTGCAAGATAACCTGATGGAACTCATACTTTTTCAGGCTGGTTTTGAATTTAGTTTTTTTCTTTTCTTCGACTGGTATGGATGTACAGTTGGAGTAATGGATAACAAAATGATCAGAGAGTGTTCGAATTCCAATCCGGTTCGTTATATTTACTTACGCGTAAATAACCTTGAGAAATTTAGATATCAATCTCCTGCCAACCAAGAGCTATGGGCTAAATAGTATAATTTTTCTCTGGGAAAATCTTTATCAGTCTAAAATAATGTTATTGCGATATTCACTTCTAAAACAGAGAATTATAACCACAAAGGTTTACTAACCGTAAAATACCAAATCAGTCAAATAGCCTAAACTGGTTGTTACCTCAATGCAAGAGTGTCTAATTAGTTCTGCTATTTAGTCCATAGATAGGGGAAAAAGAAATGGATTCATATTTTAGCCAATGGTGCTTGTGTGAAAGTAATCGCAACTAACTGGGCCGCAATTCAGATTTTGGTCGCTGCTATCTGTTTGATTGGCTACCTGTTATAGTACCCGTATGTTTACAATTATCAATTTAACAACAACAATAAAAAAAACTTTAAATACAAAGTATAAACAAAGCATTATATATTTGTAGGGTAGTGTAGATTCGGTCAACAAGTTAACAAGTTGAATTTAATTTACAAAAATCAATTTTTTGAATGTCAAGGATTGAAATTAAGGAAATCTGAAATACAATATAGCGATCAGCCAAGTGTTGTTGATCAAACATTACATCATTTTGATCTACAGTGCACTGTAATTACCACTGCAATCAGTCTTGTCCGATAAAAATCAATTTCCTGCCAATAACATAAATCCTCTTTTGTAAGATGTTTGACCGGCACGTATATTTTCTAAGATTATATATAGGGTGCAATGGATAAATTGTCGTCGGAATTAGGCAAAAATTAAAACAATAGTGACATTGTATTTTCACAGGTATATTTACCAAAATTACGCAAAAATATTTTGAAATACTAAAGAAAAGTTATTCAATAATATTGGCTTATACCACGGCATCAAGACGACTTCGGAATCTCCTGCAACTATTCTGGACGGTCTTTCACCAACTTAAAAAAGTTGGTGAATGCTGCCATAATCCTTGCCTTCAGTTCATCATGGGTGTTACAAGGAGTTTTGTTGGTCTCTCGCTCAACTGCGCCCAACACATAACAATAAAAGGGGTCGCGTTGTATGTGCCCACGCACGCCCGTACGTGTAGAATGTTCTGTTTATTTGTCCTTCTCGTCGTTATTTTTCACTTTTCATTCACTCCTTATTGGTTGTTTACCCTTTCTCTCCTTTTCATGTTTTCCTATTTTCTGTCAGTTGTAGCCATTTTGACTACCAGTTTTCCAGACATATACTGCTGTTGCTAATTCTTCTGTTTTTTCTTGAGTTAAGAAAATTATATTTCATTGTTCACATAAATATTTTTAATGCTTAAATAATAAGGTAAATCTTTATATATGTCTTCACTTGGCCATTATTTCGTTTTCTAATCTGATTTGGTGGTATTTTAGGTATCAATTGTTAAAGGTTACGTTTATAATCAAATTCTTATTTATTATTGTTTGAATTTATGTGCATATAATTACGTTTATATTTTTACGAATACATACACACACACCCCCATATATATATATATATATATATATATATATATGCATATACATATATAGATATACACACATCCACATATATACACACATATATAGATATACACACACCGACATATATACACATATATGTATACAAATGCGCACATATAAACACATATACAGATGTATCTGTTCTTTGTTATTAAAATATAAATTAGTGCATAACTGATAAAGTAATGTTTGGGTATTAATTATGAGTGGTTGGGTGTATGGAGTAGTTTCTTTGTTGTTTGAATATATGTATATAGAGTATATAATATACACTCTCGTACACACACGCACGATCGTAGTCGTGCACACCCACGGATATATATGTATTTTTAAATAGTATTTCGGTAGTAAATTAAATATTTGCTTATGTTATCATTTATGAAATGTTTCATTTTTATTTAGCTAGTAGTCTATATGTTTTGGGGGTTTTTTTTGCCTTGATGTTATCGTATATATCGTTGTATTAATTATGGAAGGTTAAGTTTGTTCGTTTGTACTTATTTGTTAGCGTGCATATATATATATATATATATATATATATATATATATATATATATATATACACACATGCACATACATGCGCATATAGATGTGAATATTTAATATTTCTTTGTTTAGTTTTTGTTTATTTCTTTCTTTGTTTAATTTTGTTGATTTTATTTTATGTTTATTTTATTTATATTTGTATTTTTCTTTAATTTTCATTCTTTATTTATTTTATGTTTATATTATATTTTATTTATTTATTTTTTAAGTTTATATCATATATATTTTATTTGTTTATTTATTTGTTTATTCTTTTAATTAGTGCTTAGATGGCAAAGTAAGTATTTATATGCCTACACTTACCCTTCATTTCAGTTTTCTTGTTTAGGAGCTTATCTTGTTTCTAAAACATAAAAGTAGATACTACGGTCAAAACCGAATGGCAAAAGTCTGTGTCATGCTTGCCTTCAACCATGAAGCAGTCTGTTGCCACTTAGTCTTGCCCGCGGTGTTCACTTTTATATTTATATACGCTCTATCCCTGATATTTTTACCCATAAATACGAAAGCATAACTTAAAACTATATATATATATATATATATATATATATATATATATAGGGAAGGTGTAGAAAATTTAGAAATAAGATTTAAACTCGTACATATATTAGCTGAAAGCACTATAATAAGAAATCTTGAAATGATGTTTCACTGGCATTTATGTGTATCAATAACTATTTGTGCTCATTTTTACTTATTTAGCATGAGTGGCAAAATCATTTACTTGAAATTTAATCTGTAGTGCTAAACCTTTTCTAATTTTTTAGTAACAAGTTTAGTATCAATTTATAAGTGCTTCTAGTTTGCTGAATATGTCTCCATTCCTGAAACTAAAAGGGCTGAAATCATTGCATTGTTCAAAGAAGGGTTATCTCAAGTCAAAATTACAAGAAAAGTGAAATACTCAAGAAATAGTGTACAAACAACCATTAAAAGATATAAGGAAAACCAGTTCTTTCAAAAATCGTGATGGTCAAGGCAGTAAAAAGGTTTGCAAACTCAAGGGAAGACAGACTACTAAAAAGGGTATCACTAGGTTTATTGGAGAAAAAAAAAACTAACGTGGCTGTTGAACTCCAAGACACAATGAAAAAAGATATCGAGTTTCACAGTAAGAAGTTTGGTAGAAGATGACCTCAAAAGGATGTAACGCTAGAAAAATAACATGTCTGGGGTTAATAAGAAAAAGAGACTTTTGCAAAAGAGCATGAAAATTAGACGGCTGAGCATTCAGCCAAAGTCGTCTGGTTTAATGAAAGCAAATTTGAAGTAAGTTCCTTTATTAGTTGAAACTAATTTATTGATTATAATTGATTTTATTACTACTGCAATGTTATTGAATAGAAAAGTATCCCTAAAATTTTTATTTTTATCAGATTTTTGGGACCCCTGAAGTTGTCTATGTTCATCGAAGTGTTGGGAAAGCATATGATGCTCAAGGTATTGCCCTAACTGTAAAATTTGGAGGTAGGAACGTAATGGTTTGGGGTTGCACGTCGTCTACCGGAACAGGAATCTTATTAACATGTGAGGGCAGAATGAATCCAAGTACTTATACAAGCATGTTAGATCAATGCTACCAAACTTCATTAGAGAAAATTTCAACATACCAAATGAAGTAATCTTGAAAAAAGACAAACACCATGCAACACATCCAGAGTTTCAAGGGTTGGTTTGAAAAGAAAGAAATGAAGATAATGAAGTGGCCTCTTCAATCCCCTAACCTGAATCCTATTGAACGTCTGTGGTCATGTTTAGGCGCAAGTGTGAAGGTGCAAAAATAATCTTCAAAACTCGATTTAGAAGCTAAACTTCATGAAAAATAGCAGAAATATTTTGGGAAGTTTTATTTCATTTATCTGGTAAGAAATCATAAAAAATGAAATAAAAACTTCCCCCAAAAATATTTCCTTGGTTACAATATATTTTCATTGTTACGCGTATAGACTCGCGCATGCGTAAGACCACTGGTTCACTACACGCATGGTTTCTGCTGTGGTTTCTATAGCAAGTAGGAGTTTTACATGATATAGTTAATAGTTCTATACCCAATCGTTTTTGACTTAAGATTTGATCTTTTCCTTGCCTCAATGCTAACCAAATCTAAAGATCCAAATCCACCCTGATATTAGCTGCGAAAGAAAAACGGATTCGTATCTTTCTAAGGGGTATTTTGCGAAAGGGGAAGCGAAGACCTCGGTCGGAACTTGAACTCGACTCGCCAATGTAACTTTGCCGCTAACCGCTACACAACACAATTGTGCCAACTTCTGCTAATAATTCCGGAAGTTGCTCTCTCTCTTTTTCTTAATTCATTCCATGCGTAGTCTCAGTGAATACATCAAAGGTACGGAGTGATATATTTAAAAATCGCTTATTACGTAAAATATGTCTATATTTCTGAGATGAGGTATTATGTACACTATTTTCATTATTCGGACTATTGTCCTCATCTTTCTTGCCATATTTATCACCTGAATAAGGCCGGAGCGCACAACGGCCGAAACGTTGTGATAAATATGGCAACAAAACGAGGACAATAGTCCGAATAATGTAAATAGTGTACGTAAAATATATTAATATGTACAAAAGAATATTGCGTGTTTTTATAATTCTAGTATTGTACTAATACTTCAGATGTAACAAGCCTTTTACCAAATATGCCACCTGTTCCATTTTTTTTTTTTTTTTTTTGATGATTATTTTTCTGTATGGGAGAGTACAGATTAGTGTCAGTTTTTTGGAAGTAAAAGTAAATTATTAAAATTATTCACAGCATTGTCTATTCAGAACCCAAAGTGTATGGTGGATAATGCTATTCTGTGCAATGCCAAGCTAGATCTAGTTACATTATCCGGTATAAACCTTATTATTGAGTTTCTTAGAAGTAGTAACCTGAAATAACAGGAAAAATAATCAAACGAATGAAATAAAAGTATTAAAATCCTAATCCATTATAAGTAATGCTTTTTTTTTCTCATTGATTATACAATTTTAGAATTTCATTAAAACACCGAAGTTTTTTAGAATATGGTTGCCATTTACTAAATATTCTGGTTTGATATAGGGATCGATAATATTATTATTAAAAATAAGAGAATATTATTTATTGATTGATTATAAAGATATTCTTTCTTAAAACATTAATGTTCTTGTTTAGGTCACCATCAGTAATTTTCGTAGAAGGGCAAAAGCCCACTTGTAATTTTTTGTCAAAAAGATAATTAACAATATTAGCGATGACAATAGTCTCGTGTGGCCGTAATTCTTGTGTTCTTTATTAAAATAATCTAGAATTCTGGACGAAAAGGATTCTTCTGGTGCTAAAATGATCTCTACTTTGTTGTTAAAAGTTTTACCATGAAAGTTTTCGAATGATATAAAAATGAATATTTGGGAGGCATTAACTTCAGTAACTATGTGATTACCTTTCCTAATTATTCGTAGCAGACGGGGGCACCTCGAGGGGGTGTAATAGTTAGCAAGCGTGTCTCGCTAGAACGATTACGACTGAGTAGTGAGTTCAGTTCTCACTGGGTGCCCCTTACTTTCGGCCTTGTGCCATATCCAAGCAACGCTTGGAAAATTACTTGGAGCACCTCGAGGTGGTGTAATGGTTAGCAAGCTTGTCTCGCTAGAATTATCACGGCTGAGTAGTGAGTTCAATCCTCACTGGGTGCCCCTTACTTTCGGCCTTGTGCCACATCCAAGCTACGCTTGGAAAATTACTTGGGGCACCTCGAGGTGGTGTAATGGTTAGCAAGCTTGTCTCGCTAGAATTATCACGGCTGAATAGTGAGTTCAATCTTCACTGGGTGCCCCTTAATTTCGGCCTTGTGCCACAACCAAGATACGCTTGGAAAATCATTATTCAGACGGAACCTACCATATACTACCGACTTAACACCTTAATACCAACGGTAATGTCCATTATTAAATGTAGACATTAAAATAAATCCGGCATTCATTATAGGATTATAAAATCCAGTATTAATTATGCGTTTATAAAAATTCGATATTAATTATAGATTTCTACCAATAACCTTGTCATGTCCACCGTCCCAAAAATGGGGCGTTGGACATTAATGGGGTAAAATATTAATCGGGTGGACGTTTAATTTAAATAGTGACAATGGCTTATTTTACCCAAGTTCTTTCAATAAAGAATTCGTTTCATCGTATGATTTTCTCTGCTAGTAATAGTGATTTGTGTTTGTGACAAATTAACTTTAATTTTTGATATATTTGAACGTCTTCTCCATCTAACTGAAAAAAAAATGTAGTCTATGCATCTTGACAACTCAGCTCTGTGTTGTCTGTCCATATATACTTTTTAAGAAATCCTTGCGAAAAAGTGATAAGTTTATTTTCTTTTTATTAAAAATCATTGCTGAATACAAAATATAAATAAATTGATATAAAATGCAAAGGACTGAATACAAAATACACATGACTGGATATAAGATGCATATTTGATGCTGTTTACATTTCCTGTTTATTCTGGGAGTAAAAGTGCAGCGCAACGTAATTGAAATGTTTGGCAATAATGCAGTGCATCTGAAGAAAGATTTTCAACTAAAGAACACAGAACACATTTTGGATGACCACAGAACTTGGACCCTGTTGATTTAGAATGTTCGATGAAAGATTCAATACAGATAATACATAGATTAAATAAAAAAACAGAGAATAATGTATTGGAGAAGAAAGATACCTTTGATTTATGACAAACCACTCTTCATCTGAAAAGCTCGCAGAAGTTCCTTTCTATCTGGCATATTGTCCTATCGCTTGTTCCAATCTATGCAAAATTCTTTGTCTGGTCAGTAGTTTCAGCAATTTCGAGATATAAAGACTTCTTTTAAGGATTAATCAATCTTTTATGGCGGAATAAACAATTTATCTAAATGTTGGCGAAAAATCCTAAAACTGTAGGAGAAAAAAAATGATTACTAAATAACGAAGCTGTAAACTTTCAGGAATAGTTTTTTATTAATACTTATCAATGTAATATTTTCAACTTTGAAGAGTATGATAGAAAATACCAAGTCATGCTTTTATTTTATTAGTAGGTTAAAGTGGACGTGCATCAAAATTATTGAGTGTGAATTGATTCCTCTTTATATAGCTTTCTGTGTTGACTATTCATCTGATAACAACAAAGATGCCATTACGTAGGTGTGTCTCGGTCTCTTCAAGTCCAGGATCAACCGATATTTACCCTGTATGGATTTCTTAATTCCTACATAATCCCTCCTTACAAAAATCTCAGTTAAGTTGAGTGGTCCCTGGGCATTGTATTGGGTGAACTATCAGGAAATAAATATGTCTTCCGTGTTACTTTGTGCTCAGAATGATATCAGAAAGAGCATTACAGCCTACCTAATAAGCTTATTTAAATGGTTACCAGAACAGGCCTGAGGAGAGATAACAAAGCCAAACTTTACTAAGGGTTAAAAAGGGCAGGAAATAATGGAGAGCTATGATCGCTTCTGACCTGAAGAGACACGGCACATAGAAGTAGTTAATTTATCCTCGTGATACTGCTTTTTGAGTCTACCTTCTGCTTCTATGTGCTGTGTCGCTTCAGGGCGTAAACGATCATGGCTCTCCACTATTTCCTGTACTTTGTAACTCTTAATAAATGTTGTCATTTTCTTATCTCTCCTAAACCTTGTCCCGCCATTCATTTATTTAATCTCACTACGTAGGTTATGCGTTGTTTTCCTCTGTCCCTCTTGCCTTCAATCTGTCATGTGAGTACCATATTTTCCAAGCTCTCTTTCCTCATTATGTGCCCCCAAAATTTCAACTGTCTCTAATGTTAAATGTCCTTTTTGTTTTCCTTTTCTGTAAAACTTGGTCGTTGATCACATCCTTCTACATTTCTGTTGCTTCAATCTCTCCTTCATCTGTGAGGAAATTGTCCAACATTCACTGCCATATAGAATTAAGACTGCATAACAGTTCAGTACGCTTTTCTTGGTTTTTGACGAATTATTTTCTGTTTCTTAATACATGACTTAACTTCTGGAAGGCATCTTTCGCAATCTCCATGCGCCTTCGGATTTCAGTGCCACGCTTTCCGTCCTCTTTAAAAACATTTCCCAGATATTTAAATTTTTGTACTAATTTGATTGTTATATTACCAGTTTGTAATTTATGTATTGGGCTGTTCCTTTTGCTAACAACTATGCATTCTGTATTCTTGCAATTGATACTTATTTCTTTCTTCTCGCTTTCCTTTACTAATGTAAGTGTCCTTCTTTTTTCCTCTCTTTGTCTGCTATCAACATTTTCATCTGCATCACTAAACCAGACTATACAATTTTTTCTCAAAAGTAAATTTTCGCCAGTGAAAAGTTAATTTCTACAAATGAAAAGTATATTTTTACAAATGAAAAATTGTTTTTTCTAGCTGAAAAGTTAATTTTACAGGTGAAAATTTTAACTGATGAAAAGTAAATTTTTATGAATGAAAAGTATTTTTTTTTAAATCAAAAGAATATTTTCTGTTTACGCAGAAAATATTCTTTTGAAAAAAGCGTTTTTGATATTTTTTTATTTGTTATTTTTTTTTTAATTCGCAGTTTAGTTTTTTAAAATCTCGAAGATATATTAAATAGGAAGAATTATACAATATTTTCTCACAATGACAGTGAAATAGGAACAACCTATCACTATGGACTGTATAAATTATTCGGTTCGAAATGCACAGAAGGTTACCAAATACAACAAACACGAAGACGAGACGTTAACAACGGTCGAAACGTCGAGAGTCTGTCAATCATGATAATGTAATTAGTTCGAATAAATTCAGACAAAATTTCTTTATCTCCGAAATTCAGAAAGCTGAAAACGAAGTCCAAAATGTTATGATATAAACTTGTCGCTTCATGTCGCTTCTGAAATTATCAAAAATGGAGACGCGAAATGTGTAACCAAAAGGATTTTTTATCTAATTGGGTTTATTTAATCTATGTACAAGAAAAGACTCAAGACTGTACTGATTCTTCTTCTACGTACCGTGGTCTTTCTAGACGTTGGCATTCATGTGTCTCCACAACTTCGTAACCTTTGTAATCATTAGCAACAGTGACCCTTTGCCAAAACTCTCCCCGTACTGCCATCAATTCACATCAAGCGTAAGGCCGCTGCCTTCCGCTGTCTCTTCTGACCTCGATATATACTGTAAGTGTCAAATTCTCCAAGACTTCCTTCCTCATCATGAGTCCAAGAAATTTCAACTCTCTCTTTCCGATTCTGAGTACAAGATTACTTTTTGTCTTCATTTTCCTTAAGGCTTCTTTATTGCTTATACAATCCTTCTATGGTATTCTCAGCATCCTTCTGTAGAACAATATTTCTGTTGCCTTCAGTTCTCTCTTCATCTGTGAACAGATTGTCCAGAATTCACTGCTGTAGAAGGAAATTAATATTATATAACAGTTCATCCCTCTTTTCTTTGTAACGAAATTTTCTTATTTCTTAGTATTTTGTTTAGCATTTCGAATGCATCATTCGCTAATCCAATGCGTGCCTTCGGATTTCGGTGTCACATTTTTCCTCCTCTGTTTAAACACTTCCCAGTTATTAACGCTTTTCCTTTTCTATTAGTAGTGCTTTCATTATTTTCAATCTTTTTTTTTACATGCTAGCACTCAATAACATTAACTGTGAACACCGTCACAACGTGCTGACCGTGTCTGGTAAATAAAACATTCTTATAACCTCGATACGTAAAAGACTACACATTCAGTTGAAAATAAAAATCGTCTTTGATAATGGCCAAAAGAATAGCCGAAAGCGATGGGATATGTAGAACTTTTTTGAACAGTTTTTACACACTTTGAGTCCAGGTAAAAAATGTATGAACACAAGAAAAATTAATTTAAACGTTTACATGCAGTACGTTGTCATTCGTCTTTAACCAAATTTGTATAAAAGAAAGATTACTACCGATTTCGCACAATATATATGTATGTGTGTGTGTGTGCGTGTGTGTGTGTGTGTGTGTCTTTGTGTGTGTATGTGTGTGCATTAAGTGTAACCCCAAAATTGTCCAATTTTTAGAGTAAGCTTAGAAATATTATCTCTTAGAAATGATTAAAGATATCTTACTGGAATTCCCCATGGTTTTTATAACAGTATTACAATCTACTGTGAACAATAAGAATGTATTTAGCTCTAAGTTGAAATGATGATCCCTATTTCTGTTGTGACCTCCTCATCCAGTTTTCCTCTCTACTGTTCCCTCATTTTAAAGCTTATTCTCTTGATGGTTCTTGAAGAGACTTTGAAGGTGAAAGCCAAAGTGTGAATGTTGGTACCATTACCGAAGGCCTGAATGATCTTTTTCCTCCCACCATTGCTCTGTTGGAAAGACATAGTGGGATTGGAACAAAACGATTTTAACTTGTTCTCATTCTAGGTAAATAACTCAAAGGGTTTTTCAGGGATTCTTGCGAAAAATGTTGTCAAGATGACTAAACGTCTTATCTAAAAACCTGAGAAAAAGAAACAATTAGTTTAGTGAATTTTAGATATTAAACATTTTGTGGGATAGACAATTATCGCATGCTGTTACTCGATTTGGACAATTTTGCTGTTACACACTACATATATATATATATATATGTGTGTGTGTGTGTGTGTGTGTGTGTGTGTGTGTGTGTATACAGATAATATGATATATATCAAGAAGGAAAAAACTTAACACATCATCGATGAATTCAGTAATAAATTTATTTCGAAAACTAATTTTTTAATATGTGTCTTATCAGACCGAAATTACAAAATGGTTTAAATTTATCAAGACAATGTAGTTTTAAATTAAATCACAAGTAATCCGAAAGTAAACGTCTAAATTACTTGACCTAGAAAATGTTCCTTATTGTATAAGGGGGTGGGAGAAAGAAAAAGGGGGAAGCAAGGTGTCAGCACAATGAGCAGCGGTAGGTGAGTGAAGTTCAAGTGACAGCTAGTGAGATTAAATTAAAATTTATACCTTCGTCATCTAATTTATGCCACTACACTAACAATCATCATATTATCTATAAAAAAGAGGGAAAAATATTTAAAAAATATATAAATTATATTCTATATTTATTTTTTCACTTTTTTTATATACTCTTTTTTTCCCCATACCTTTCTTCAATAATGTAAATACCCAGAAAAAATTTTCTAGGTCAAGTAATTTAAACATTTACTTCCCGAACTTTTGTGATTTAATTTTAATATATTTTTTTATATATTGTCTGGATAAATTTAAACCATTATGTAATTATATATATATATATATATATATACATATATATATATATATATATATATATATATATATATATATATATATATATATATATATATATATATATATATATATATATATATATATATATATATATATATATATATATATATATATATGTATATATATATATATATATATATATATATATATATATATATATATATATATATATATATATATATATATATATACTGTTACTTAATACTGCCTGCATGTTCAGTATGAAATATATAAATTGAATTGGAACCTGGTTCCTCGAATTATAATTCCATTCGGGTTCAGGAAAGGTATGAATCCACCTTTTCTCCTCCAGCTATGGGTTAATTATAGGCTCCTCCGGTTTTCCGGGGGAAAACAGAGAAAGCGTAATGAAAAAGGCCACAAATTTAACGAAAATAACGTTTTATCGTCAAAATGTTTATGTTATTATTAAGATGAAAGACCAAAGTATTTTTTTAAATTACTTTTTGAAATTTTTTAATCCTTTTTAACACGTTCGAAATTTTGGTTAAAGTCTTTTATTTACATCATCGCGGTGACATGAAAATAATATTGTTTTTTTTTTGCGCTTTTTTTCATTGAAAACACATTGTAAAAATCAAGTAATTGTCCGATTTTAATGAAATTTTCAGGACTTATTCATAAATGAATGACATTATTTTTTAAATGTTTTTTTTAGAAAATTTTGGTAAAATTTTTTTTTTTTTAAATATGTTACCCCTCACTTAATTTCATGAAATTTCCTGACTTTTTTTTTTTTTTTTTGTTAAAAGTAGAAGTCTTTGGAGATTGTAAATCACCTACTTTTCTTTTTCAAATTTGAGCTATCTAACTGAAAATCTGCTCTGAATTGAAAAATAATGAATCCAATAAAACTATGACATTACTTAATTAGAAAAGCTTTTAATTGCTTTTGTAAATAAGTAATATTAAGGACATTATTGTCTGAAGAAATAACATTTTTCTGATGAATAATGAAGTTTTAAAAGAACTTTTTCATTTTTTTTTAAATTTTAATTAAAATAATTTGTAATCGTTTAAAATTGTGTAAAAGTCTGTAATGGGTTATTTCCTGGATGTGATATAGTAATTAAGTGGAAACAAAATTTACAAATCCAAAATTGAAAAGATTAATCAACTTAGTTGGGCTATTCTATTTTTAAAATAATTTTTTATTTTGTATTTTTTTACTTAATACGTTCATTATTTTCATGTATGGTAGACTGAAATTGCCATTATTATGATCTAAAAGTTTTGTCCCTTTATTGCTTCAGTTACGTTTCAACAGGTTTTCACAATTTCTATCCAGCTTTAAAAGTTTAAAGTTTAAACTAAGTTTTACTTTTTTCAATTACTATTTCGCTAAATGTTTTTATTTTATGTATTTACATTATTTTGGACATTATTTCAATTGAGCAATCATGGTAATTCATTTGTTATTAAATTTTAAAATTAATTGAAGAAAATTTTATAGTATTTTAATTTTTTTATTTTTGCATCTTCGAAAGGTAAATAAAAGTCACTAAAATATTAAATAATTGCGGAAAATATGTTCATTTGTAACATTTACTAGGTAGTTAAAACCCAAGAATATGCATTCACTTAGAATTTTGACAATTAGGTCATCCATAGTAGGTGTCATCGCTTCGTCTATCAGCAGTCCATCAAACGTTGGATCAAATGAACAGGACCAATCGTTAATAATTGGTTGTATATTATTTTTCTATGATATAAGTAAGTAATATTTATTTCAAATCAGATTAGTTTAACTTTAAATTTTCTAATTTTACTAAAATAACGTGTCAGAAATATATATTTATTTTTTGAATGAATTTTAAAATAGAAAAACTTATTTTGTTTACAAATTTCTTAAAATTAAGAAAATGGCCGCTTTTAAGAAAATTTTAAGAAATCAAAATTAAATTTGACATTCCAATCTATATAATTTCTATCTGAAATACTCCAGAATATTTTGCTTAATGGAAATAATACATTTAATTATTAAAATTTCAATTAAAGCTAAAATGAAATATTCAAGAAAGATTTTTCATTTTTAAAATTTAATTTTAAACCTTAGGTATCGAAAATTTATGGCAAAAAAAACGGAGGTCCCTAGTTAATTAGTATGACTTGTATGCGTAAATTATTATCTTCAAAATATTGTCAAAATCTAAAAGTATTTTCTGGTTTTAAATAACATGCAAAAAGACTAAGATAAACTTAGCAAATTAATGAATAGATGTTTGGACAATTTTGCTGTTACACACTACACACACACACACACACACACACACACATATATATATATATATATATATATATATATATATATATATATATATATATATATATATATATATTAATTGTAGATTAATATTCTTTCGTTTTTATTATTATTATTTCATTTAGATTCCTCAACTAGTTTCGGCCAAAATGGCCATCATCGGGAGAAGAAATATTTCTGCTTGATATGTGTCTCCTCAAATTTTCCCATGAATATTATAGCATATGATGGAGCTGCAATGGTGCCCATGGCACAACCTCTTATTTGAAGTGTGCTCCATTGAAGTTATATATATATATATATATATATATATATATATATATATATATATATACATATATATACATATATATATATATATATATATATATATATATAAATATAAAAAAGTGAACATAGAAGTCAACATTAGATGCACAGTCTGTTTCATATAGCATGAAAACAGACTGTCGCCTAAGTGTTGACTTCTATGTTCACTTTTATATTTACACACGCTCTATCTCTGATATTGAGCACTTTATCCCATAAATATAGCACACCTTAAGACTATATTTCTTTATATATATATATATATATTTGAGCAAATTAATGAATAGATGTAATATGTTAAACCGACCCATGAAATCTCTTATCCAATATTCAAATGTATTTGTTTTGTTGTATTATTTCTGTTTGCATGTGACTTAATCCTCGTTAATCAGCTAAAAAGCTTTCCTCCTGAACTTCAAATATCAAACGATGAAAGAACTCGTCCTTTTAATATTAATAAGATCATTTTAAAACTCAAGTTTAAACTGTTCAAATGTCTATTTTCCTTTTTCTTTTTCTAAAGAATCTTTTATGTTCTCGTTTCAGGAGATTTTGACGAGTTGAAACAAGACATTTCCAGTTTTCGTTATGAGATGTTAAATCACATTGCAACAACCCAAAATGATAAAAAGTCCAATCAGGAGCAAATGGAACAGCTAGGCAGTAAAGTTGACCAGCTTGTCCGGCAGAATGACATCTTATTGAACATGCTTCAAAGAACAATGGCTAATCAATTCACCACCGACCATATTTCGAACAAAGATAACCAAGAGGATCAGGGCGGGGACGGTGAGAACGGCGCCGAAGGAGCTGAAAAGGTTGCCGATGTAGCCATAAACTCGGAGAGCACAGACAATTCGACGCTGGATATGTCTAGCGGCGAAATCACTGGTTCGCACAGTGGACGCGACAGCCTACAAGACCTGTCAGAGATCAGCACGTCGCAGCATTTGTCGGGGGAAACAAACAGTGATAAGCAAGACAGTTTTAAAATGACATCAAGTGCTAGCTGTGTAGGTACGGTTGACGTTCAAATTGAAATCGAACCCGATATTGTACACACGTCGCCTCCTGCTTACCAACAGTATGTTAAGCGGCTCTGAATACATATACGAAAGTTTATATAGATTTATATACACACATATATATATATAAACACTTTTAAATGTGTGGTTTTATTTGTGCATACATACGGGCCTATATACAGCAATACTCTAATTTAATATTATATTATGAATGATTTATTATAGCGTTTTTATTTTCTATTATTTTTATATATATATAATACATACATAATATATATAATATATATCATATACATATATTAAATATATAACATATATATATACATTATGTATATATATTACCTATGTATATTTATATGTATATATCAAGCTAGACATGTATAAAATATAGGCTTGCATTCACACACAAAGAAAAAATGGATAAAGCGACAATTGGCCTTAACACACATCTGCTTAAAACGATATAAACAATGTCTATCTGAAAAGTAAGTGGACTGGTGTCCAAACAACAAACTATATGCTTTCTACTTCAAAGTATCCCCCCTTGAATCTAAGGAACTTTTCCATCCTTCTCTGCCACGCTTCTCTGCACTACAGGAAGGATTTTTCTTGAATGTCCCTCAGCTCCGTCGTTACGACCTTCTTGATGGCCGCCACGCCTTCAAAATGGGTCTCCTTGATGATCTTCCCCATGCGCATGCGGAAAAGAAAAAGACACACAGCGCACGATCAGGTGAAAAGATGCTCTTCTCGGCCAGGAACTGCCAGATGCTGAGGATGTTGTGAGCAGGTGCATTGTCGTGGTGAAGCAACCACGATTTGTACTGTCAGAAGAGCATGTGAAAAAAACGCAATGATTGAAGAACGCTAAGATTACAGTTGTATACTCCCAATATACCATATTAGAAGATAAAACACTTTGCTTATCCCTCTTTCGCCTATAGCTCCTCAAGCACAATCAGTCCAGTTAGTTTTCAGACAGGCCTCTCATATATATATATATATATATATATATATATATATATATATATATATATATATATATTAATACAAATAAAATTTGTCACTTAACTGATTGGTGTTATATTCAGAATCTCGACTCTGGTCTGTTGAAGACGATCCTTTTGTAATCGATCTTCCCTTAGGTATTATGACTAGGCAGATGAAATATATCATATATATGTATATATCCGTAAATGATAGATTAATTACATATACATATATATATATATATATATATATATATATATATATAGAAAGAGAGAGAGAGAGAAAGATATATATATATATATATATATATATATATATATATATATATATATATATATATATATATATATATATGAGATAACGATATATATTTTTTATATATCAAGAAAAATATCGGGGAAAAATGTATGAAAAAGCCGAAAATGTTTTCTTGTGAATATATTTTTTATTGTCCTTTCGTGTCTAAGATTTTCTCAGATTTTTTTTATTATCAGTAACCCCTTGCTTGAGTCTTACTGACTTTATAACCTTCTTGGTGGAGAAACGGTTTTAAACAGTACGATAATATAAATATGAAAATCATTAGCCGTTATGCGGAAAAGGGAAATATCGCCAATGAACTATGAATAATTGGAACGCTTCATTATATAAACAATTTACCTCTTTTTGACACACTTTCCTATCCATAGCAGAAAAAGTTTGATTAGTTAAAAATTAGCTATATCACCCAAACGAAGATTAGATTGTTATACAATAATGTCTTTACAAAAGGATTAATTTAAAAAAATAAATGAACAACATTTTTACATAACATCATTTTAAAAAACATGATTTCTGAAAATAAATTTATTTTTACTATCAAGATTCTGACAAGTGGATAATATATTTGCGAAAATCTGAATAAAAAAGATAAATTGAACATTTAATTTTACTTTTGCTTTTTATAAACTAATAAATAAATTAAACTGACAGAATTTTTTGCAATCATAGCAAATAATACTACCTATTTCAAACATTGGTATTGATATCCATTAAAATATAACATTTCAAGTAATAAAAATGTCAGATTATGAAAGAAATCCATTAATTCTTTAGAAATTTATATATACAGATGTATTTTTCACACACACACACACACACACACACACACATATATATATATATATATATATATATATATATATATATATATATAGGTAGGTAAAAAAAAACTCCGTTGGAAAGTAATCCAAGTAGACCTGTTAAAATAAAATCTTAAAACTGATCCACAAAAGAGAGTTCAATATAATTCTTATTATCGAGCTTATAAGTGAATTGCAATCAATGAAACCCAAACAAATTACCCCATACAGATGGCCATTTCGTTCTCCGGAAAAACAAAATTTCCTTGGACTTGTCAATGTATTTGCATTGACAAATCCAGGATTTTTTTTCCCGAGGACGAAATGGGCATTTGTACTGGGTAATTTATTTGGGCTTCAATGATTGTAATTCACACACGCACACACACACACACACGCATATGTATGTATGTATATATATATATATATATATATATATATATATATATATATATATATATACATAATTCATTCGGAAATTATAACATAAATATGTTATAAAATCACTAAAAGATAGTCATTTTGTTTCAATACTTCTGGTGTCTTATCAAGTGAAGGTATATATAATATATATATATATATATATATATATATATATAGATAGATAGATAGATAGATAGATGTGTGGGGGTATAAATTACACTGCTTATAAAACCGGAATGTCTCCATTCAGACACGGATATCAATAAATATAACATACATTTATATGAAGTCAAACAGATATATTATCAATATATATATATATATATATATATATATATATATATATATATATATATATATATGTATGTATGTATGTCCGTGTGTCTATGTGTGTGTGTGTATGCATGTCTGAGTAGAGACCCTTGTTTTTTAAACACATAGGCATACGTAAATTTAGACTGTTTATAAAACAGGGATGTCTATTCAAATTGTATGCGCCAAATATAATTTTTCAGACAAGAAACTAATATAGTGTCCAAGTGTTTTAATTTTTTTTTATTGTTACTTTTATTTTGAATATAATTGTTTTGACCTAAAGGTAACAGATTCATAGAGGGCGTCCCGAGGAACAAACTTAGGAGTAGAGGTTTGTTACACTAATGGCTAATTATCGCTCGCCTCCACATATTGTGTGACAAGACTATATACCGTCAAGATATCACTGGTTAAGCTATGAGACCTGCTAATTGCGATCTCGATTCTCTTATGTGTGGGTTCTAAAGTATTGTTTCGTTGTAGATTCATCACACAGGGGACGAACAGAAGACGACATATATATGTGCCATTATATCATGTAAAACATCTGTAAGTTTAAACCATGGTATTACTGCATTGATATTTATATAAACGTATGCACATCTACAAATAAATGATTGAAAATGTGTTTTTATGCATACTTAAACACACATAATATATATATATATATATACATACCCGGAAACACACACACACATACACACACACACACACACACACACACACACACATATATATATATATATATGTATTATGAAATGGACAAAGTCCGACAATTATTTTAAGACATTTTATGTTTATATATTCTTTTTATCGATACAAATATTTAAAAACAGTGAATTTACTTAAATATTTGTATCTATAAAAGAATGTATAAACATAAATATGTCTTTACATAAATATGTATGTCTATATATATATATATATATATATATATATATATATATATATATATATATTATGAAATGGCCAAAGTCCGACAATTTTTTTAAGACATTTTTTTGTTTATACTTTTTTTATAGATACAAATATTTAAAAACATCATTTACTTAAATATTTGTATTATAAAAGAATGTATAAAAAATAAAAAATATATATATATATATATATATATATATATATATATATATATATATATATATATATATATATATATATATATATATATATATATATATATATTTTGTTTTTGATGTTTTTCCAAATATCTTACAGATTTAAAATGTCATAAATTTGTTGCAAAGGTTTTTGTTTTTTTTTAATGATAAAATGGCAGAGATTTTTACCGCCGAACAACTCCACGTGTTAAATATTTAATCGATAAAATTCGGTTATTATAACTGATGTCTAAGTTACATTGCATAAATACTTATAAAATGTCTATGATTTAATCCGGTCTACATTTTTTTAAACAAAGTCGCAGTTTGATTTCATGTAACTTTACAAATTGTAAGTTGTGAATTGTGAATATTTACTCTAAAACACTTCCACAAATATACAAAAGTTGTCTGACATACACGTCTCTACAGAAGAGAAAACATCAATACACCTAAACAAATTTATACTAAAAAACACCTTTATTTAGAGAAACGTAGACACAACTGTACATAATTTTATTTAATAAAGCAACAGACACATAGACATCAGCACTCCAACCAATGGGGCGTCAGGAGTTTGAAAATACGATTGATAATTTTGAATATAAACGAGGAACATTCACCATTAAAATTCTCTAAATATGAATATTTTACACAATACAGAATTCGTCCTAGCTACGAATTTAACTTTAACTGAACTTCAAAATTTTTGTTATAAAATATAAAAAAAACGGCCGAGTGCCCAGCACTCTAAGCCTATATCCGCCCTTAGATCTATCAATTGAACGCACATAACCATCCACTTGTTTACTGACCTATAAAAGTAATAGATTTTTATTGTCTCCTTCCATTGCGCACGCGCGCGCGCACACACAAATATACACGTAATTGCACACACAGACTTACGAGTCGCACACATAAGTTCAGTAATATTTCCACGTCGATAAACCGTCACAGTTTTACATATTGATATGCCTTTTATTTCAAGTACTTGATATCTCTTAACCTTACCTGCTGCTCTACCATTTATATATTCATTCGCTTACACACACACACACACATGCCTACATACTCACGATACGAATATTAAACGAGTATGCACACAGGTATGTAAGGTTTAGATAATCGTACTAATGTGCCATGGTCTTCTTCGTGGGGTACCACATGTTTTAATGTAATAACTCGCCCAGTTTCCTCGGCTTTTTTCACAGGCACCCATCAAGGTATACTCTTCACCTTATCTCATTTAAGGAAATCTCTTGTGATTGTAGAGTCCAAAAGTAACTTATATTAATCTCATGATGTTGGAATCTCTGAATTTATACCTGAATAAAATAAATGTATTAAAACATCTATACAAGTTTTTCCTTTCCTGAAGTGTGCATATATTTTTAGACCGAATTATATATATATATATATATATATATATATATATATAGATGTTGGTTGTTATTTCATTTTCATTATATAATTTGCAACTTTGCCCGCGTGGAATAAATGACGTAAGAATTTAGCTTATTTGCACGTGTCCTTTATAGCTCTGCTCTGCCCGGATTGTTCAGTTTTTAAGTCAAACCGTGCAACCCTTATGAAATCAACACGTAGCTTTTTATTAAATGATATTCACATTGCTACTCTTCGTTGGTTTGGACTTATTTTCTTATCTATTCTGACGACGCCATTATCCTCTTCCTAATATTCCATTTCCTTTCTGTTAAAAATATACACTGCCAAATTTTCAACAGCAGTATAATAATCTTTCTATTGTATCTGGCAAAAATCTTTCTTATTGTTGTAGAGTATTTTTTTTCACAGTGGAGGCTTGTATTTCAATAAGTCGTCCTAAATTAGTTTCGACGTACAAAACGTTAAGAACTTGAAATAAGAGTTAATGACGCAGCAATCTAGTTGTGATGGTTGATACTTCAATGTCCAACATCGACTGACTGACTCAACACCACTGAGCTCAACTGGTTACCGCTACTACTACTACTACTTATTATGTGTGGGAGAGTCTATTAATAATAGAATAGGTACGTTCAGGTATGACTCTTATTTCTTGTTTTATTTTTAATAAAACACATATCGGAATAATATTGTCAGCATGCTAATCTCTATGTTTCATTAACTGTAACCTTGACTTTAACTAAAGTTCAAGAAATATCTCCATATAACTAGTTTGTTCTGTTCATTTCGTTCTTTCGTTAGTTAAATTACTCTCAACCTCTTCCGATTTGCTGTACAACACACTCATTGACTGCCTCATCCATAGCCCCAAGCAATTCTTTTTTTAATGAGTCTATCGGGTCGTAAGTTAGCATGAATAATATTGCAACATCTGGTCAGGTTCTTCTGTTACGTACCTAGAGACTCCTAACAAACTCCAAAGAAGAATCTGCAATGTTATCGTTACTGACCTGGTATATTGGCTTCAACCACTTTTCCTATAGTAGCTTTCTTGTGCCTTTTCTATAAATATTTTGCTGGCAATTGTTATGGTGACCTTTGCTCTTTGGTACCTTGACTTTAAGACTTTGGCAGCAAAGTCTCATAATATTACGAATGAAATCGCTAAGTGTAAGCCTAAGTTCTCTTCTAAGGGTTTCGTATCTCGCACTTCGCGACTGCGAAACTCTCTTTTCCAGCTTTTCGCTTTCTAATCAACTACGATTCTTCAAAATTTTAGAAGCAACGTAAATCATAGTCTTTTGTTTTCTTGAATCCCGTTCTTTTTTATTGACATTTCTTCTCGTCTTTTGGTGTGCACAATGAGGTTGGCATGTATAGTGAAGTCCAGGGACATTATTATTATTATGATTATTGTTGTTGTTGATGTTGTTAAAGACGAAAAGAGGTAAAATGCAATCAAATTTCAGAAACGAAAAACTAAAGTTGCAGAGGAAATAAAGAGCTACAAAAATAAAACAAAACAGTAAAATATATTGCTAGTTAATTCAAATAACATAGTAAGTAAACCAACAATCTGACAAGCCAATATATCTATAATATATATTATTATACATAAAATATATAGATAGATATGTACATATTATTTGATAGCAGAGTAAATATTATTAATATTCATAGGAAAGCTGATTCCAACGGACGGCCTCTACTTAAGACTTCTATGTGCACATTTTCTACACAATCCTCGGGTGTCCGACGCTTTATGCTGTAATGACGTGTTTAAATATCTACGAGAGCGAATTCAAAATCGAAAATCCTTGGTAGCCAATATATTTAAAAGAAAAACAGACCACTTTAAGGTACCATTACAATAATTTATTTCACCAGAGTCCTTAGGACTCTAGTGAAATAAATTATTGTAATGGTACCTTAAAACAAAAGAATTTTTTTCTTTTAAATATTAGCTCTGGTTTTACATTGAGCTCTCAGGATTTCATCCTCCTTGGGATTACTCATACGGATTATCAAGTTCTTCTTAACTTAAATACATACATATATATATATATATATATATATATATATATATATATATATATATATATATATATATATATGATCTTGTTAGTGAAACCAGTCTTGATGAAGCTTAACTCTGAATTCAAAAACACTGCAAACACGTAATTTTCCAACATGAGAGAAAATAAAATTATTCTCTGTGTTTGACAGCCGTTAGGACATCTTAAAGTCTGTAATAGGTCTAATTGTAGATGAAATATTCATAATACAATAATATGAAATATATATATAATATGAACATGAAAATTAAAAATGTGTGTATGAGCATATATATCTGAAACAAACGGGGCAAACGAATTTATATAAACTGTTTTAACATTATTGTCGCTTTTGAAACATCTGCCGTAATATATGTATTCAATGAAAATATATTATGTTACCTAAGATCATATATAAATTGTTTTAAGAATTTAAATTATTGTTTGCATTTATTAATTTTGATTTTTTATATTTCAAATTTAAGCCTAATATTTTCCCTAATGAGGGTCATTGTTTTTTTTTTTGTTTTTTTATTTATCAACAAAACGATATACTCCATAATCCTCTTCCCATAAATTATTAGGGTCTATCAAATTTATAACAAGGTAAATTTTTACATTTTTCAAAAAATATTTACTATTCGTTTTGAATTGTAAAGAAAAGAATTGAATTTCGTTTTATTGATCACCGATTTTCAAGTAATAATATATTATAATATAAAATTTGATATATAAAGAACAGTGTATGTATGTGTGTTTGTGCGTGTGTGTGTATGTATGTGCGCACGCAAGCAACTCTTCCACTCCCACTGCTCCGATTTCAATGATTCATGGCTAGAAAAGCCCTAGAAAAGTTAGGGAACGATTTTCGTTGAGCTCAGATTCAGGGTTACCAGATTATGCCAGGTTAAAAAAATATATATATTAATATATTATACTAGACATTATCGTTGCTTCCATGTTTCAAGGGGTGTAACTCTCATTTTCCTTTTGTATCCAAAATTGCAGTTCACATTTTATAATAAATAACTTAAAAGCCGCCCTATTGGTCGGCATTTAAGCTAGCTCCTGTGGAGGACTCTTGGTTTGGCCATCATCACAATATTTATGGAGAAATAGATATGATTGGCATCAATAAACTACAGAAGAACTCAAAATTGATCACTACCTTTAAGTACTGAATTAATGTTTAAGCTTATCGTTGAAAAAAGTTCAACGATAATTCTTCTCATTTAATTTAAAGATGATTTGATGTAGATAGATCATTATTTTCCATACAAACAATTATTTTTATTTCATGGGTGACAGAACAGGGGACAATTTATAAGATAAAATTAATATATTGTAAAGATGGGAAAATAGAAATTACAATTAGTTATACATTCAACTCTTGAATAGCTAGAGAAACATAATAGCTAATTAAGTAAAACCTATATTATGGAATCTATATGAATAAATGCGAAATTAGAGCTCAATTCTAGCACAAATTCTGAGATTAAAAAGTCCCAGTTCTACTTTATAGTAGGTATTTACTCTGTCTCCCCACTAAGACGAGTTGTGACACAAGGTCTTTTTCAAGGCGGGGACCCGAGCGCGTACACCCGGGCAAGGAACAAAAATTGCCTGCAGTTCCCGCAAACGTCGGTTGCGCTGGCCTCAGCGAGAGTACCGATCTATCTGCCTGGTGCAATGAGAAGGCGTGGCCTCGTGCAGCTGTTCCCCAAAGCTGGGCACTTCTTAGTATAATTTTTCTCAGTTGTCACTTAGTCATTTGACGGAGTCGTCCCTGAGTTCACTCTACCCAAAGATAGAGACCCAAGAGAGATGATAAATAACTTTATAGTAATTTACACGCTAAAAGCTCAATATCTGTATTATATATTATCTACTAGGCAATATCCATCTTCAGGTTTAACTAATTTGCAAATTGATTTTAAAAAAAAGAAGTTTATTTCATTTATTAACTGTCCTTCATTACTGTTCTTTCATTTGAGGATTGTTTTGACTTTCGTATCAAAAATCGTTGTTTCGGAATATCGTCTTATATAGTGCAGAAAAGTGATTGAAATTTGCATTTTACTTGGCCTTCAATAAGTTGGCATCTGTTTGTAAAACTTCTCTTAACTATAACAAGCCATTTCTTAATGAAATGTTCATTTAAATTTTTTTTTGAAAGATTTCAAGTAGTGAATATATCTTACTTTGCAAATCGACAGCTAGCGAGTGAAGCCTGCTAGTCTAATATAAAATGATATTTGGAAAACGACTGGCAACAATTTCTGCTGGAACAGTACATAAAAATGAAAACAATTTGTAGAGATGAATGAACAGGAAATTCACTCATCTTATTTTGATAATTCCATGATCTGATTAAAATTACCTATTTTTTTTTCTTTTTTTTTTTTCCTTTTTTTTTCAATCGTTCTTTTTTAGTTTGCAGCTGATTATTGGCAAGAGTATTTTAAGGAATATTAAAGTGTGATGAATTACTTGGTACCGGTGAATGTCGGCAATACTCTGTTACGATAATTCCTTTTGCAGCAACGATAACAATAAAAACATTAAGAACCGTGGAAATTTCACGGTTTTTCTATTTTAATTGTCTGATGAATATTAATTCTTAAGTTAATCATTAAGTTCATGACTTATGACGACAATAAACTTATCCGTATAAAGGTGTTTTGTTGATGGAAACGGAATTTATGAGGTGATGGCAAGAAACGATAACACTTCTATCTCCCCGTTCTTTCTTTCTTTTATTCATTTTCACATTGAATTCACGTAGCGTTTCTTGATATGTGTTTGGTTTATGGAAACGGAATAGTCCATTATTTATGAGGTGCTGGTAAGAAACGTTAAACATTTCTATCGTCCCGTTCTTTCTTTCTACCTTTTATTCATTTTCTCACTGAACTCATGTAGCATCTCTTGATGTGTGGTTTGTTTATGGTAATGGAATAGTTCATTATTCATGAACTGCTGGCAAAAGACGTTAAACACTTCGATCTTCCTTTCTTTCTTTTTCTTCTTACATTTTTTCACTAAAACTAGTGTTTCTTCCACGCAATCCAAACCGAATAGTTCATTATAACGGTTTTTCAAACTAACGAAGGGAAGAAGAAGAAGAAGAAGAAGAAGAAGAAGAAGAAGAAGAAGAAGAAGAAGAAGAAGAAGAGCAACAACAACAATAATAATAATAATAATATTTCTTTGGGTACCAACCAGAGACCTAAGTTCAGCAATGGCTTCATGACAACTTCCACGGACCATTTAAAAAACAAATTAAGATCACCCACATTTTACATAGATAAAGCTCTTCGTAATGTGTGAGCTGTACTTGTGAGTACAGGTTTTTTTTGTATTTCTTTAAGGCTTGGACTACCAGGAATCACTTCAGTGAGGCTATCAGAACTATTTCCAATTAATCCGAGGGCTCCCAATACAACTGGAAACTCATGAACTCCTCATCTGCTACATTCTTGTGATTTCCTGTTCAAGATCTTTGTATTTTGATACAATTTTTTGAAGGTCTTGAAAGATACATTACAATCTGTAGGGACTTCCGTGTCAATAAGAAAGCACATTCTGTTTTGTGGCCTTTGATCACGTTGCTTTGAGTTTTATGTGTGTGTGTATTGTAAAGTCACAAATGTCCTTATCGCTATAACCGAGTCTAGGTGATGTTCCTACCGGTTTCTTGCAGTTTCCTTCCAGTAAAAGTTGCATATTTTCCAGTGCAGATATTGACCCAATCTATCATGCCGTGGTTTATATTCTCTGGGTGCAAACACTGTGGTCAATTGTTTCTAGATATTTATCATAGAATCTGCATTTTAGATTAATACAATTTTTCAGTACGCGTGCTTAGTAATTTCTAGTTAGCAAGCATTGGTCATGTGCTTATTATTATTATTATTATTATTATTATTATGGAATTACATCTTGATATATGTGAGACTTCTGGTTACCCGACCTGAAGTTATTTCTAACAGAGCTTACTTAAAAGTCTATGCTCTGTTTTATTGAAACCTATTAGCATATCATGCACATTTCATTGGGATGCTTGTCTCAGTATACTTTTATCAGACTGTCTTTCAGGCTGAGTATGCGAGAATTGGGCTTTGTTTATTTATACCCCACTCTAACGCCATTCCATTGGTATGTTGATCAACTCAATAATAAGAAGAAGAATGTAGAAATGTCTTTCTTAAGTAAAAATATAGTCTAGTGTATTGAGAGTCGGGGATAAAATTAGCCTACTGTTTACTATAACGTCGCTTATAAAATGCAGATGGTTTTTTTCAGTGATTTGTAAGTTTATTCTATTTGCCATCAAATACTGTACTTTGATTATTTCATTTTTAAATTATTTTTTTTTTTAATTTTATGACAGACAATATAAATCCCTTTTTTTATGATGCTTTACATGGAAATGTTAGTGCCTATGTTTAAAGAAATTACATTCTTATTTCATGTTCAGAAAATTAATGACAAAGTGGAAAAGTATTTCGTGTGACGCGTTTCGTTGTTTAGGGTCGTTGATGTAAATACGCATGCGCACGAAGGATATGGGATGCTAAAGGTTTAAACTTTTAAATTATTTTTTTTTTATCTACATGTAGATACATAGACGTAAAGATAACTTTAGTTCGATTAAGTTTTAAAGGACGAAACGCGTTACACTAAAAGTTTTTTTTCCACTTCTTAATTTTGCAAACATTGTTCTGGGACACAAAAATGTATATATCATCCCCTTACGCCATTGTTATCTTATTAATAATTTGAATTTAGTAGGTTTTTATACGCAGATGCGCACTAAAAGATTGTTGGAATAGTAATCACACAAATTGACTTTCTCTATAATGTATTAATACATTTGAACGCAAAGCATAAATGTTGATATCTAAAGTTAGTTAATTAATTGATGCATTATTTCTTTTCTTTTTGTTTTTTATGGTTTTGCTCAATCTTAGAAGTTAAAGTAATTCGCCAGGAGAGCAGATTTGCCTCATTTCTTACGCAGTGATCTATCTAATGGAGGCACAGTGGAGTAATGGATAAGTGGCTCGGATTGGGCAATCGGATAGCCGAGTTCGAAATCTAGTTGAATCCATTACATTCACTTACGTGCTAATACCCTTGGGAAAGGTATGAATCCTCTTCTCCTCTCCGGGTTCTACCGCAGAAATAAATGGCAACTTACTACCGGAAAAGATCTGCTTCGATACATGATCGCCTATCTATCTAACAAGACCCAAGCATATTCACTAGGGTACATGTCCAGTGATTGACTTACTTACATTAAAACACCGTCTTTCAGTAAAATGGTGTTTACCTGGCCATGTGCTGAGGGAAAAAGATGGAGAGTAGTGCTTCTTCAGTTTTGTAGTATTAATGTTACTAGAGCATTTTACCAATGGCCGCGCGACCAGTTCTCCAAATTTCTCTCCAGACTATCAGCGAAATGCCACCTTGTCTGATAAGGGCTTTCTCCAGAACCAAATAAATCTACTGACAGAGAATTGGGCAAAAGATGATTCATCAGAGAATATTATACGTTGGGAGAATCCGGACTCTCTTCTTTCTTTTCTCAATGTTGGCTGAAGTGAGAAAATGCTAGCATCTAACAGCTCTACCCTGACAACCAGGGAGATACCGCAAAGCTGTTCTATGTTAACCGCTGATGTGTCGGAAGATTTTTTTTCTGTTGGGTTGCTCTACAAAGACTACTGAGCAGTTCGAAGTTGCCTGTCCAGGTTGCCCAGAACGTGGTGATGCACATCAATTTCCTTAAATTCTAAACTGTGTGATGACCTTATGTATTTTAGCAAAAGTGACATTAAGATTTTTTGCAATTTTTCGATTAGTCCCTCTTCTGACTGTCCAATAAATCTACTCCTTAAAAAATGACAATTCTACCGAGCCTCTTGCTCGCGGCCGTTGCTACGTAGATTAAGAGCATCAGTTGTTAATTATTTCTGTTTTATTGATAAATCTTCCATTATTTTTAGCCGTTTTCTACGTAATAAAAAAGAAAAAGGCAACACACAGAAATTTCAACTACGAACACGGCCACTCCGTGTTTGTAAAATAAAGCATTTCTATATCTCTAGATACATACATAAAACTATCCATATATTCAGTTAAAAGTAACATAAAACTAATCCTTGATAATGGCTAAAAGTATAGTCGAAAGGGCTTGGCAAACATTCAGAGAATTTTTATACAATTTTTGTCCGGAAAAGAAAAAGATTATATGAACGCATGAGAAATTATTTAAAAAAAAAATCAACCACTTCATTTTGTCAGTTGTTTTCAATGGAATTTGCACACACACACACACACACACATATATATATATATATATATATATATGTTTTATATATACAGCATATAATAAATGCCAGATGAATATTGTAGTATTAATATATATATATATATATATATATATATATATATATATATATATATACATATGTGTATATATATATATATATATATATATATATATATATATATATATATATATATGTGTATTTATAATAAATGCCAGATGAATATTGTAGTTTAAAAATTTTCATAATATCTACAAAATGGATAAACTCCATAAACGTTAATCAAAGTTATCCAGAAAATACACTAACAGGTGGACTGTAATAATAATAATAATAATAATAATAACAACAACAGCAACAACAAATCTATATCATTTTATAATCTACTTTCCTGATGAGTGTAGGCTTACGGTCATATTATAACCTGATCACCACTAAGATGGGTGACTGCCTGGGAATACCAGGTGCTGTAAGCTTGTGTGTGCGGGTGGTGTAATGGATAAGGGCTCCGAATTGGAAATCCGTGATCCAATTCTATTCCTGTTCGTTATATTTACTTACACGCAAATACCCTTGGGAACAACTCGAACCCATCTCTTTTCCGCCAGCCTCGCGGTAAGTGAGAATGATTTTTGATTCCTTTTGTTTTTTTCTTTGTAATTTACTTTTATAGTTTACGTACAAGATACAAGAGAGCTTGCGTTTGGGTTCTGGGGTTTGAATATCGCTGAAATGTTAGTGATCGAACGCTTTTACTCACGCTTTTACTCACGCTTCTGGTTATTTTTAACATATGGCATTATAGCCGTGTCATATTTCTCATATTTAAATACTTTTAACCTTCGGATTTTTTGTTGTACTTTGTAGTGGCATCGTGAACTAGTGATTGATGAGCAAGCGTCTTACTTGCCTAACTCTATCGCTAGTATTTGAATACATTTTAAAACCTTCGTCCCAATATTGAAAAAGATTTTAATAGTTCCGGATGTTTTTAATTTATGGTCAGTCTTTCTCATATATGGAGTTATTAATGACGCGTGTTTGTGGCTAAATAATGGCTAAATGTACATTTTTATTGATCGTGAGCGAATTGCACTGTGATCTGTGAACTCCTAGGTTAAACTGCGGGGTAAATTAGTAGATGTATGTATTAAGGAGGTCAGCTCCGAGAGGAGACGGTCTGTTTCATGGTTGAAAGCAATCTTCGGGCTATTTGAAGATTGTGTTCAAGAATGAAACAGATATCGCTGTTAACCTCAGTGTAATAAAACCCACAAACACATAAATATAAATATGTTATCCCTCACCGCCTGAAGATTGTAACAGCATTAATCGCTATTAAAGGGCTTCAAAGCGCTATACTATATAGAATTTCACAGTTATATATCATATTTTATTTTATATTACTTTGACGCCGAATATAGCTTGCTTTATTCTAACATATGTATGTGTGTATGAATGACAATATATATATATATATATATATATATATATATGTATGTATTGTCAGACAGACTGTTTTGGTGTTTCGCTGCATCACGTTCGATTGCCTCAAGCAGGGATCGAAACTTGACTGACTTAGCATCAGTCAGAGATCCTAAAATTTTAAATGTTTTTATACGGAATACGCCAGTGGCCCGGAGAGCTCAATTCATTTGAGGAATATATAGACTAACAAACCAAGTAGCATTCACGGACTTGAATTCAAATTTATATTAAAACGTGTACTGATAGTTTCATTAATAATTTGACTTAAAAGCATTTGGTGTGAATATATAAGGCATTTTAATACGAGCGCCTAGGAATGAAAATTCAAAACGGATTTTCCATTTATTTAACTTTTATTTTCTCATTTTAACATCAATTGGTATCTCTTCAGAAACTAGGGCTTTAAGATTACTTTTTCTCACTAAAATAACAGGCTTAACCAGAATTCGAACTCAGTTCACAGGTTCTGTTTTCCATTTGCTTTCGCCAGTTCATTTTTTGAATGTATGTATATATGGAGATGTTGTAATGTCATACCCCCCCTCTGAACACGGGTCAGATGTGAACGCAAGCAATATTACTGTCTAGAGAAAATATACGTAAATCTTTATAAATACCCAGTCTACCATGATATAGCGAACTGTTTACACACACGCGCGTGCGCACACACATACACAAACCTACACATAGTCACGCGCATTCATATACATAGAAACGTTTAATTTGATTTGCTCATGCGCACACAATGATTATTCTAATCCTGCCAAATTTTTTTCTATCGAAAATGTTTAAGTTTTTTTCATGGTAAGTTGTTGCCCATTGTGGCCCAAATTGGTTGTCACCAATTTTTGTCTCTCCTGCTTATTATTATTATTATTATTATTATTATTATTATTATAAACTTAATGCGAACAACTCTTTCTGTGAAATTTAATAATGGGATGATTTTTTAAAATTATGTATCGAAAATATATGATATGTATGGGGACATTTTTTGTTCACAGTTGGGGATAAATAAACATATCAAAAGGTTTCAGTATGTTATCCATTCGTGAATTTATACGCGGTCTGATGGTCCTTATTTACACGCAGTTAGATATGTCTTTAACCGCAATTAGACAAAAACTCATCTCTTTGGAGACGCAAGCACATACCTGCAAACTGGGTTATTTCTTTAATACACTGAGTTATATCAAAAACCATGATAGCAGAAACGGAAATCTTTGTGAAATAAGAGTCTTTAAAATCATGTAAAATTAAAAGCCTTATAGTGTTTGCTATTTTATACAGGGTGTCCTAAAAATCACTAGAGGGTTTCAAAATATAATAACTCCATTTTTAACTTTAATTCACAATACTATAATATTATATAGAGTAATAAATTAAATAAATTTAAACTAGTTGAAAAAGAGTACCTCTTTTAAGTGACGTCTATTTTCAGCTTCCTACGAACATGCCCTTTCTAATCACAGCCCTTTGATATCTGAATGTTGTCCTTCAATTGTTGGGGAGTCTGAGGTATGTTGATATACACCTTTTATCTGGGAACCGCATAGGAAAAAACTCAATGAACATGGTGGCCAGTTTCTGCCACAACCGTGAGATATTATACTTCCCCCCCAAGCTTCCTACGAAGCTGGATTCTGAGTCTTATCGTACGAACTTGTTGACCCGTCTTGATGAGACATATTGATATATTTAAAAATTCGTTGGGGTGACGTCCAAGTGATCTAAACAATTCTAAGCGCTCGCTCAAATACTCTTTCGTTCCTAACTGAAATTGGTGTGCCACTACGAGGAAAGTCATTTACTAAACTTTTACACTCAAAACTTTGATAATCTCGTAATGGCAACGATATGCTAGTTCTGTTTCAGTCTTTGATATTTTCTTTTGGTAGAAAGATCTGTCGAATTTTGTTTGTTTTTCTGTTGCGTATTTTTACTTGATTCATTTCCAAAGCTTCCTTTATAAAAAATAATACCTGAAAGAAAATTTGAAAAAAAGCTAATAAGCAAAAAAGTTATTAAACTTTCAGGCCTCTTGCTGACTTTTGGGACACCCTAAGAGCAAAGCAATATCTCGTTTCAAATTCATGTACTTTCCGTAAATGGGTATATTAACTGTTAAGATTTTCTTACGTTACTCACAATATATATATATATATATATATATATATATATATGCACACATATGTATTTTACATAATTTCAAATATTGACGTCTCAAATTAAAAAAATTACTCAGATTACTGATGATACACATAAAAAATGCATGTAGAGAAAACCTGTATAAAGATATAGATATGGATATATAGTTATATATGCAAACGATTTTAGGATATTAATCGATAACGTGCATACTACGTAACGATCAGATATTCAGAAAATTTGAACAGCGTTGCAGAAACAAAAGGAATACTGACCTGTTTTTAGATTAATTTTTGTAAGACAGTTGTGCAAACAGCAAAGTAATATTTCTTTTTTAAAAGAGAACGGTGAAAACTAAATGCTAGTAATCAAATTCTCCGATCTTCTAGGGAATTAATTGCATGCATATGAATAGCCATATAAAAATGTAACGGAGCGTACTTTAAGGAATGCTGTTTCAATTTCAGCATATAAACATATACATACAGACACAGGCGCACACATACAGACACACACATACGTACGCGCCGTTTATTTATCAAATAGTATATTTACATAGTTTCATTTACCGGCAATTATACGACACTATTCGGCCTTGCGTGTTTGGCGACGGCTTCCGTGGCCGGCTCTAAAGCACTTCGGATCTAACGACGATTTCTCCTGCAAAGGATGCACATTCGTATCCTGCTGAAGTGTGCATATCTTTCTTTAATAAGATTTCCCGAATATTCAGGCCGGTAGACGAAAGTAATTGACTATAGTGTTTAATAAATAAAAGAGAACGTCTGCTCAAATATGGGTACCCATTAAAAATAACGTTTAAACTGATCAAAATCTGTCGGATAAATAATTTTTAAAAATCCATTACTTATTTTTGGAATATATCTATATATGTAATCAGGTACACATGCCCATATACACACTTACACACACACACACACACACACACACACACACACACACACACACACACACATACATGCGATGAGGTCAGGAAATATGTATGTAAGTGTGTACGATTTTATTTGTAAACATAATTGTATGTTTTAATTGCTAACAACAATGAATCAGTAAATATATACATAAGAATATTTATTCTTAAAATTAATACAGTTTTATTGATTTCCTGTGCACACGATCGTGTTTATATTGGCAGAACTAAAATTGCATCTATTCTTGATCTCTGATGAAGCCTTAATAAAGTTGAAACATGTTAAATAGAGATTCATTTCCTACTTTGTTCCTTATTTCATTTTATCATTTTGTCGAATTCCTATCCATATCTGATCTACATTTGATCTTCAGCTCATATATATATATATATATATATATATATATATATATATATATATATATATATAGTTTGCAGCTACCGTCTGGATTTAATCATTCGTAAGTTTCATACCTTGTTCGGTTTAACTCTTCATAAACTACAAGGATGCTGAAACAATTTAACTCATCAGTGCATGGCGTCCAGTTCGAGAGCGGGTTACCTAAAATTTTAAATCCGCCATTTTCTAATATTACCATTAGACACCCACATCGATTAGTCAAAAAGAGATAAAATTTTTATTTTTTATGCATTAATG
>CAHIKZ030005474.1:287500-360000 GCA_903632075.3 Acanthosepion pharaonis | reverse complement strand
GTATTTCTACCTTTTTTCACGACAGTCTAACAAACCAGATTTTCTCTTCAACCAACGAGACCTCTATCACCGTTTGACTTTACATCACTTCTTATTCTCACCGTTACTGTCCCTTATGTAAAATAAAGCCTACCTGGAATTATCTAAGTTCCGGCTGATATGCACTTGATCCCAAAAGTTTTATTTTTATTTTATTTCCTTTTCCTTAATTCTAGACAATAAGTGATTACTTTGAATCTCTTAAATTTCGATTTTACTATGATGTAGATGTAGATAAAATGATCAACCGAGCAGCGACCCATTGTGTCTCATTACAAGAATCCAAAAATAACTTAGCAGATGAGGACAGCTTTCAATATCTTAACGCAACTGAATATGCTCAGGAAAACTTCTTTTTGTGTTTCGTGGTATTCAAAAAGTATTTTTTATGACGAAATTACTGAAATCTTAACAAATTGATACTGCAAAAAGCTACAGTGATCAGTCGATACTCTTGAATATTTGTTACAGAATGCAGAGGCTGGCCGAGAATGGCAAAGTCTATATGGTTCGTGATCATGGCCATCCATCTTCACTGTATGGATGAGAGGGGGCCTTCAACTGATGTCATAAACGAAATGTTGTTATTAAGCACGTATGAACCACAATTTTCGATATTATGAAAAAAAAAATATAATTTGACACAATATTACCAGTGGACGTGGAATTCTGAGAGTGATGTATTGTCTTTGTATATAAGACCAAAATGGCGCAAATACGGGAGACAGCCACCAAAATTTTAAAGCCTCAACACGCCTACCACACATAGATTCCTCAGTGAGGCTAGCATTTGGAGAATTGCTAATCGAAGGAGTCGACATCTGTTCCCAAAACCATCTCTTCCTCCTAGAATCGATGCGACCATCATTGTTCCTCTCATATAATAAAGCAAATAAGAAAAAGAAATTTTCTTTCATTGATAAAGTCTATGATGGAGCTTTGTGGTCTGAAGAACTGAAGCAAATGGCGATGCGGAATGCAACATATTGTGCTAGAACCAAGGAGATCCTTAATGCAGGGCTGGCAACCATATAAATAGCGTCCACGACTGAGGGTAGAATGTCGCGACCTAAATTACTACTAAATAACAATTACTGAGAACAATTTAGCAAGGAACTTGTAAGTAATTAGTTAATTATCACTTATATATAATATTAGAAAGCAGCTTACAATTATTGAATTATTTTCATACATGCAAATGCACAAAGAGAGAACAAAAATAGTATAAAATAACTAAATGCACAAAGATCACTTTCTTTACCATAAATTAGACATTTTAGATGATATTGCAAAAGATAATTTGTTTATAGACATTGATTACCGAAAATATAATTGTATAAAACAATCAGAAAGCAATTTCAAATTTTTAAAAAATCGTATGCCAGCAAAATCTGAAAATACCTTACAAAAAATGTGAATATCCGAGAAGCAATAATTTTGATAATCTTTACAATATTTATTGAGATTTCTGTTGCATGTACAATTTCTTTCACAAACGATGAAGAAAATACTTATTTCGCAATGATACAAAAATAGATAATACCAATATACATAGTGTTAATAATTAAAATCAATTTACACTAACAAGAACACAAAATTAATTCACACGATAATTTGGTAAATTAAGGAATTAAATATATCGAAAAAGGTGGTAATTTAAAAATAAAAAAATAACCGATAAATATTTCTCTGGATGGACGTCTTTTTAATGCAGCTTCATTGACATATTTTTAGTACTTAAAAAATATTAATTTTTAATACTGATTATATAGTCTCAAATAAAATCGTATAAACATTTTGATCTTATAAATAACGTTTTAACACTAGGATGGACGAGGTGTCGTTTTCGACACCTTCAAATTTTCAACAGATTACTATGGCATAATTAGTTTTGTTTCGATGCTGAAGCTTATGGACAGTTATTGAATTTTAGCAAAGATTCTTAACAGACTTAATTCTTTAAAAAATATTCAGTGGAATAGCTGATATTTGAGTTTTTCCCTTGAATGGCCGAGGTGCCGTTCTTGACACCTAGGCTATTTATAGGGTAAATGCATTGAAAAATTTCTCACAAGCAATAGTACTTGTGTTTATGTCCCCTATCTATCTATTTATCTATCTATCTATACACACACACACATAATTCATATATATATATATATATATATATATATATATATATATATATATATATATATATATATATATATATAAATATATATATATATATATATATATATATATATATATATATATATATATATATATATATATATATATATATATATATATATATATATATATATATATATATCATTTTCTTTCAGTATGAGGTATACTAATATTTGTGAATTTCTTTTCAGACTTGTTATTCCTGACTTGAATATATTAAAGATGGCTGCTTCACGTCGTAATGCAAATAAAGATGTCAAAGGAGCTGGCCATCCTAGCGTTAAGATAATTTCAGAACTTTTAGTGCTGGTTTTTTAGTTGTCTTAGGTGAATCAAAGAATATAATCCCGTGCTCTCTTTTCGTATTTAAATGATACATATCAGAAACTAACATAAAGATTTTTGTCAAAGAATTTCAGAAAGTCTTCAATTTAACAATACCAAATATTATAAAGCAGAAAAATACCCACAGAAATGTGGTATTCAGTGGAAGTTTTCATTAGCACAATCTATTTCTTTCAAAAAAAATATCTATATTCTTGAAAATAAAAACTAGTATTATTAAATATGTCCTTTTCTGGGGGACAATCTTTTCTTGTAACATAATCTGCTATATACAAAAGGGATATTTTAGTGTCTTTAGAAATCCTAGTTTCAATGTCTGGTAAGTTACCAAATGTTTGGCATCCCACTTCATCCAGCAAATGTCTACATTTTGAGCAATTACGGCCTGGAATAAAATTATAATTTTGACATCAAAAGTTACATGATCAATGACCTGATCTTTAAGGTTTCATTTTAAGAATAATGGTAACATAATTTAGATTTACTGAATTTAATTATCATGGTAATTTTATCTAACAAATTCTTTAACGGGCATTTTTCATTAATGTAGCAACGGAAAAAACTTACGTATTTTGTTTTCTATTGAGAAGCTTCTAATCACCACCCCTCCCCCGATGTAAATATATTATTTTGAACTTTTTTTGAAAACCTTTTTAAATTTATTTACTATTATCCTTCTTTTTTTTCTTTTTTTATTTATTTGTTTAAATTTTACGAAGGGGTTCAGTTCACTTTGTAAAATCAATATAAATCGATCACCCACTTTACTATCAGGGTTATTTTCCTGTTTCTGTCGTCTTTGAGGAATTAAGTGGTTCGAAATGTTTACCATATTGTTTCACTGTCCATGGTCCGTTTTATATTGAATAACGCATTAAATCTTTGGGATAATCGTATTTTACGGGGGGGGGGAGCGGTTCAATCAACCCTTCCCTATAAAATGTGATTATCTAAACAAAATTTGATATCGTTTACACTATTTTTTTTTAATTTATTGCAAAAATATTAAAGTAGTTAATTTTATTTTACATTTTAACAACAATGCTAATAAAATTCAATATACATTTTTGTAAATACACGTAAATATATATATTTTTTAGTTTTAAATCAACATGTTTGTTATCATAAAGAATAATATCATGGAAAAATATTAATATCATTTTTTATTCAATTTTTGGAGGCACATTCTGTATAGTACTTTGGGAAATAAGCAGTACAAAAATTTACATTCATGTTATGTTTTCTTACAAGATGGCATCAACATACTTCACGTGTTATAAAGAAAACACAAATTATTCCTTTAAAATTAATTTTATAATCAAGATATTCGTTATTATGATGAATAATAGCATAAAAGGGAGCCGCGGTGGCGTAATGGATAGCGGCTGGGGTTGAGGAATCGGAGAGCCGAGTTCGAATTCCAGTTGAATCTATGAAATTCACTTACTAAAAGGGAAAGGTATGAAGCTTTCTCTTCTCCCCCCAACTATGGGTAAATAGCAGAATAGACCGGGTTCTATAGCCTTGGATGGTAACTGGTCAACCGCAGAAAGAAATGGCAACCTACTGCGGGAAAAAAATCTGACTCATTAACTAAGAGACAAATTCTTTAATAAATGTCATTTTTCATTAATTTCGCATTGAAAAACGTTACATTTTTAATATATTTTATTTATTTACGAACGACAGAAAAATTCAACACACTTTTTCTTTAAAAATACATGTTGGTTTGGTTACTGAAAAAATACATTATTCAAAATTAATTAATTTCATACTGAACATGTTTATTGTTGAAGAACAATAGCATAGAGAAAAATATTAAATTTGAATTTACTTTATGAATTCTTAACGAAACGTGTGAATTTCACACCGAAAAAGTTTGTTTAAACATAAACATAATAATCAAGTTCAAATAAAATAAATAAATATTAAACTTACTTCAGCATCTTAAATAATAAATTTCAGTGAATCCAATGAAAAAAAGTAAAAATTTCTTTTAAAAAAATAATTTCGTAATCCAGTTCCAGCAATTAGTTTTCACGTGTTAACTGTTCGTCCCCAGACACTCACAGATCTAAACATGGTGTAGAGGCATGGGTTAAGGATCGCCTTGGTCAGAACTGAAAAGTCCTATTTTCTAAGCTAGGGGGTCACCCAATTAATTTACTACATAACAACGCCCGCTCCCAACTTGCAAATTCAACACAAGAAATGATTACAAAGCTGAAATAAAAAATTCTACTGAGGCGGAACATAATGGCCTGTTATCATCATTTGTTTTACTATATTCTATATACTTCTCCATGTCATATTCCTTGGCTGGTAAACAGTTCAAACAATTTAAAAATGTCAAAGAATTCATTGAGTTATCCGTCAAATAAATTCTTCGCTTTGGATAGAATAGAAAAGTTATCTGAAATATGGCTCCAGTTTATAAAATGCCAGCAATGTCTTTTGGTGACTCAATAAATACTAGAGAATCGTCTTACTTTAATTCCTATAAGCAGAAGATTTTATTTTTTAAAAATGCAATGGAATTATATCCACTATTATTTCAAATTCTTATTTTGGTTCGATTAATATGTTTGTGTGCGTGTGTTTGTGTGTCTGTCTGTCTGTCTGTGTATGGCACGAAATCACATGTCATCATGGCCTTGTTCATAATGGTAATCACGCCAGATTATGTATTCTCTTTTCCTGAAAGTGTAACTAGGGTTCGCTCAGCTTTATTACAGTATCAATCTTAGGTTGGCTAAGGTTGGGTGTTGAAGAAGCGTCAACAATGTGAATTAGCTAGCCATTCGAGCAGATAATCATACATGTAAACGAGCAGCTAGTTTTTACTATTTACTTATTATTACTTAAGACATAAAATTATTTTCTTGTAAATATGCATGTGTATCTTTGTAGCAATTTATACACTATCGACCAAATGTGATAGGCGACCGTCTGGATTTAATAATTTGTAAGTTTCATGCCTTCTTTGGTTTTCATAACTCTTCATAATCAAGGATTCTGAGACGATTTAACACCTAAAATTTAAAATACACCAGCTCTAAGATTACAATTAGTCAGCAATGTCGATTCGGCAAAAGACATCAAAGTAAAAAAAAAATTATGCTGTGATGGTTTAAATTCCTTATTAGTTCTTACTATTGAATATATGATAAAATATCTTAGGAAAAGAACCCCCTAGTTGGAAAGCGAGCTAGGAAATTATGTTTGAAATGTCATACAACCTTCTATTTTCATGCGATTCTTCGAAATGCAGAGGGTGAGCACTAACTTTTGGCCTATAGTGTATAACTATTTTTTTTCTTTAAACAATAAAATTGTGGAAAAGACAAAATATATTTCTCAACAAAAAAAAATATAATTTTTCATTCAATAAAGAGTTGTAAATAGTTAATGATAATGTCAACAAGGCATGAACAGGAATCGTGGAAGAGAGTTCAAGTCCTGGCTTAGGTAGTTTATTTTCAGTTATGCATTTCTTGAGATAGGCTTGAATTCGCTCCCTTCAACAGGTGAAGTCAAAACTCTACTGCTGATACTTTATAACACATTACAAACCGAGGCATATTGGGGAAAAGTTAGACCGTGTGAATTCCTCCTCATTATCTTGAGAATTATCCTTAATCCAAACCTAGTGCCAAACTTACATCACCTCGTATTCCCAAGCTGTCATCCATCTAGGGGATTAACAGGCTCGACTTGGCTTAGCTTCGATGATCCTACGAGAACCGGTGTTTCAACATGATATGACTGTAAGTCCCCGTTGACTTGAAAAGGCTAAGATTTTAGTTTTCAGAGAAGCATCCAGGCGGGTTTCTGTTCCGCAAAGTAGCAGTGGAACTTTCTCCTTAGATTTGAGACATGGGAGAGCTAACATGGCGTGTTCTAGTTTTAAATGATTGAATTTGTGAAATTAGAGAATAAATCTCATCTGTCTCTGTCTCTATTTTTCCGTTTTCCCCTATTTGCGACATCTTTTCTCTCTACCTTCGATTATCTCCCTTTCTTTAGTTTTTTTTTCCTTTTATTCTCTTTGCTTATTCTCCGGCTTTTTCATGCCCAACTCTCTCTCTTTTTTTTTTTTCTCAGACTCTCTCAGCCTACTCCCTCTTTTAGTCTTAAACTATGGCATTTAAAAACATTTTTATCAAATAATATGAACAATCCCATTGCTCAGACATCATCTTTTAGAAAAAAATACTCTAATATTTCTTAACGCAAAACGACTGTCTAGTTCACGAAGTCCATAAACAAAAACATTCCTATTGTTTTCTTCAAACGAAGGCACAATGAAATTAAATGAATCAAAACAATAAAAACTTTAAAAATATTGGAAAAAAATCTAATTTTCTATTATTGTTGTTTTTTAGTGTTGTTAGTTTCTTTCCTTTCATTTAAAATTTCTTTGAATATTTGATCTTTTGTAAGCTTCTTAGTAAAAGAAATGTTTTAAGTTAACAAATAGAAAATTAAAGAAAATATTAAACGTAAGAAGAAATAAAGAGGAGAAATGATTTTCTCCCTTGATTTTGCGACACTGTCGTGTGTTTATATATGGCGATTTTCTAATCCTAGCTTATATGTAACACAAGGTGTAAAGTATGGAGCACTTAATGAGGAAAGAAATCACTATTCAGTTGCTATTAATTTAGCGAGAAAAGCCTGCTATCCATTACACCACGTCAAAGTACCCTAAAGATTTGCTAAGCGTAGGTTATTTGTGGAACATGGCCGAAAGTATAATTCTCACAGTGAAGATTGAACTCACTACTCAGTCGTAATTGATCTAGCGAGACAAGCCGGCTAACCATTACATCACGTCGAAATGGGTTTGGGCCTCACTGTGTGCCGCATAAATTCGGCCTTGTGCCACATCCAAATGAGTGCCACATCCAAGTGAGTTCGATCCTCACTGTATGCGCCATACTTTCGGCCTTGTGCCACAACCAAATCACAAATATATTGTTTGATATATTATCTGGTTCTAAAAGAATTCCCCGTGTGTTATTGTTATTATTTCATCCACTAAGATTTTATTTATTTTAAACTCTAAATCTGGGAAATTGTCAGTTATCTCTGATATTTTTGATTATTAAAAAGGAGTGATTGGTTGATTCGTTTTTTACGGGTTATCAACCTATTACAGGTTATTTAATGCCATAAAATATTTCGAGATTTTAAGATTTTCTTTTTTTTTGGCAAGGGTGGAGTAATAATGGTTTAGTCATACAAGTCTTACTAATTAACCCATAGCTGGAGAAAGAAGATGTGGATGCTGTTCCTAAGCGTAAATGAATATAACGAATTTAACGAGAATTGAAACTCGGCTTTCCGATTAACAATTCCGAACCATTATCCATTACACCACCCGCACATCCAAGTCTACTGCACCGGATATTCCAAAGCGATCACCCATCGAGGAACCGATGTTGAAGAGGATTCAAGAAGACAAAAATGGTGATTAATGTTAAACTTTTGATTATCGTAGATGGCAAGGAAGCAAGAATTCCACGGGCGAGAGTACGAGAAAAAAAATATTAGAATAGAATTTACGGTTAAGCCTTAGAAAACGAATCAATCTAACTTTGAATCCTGTTCTTTTATTGGTCTTTTTCCTCATTAAAATCTTCGCATTCTCTTTCACTCTCAGTAACCTCTAACTTTTTAGTGATATTATCGTCTTCCTTAGGATGAAATGATAAAAAGAAACATCCTTATTCAAACATTAAAGTGATTTCAATAGCTTCCTATGAAAATAAAAACCCTTTCAGCAAAATTGTATTTTTCATCATAAGGAAACGATTCCAGTTTAGATTGAATTGATTCTTCGAATGTTAGTTTTGGATATCTTGATCTTACCGGAAGTTCTGACCAAACAAAGTGTGTTTCATAAATTAAAACACGTGACAGTCTCAATAAGGTTATTCGATTGAAAATGCCTCGTATAGAAGAAATTCTCAACCAGCTTTCACGAGTGTCTGCTGCAGTGAATTTGCTATGTAAAGAAAAGTTGACTTTTTACGCGGCAAAAAAAAAAAAAAATAGGTCGACTTCTTTTTTTGTTTCTCCACGAATATTTTGGCGTGCCGCCTCTCTGCAGAGCTTCCTCTGATGAATCATTTTCAGAATTCTTTCAAAGTGTTCTTGGTCTATTTCAAAATCTTTTTGTAAGTTTTGAAAACGACTCCCGACACGTGATCACGCCTACTTTGTCATTGCTATAATCTTCAATGTAATATTGCCTCTCTTCTGCTATACGCTTTTCTTGGCTTAACATTGAGAGTCAACAACGTTGAATGCGGATTTTATATTTAGGCATTATTTTCACTAACATAAAGTAATCAACTTAAGAAAATTTAAAGGCACTCCTAACATTTTCCTAACATTGTGCAAACGCTATCTCTGCTAAAATTTGAATCCATGTGGCATATCTTAAGAAAACCAGTGTTTCGTTTGGTTAATGCAAACATTGATAGCAAGATTGTTTTCTTAAATAGATAATATGTTTGATATCATCTGCTTTGGACGTAATCATAATTTAGAGAAGGTGCGGAGTTAATTGAGCCATCATTAGAGTGCTTATGTGGACATAACAACAGAGAGGTTCATCATTAAAGATGATATCCTGTGTTTATATGGAAGTTTTCTATGCGACGATAACGATTTCTTTCTCTCAAGCGTTCATGTACGACGTCATAGAACCGCATTACGAATTTACGACCAGCGTCTGCTATGCCGCGACCGTTATCGGTTTGTCTTCAGAACAGCCTTTATTCTCCTTGGCATGGATTCGACGAAGTTCTTTCTAAATTTTGGTACATGATGTTATTATGGCATCGTGAAATTCTTCTAGATTGGTTGGCTGCACACCCAGAATTCCAATTTCCGTTTCCATCACATCTTATACTCTATGGGATTGAGATCGAATGAGCATGGAGACCATTAAAACATACCAATGAGTTTTCTCCGTTCCATGAACCTATTTGCTACTATTTACTTATTTATGACACGGTGCATTGCGCTGTTGGAAGTGGCCATCAAAAAGTGGGTACACTGTCGTCTCAATTTGAGGCTCATGGTCATTTCAAATAGCTGTGGCATATAGATGATCTTTTATTGGCACTAACAGTTCTAATGTATGGCAAGAAAATATTCTCCATATGATTACACAACCATTACCAGCAATCTAAACTATTAACACAAGACAGTATGGATGCGCAGTTTCATACAGTTTACGTGGTCCTTCCATTTAAATATCGCAGCTGAAATCAAAGCTCATCAGATGAGGAAATGTTTTCCAATCGTCTATTGTCAACATTTTGTGATCCTTAGCAAATTGTAGACTCAGTTTCTTATTCTTGTCTGTCGCAGTTTAATATTTTTTTTTAAAATATTTTCATCTCCCACGCAAAGCGATGATGTGATTTGCTGGGAGTGAGGAGAAAGTGCAATGAAAGGAAGTGATTCTGAAAGACAGAGGTTGTTGACTGAGTTGTTGCATTTAAATTTTTGAAGAACGTAGATAGCAGAGAAGCCAGAAACTGAAATAGACTTCCACAAGCGAGAAGTGCGAGAAAAGAAACTATTAGGATCGACGTTACGGTTGAATCTAGCTATGTCAACAGTAAAACGATGAGGCCTATTTGCCAATCTAGTATCACGCTTAAATTCATGCATGTACCATCAGAACATTTACCATTACAAACGTTATTCAAAAGACAGAGGGAATTCATGTTGGAAAGATGCCAGACCAGGACCAATAACATCACATACCTTTCACTGGATAGTGACGAGAACCTCAAGATGCTGAGCAGGAATGCCAGACCAGATATGATAGCAATATCCAATGCACGGACGAAATTATAAATGCCTAAGATGGATTCTGTCGAGAAAAATTGTCTGGTACGTCACAGTGAACCAACTTTCTTAGCAGCAGACCTTGCAAATGATTCATGTCAGTGAAAAACGTGAGACCAGGAAGACGCAATGAGTTGCTCTTATAGAGGCCAGTATCGGTCATACGACGGAAGGTAAAACTAGTTCTCTATGAAGATTAAAAGATGGCAGTTTTATTTTGAAGGCGTTAAAATTTACAAGTCATTTCTTGCGGTAGAACTACTGATTGGAGGCCATATTTTGGGAGAAACTGCCAGTTCTACTATATCCAAACTATCGGGTTTACTATTAATATAGGTGTAAATAATTTTCATCAGCATAAATACCAAGCTGGTCTTTGATGAAGAAAAGAAACAACGTAAGTCTAGAGACAGAACCCTAGTTGACACCCTCCTTATAGTGAAATGATCTAAGGCATGGCCGTTCTATATGGTAATCATCACACAATTTGCGCGAAAAAATAAATGACAGAATCAAGTCATTTGTGAATGTGAAAAAAATTTAGAAAACTCTATTAACAAAGTTTTCCTAAAATATCAAAATGAAACCTTTTCACAGAACAAATATGTGGCTTGGCGCTTATATAGCTGATCGGCGCGAAAATCGTTTAGTCTTCAAAACTAACTTTTAGATGATTTTTTAAAAATTAGTAATATAAAATAAAGTCAGTTCTGTCACTAAGGCTTCATGATTTTCAATGTATTTCTCTAGAAAAATAACTTTTTAAAAGAAAAAAATAATTCCGCATTAAAAAAATTATTTGCAGTTGTTTTGGGAAGTAAAATAATCAATTATGAATTATAAATAAATTGATTTATTCTTTATTTTCAGTACTCAATATGCTGAACATCTCTTCACAGATGAGACACACACAGATCGTCTTGCAGTCAAATTGTACTCCTTGTGCATGTTTGTACCTAGTGAGAAATTCTAAGTTAATGCACCTGTCCTCCATAGACGTGAAGCTCGTTCCAAAAAGTCTCGGGTGATTTCCATTGACTTGGCTCGTACTCCATTGATCCCGACTCTCACCAGATTTAAACACGTTTCAGACATCATCAAATTACCAGCATCCACATCCGGGAAACACAGCAAAGTTATGGGAAACTCTGAAAGATGCCAGATAGATAGATAGATAGATAGATAGATAGATAGATAGATAGATATATAGATAGATAGATAGAAGGGAGGCAATTAAAGGGGTTCGGTAAGATAAAACAGTTTCTTTTGTTTGGGATAATTCGCTTATTTATTTACAGGATTCGAACCTGCATCCTATACGGAACCTGTCAAAGGACGAATATTTTCTATGAAAATTTCTCGGACATTCAGGCCGGTAAATGTTATTTAATACTGTTTATTATAAACAGAGCATTTACTTAAATACTTGTATCTATAAAAAAGAACGTTAAACATAAAAATGTCTTTAATAAATAAATTGTCGGACTTTGTCCATTTCTTAATATATATATATATGTGTGTGTTTGTGTGTTTTATCTTTTTTGCATTATTCATTGAAGATCTTGGAGGTATTTTTGTTCTTAAACCATATTTTTAAAAAATGATTCTATTTTGAATAGTATTTTGTTTATTACAGCTTGTTTTTTTATAACTATTCCTTCTAATATTTGTAATTATTTTCAGTTAATTTTGCATAGTAGATTTTAGTTTTTTTACAAGCATCTCCCGCATGTTTTTTGTAGTAAGATATCCTGGTTACTTGCAGTGTTAGCAGTATAAGTTCGTATGAAGTTACTATAGAAAGATTATTTGAATTGGCAGACGATGAAATATCTCTTAAAATGAAATTTTTGAAGATCAACTTCAGATTATGTTCAAGAATATTTTCCTTCCTTAAAAGGATTATTTACAAATTGGGAAAATATATATTGAAATAAATAAATCAAAAATTTGCAACTGTTAATTTTATCATAAATAGGATTAATTCTTGTTCGCAAACTAGTCTTTCAATGAACCTTTGACAAGTTGTTTGTTCCATCGTTTGTCACACAAACGAAACTGAAATTCTCACACTTAATGACTTACTCACAACTTTTGCAAAAAAGGGAAAAGAATGTAAACCTGTATTACATACATCTCCATACATGTAGATGCTTCCTATTTTCACTACACTAACGCAATTCATTCGGTTGTACAGTAAAAAAAGATACCCAAAATATTTTGTGTGAAGGTTTTCGCAAAGAATCTTTGCAAATCATTTCTTTTAATTTTCAAGAAAAATAATACACAAATGAATAAAATTATTGAAATTTGTAGATCCGTGTTTGAAGATTATCTTATTTCTTCGATTATACATGCATATTTCACTATATATATATATATATATATATATATATATATATATATATATATATATATATGACTGAATAAATTATGAACATTATGTCTGCTAATTTCTAACAAAATCCGTTTATACTCACGAATAACCGTTAGTGTCTTGATGCTAAAGGATGAGAGAAATGTGCTATAGCTGTTTAAATTTCTTTTATTTTCATTTCCCAAGTACTTTTGATCTTTTTCCAAGATCATCTTCAAGGATGCAAGTAGTACAAAACTATATGTTGTTCATTACTATTATACAAAGTTGTGTGTTGTTTTCCATTACTACTAACACATCTTCCATGGATTCTAATAAGAAAAGAAAATTAATTATATATTGTAAAAAAATACAATAGAACCAATTTAATTATTCGCAATAGCTCCTTTCCACTAGCTGATGTATTACGAAAACCAATAATATATACCAATTTAAATGTCTCCCATCTTTTAACAACAATACACGGAACGTTATTCGTGGGCATGAGCGGATTTTGTTAAAAATAAGCAGACATAATGTCTGTAATTTATTCAATCTGACATGCCTAAAAAAACATTGTTGCCTAAATACAAAATATATATATATATATATATATATATATATATATATATATATATATATATATATATATGTAAGTATGTATACTTGTCCGGAAAAAAAAAAGCTTAAGTGTTTTGGCTTGTAAATGAACAAACCAATACGCAAGGAATAAAAAAGGAATAAAAAAGAAAGAACTAAGAACATGTAATTCAGGCGAAAACAATCGACCGGAATCCAAGCTCACAGTCCAAAGGAAAAACCTCCGACGCAACTAAAATAAAAATAACTAACCAAAGTAGAGCAAATCTAACTATGAACCTAAAAGAGCCTGGCAAACCTACATATTTCACCTACGCGGATCGTAGGTGAAACATAGGTAGGTTTGCCTGGTTTTTTTAGGTTCATATATATATATATATATATATATATGATAAAACATCTCTTCAAGCATCAACTATGGGAAAATCCAGGATAGTATATAGTTTACATTGAATGAGAAACAGGATTTGATTGATTATCTACCTTTCATACGCATCCACAGACACATACACATATATCTGTTTGTGTGTGATGCCTTTAATGCATGTGAATATATGCACATGTTCAGTTCTGTTTTATAAAGTACATCTGTAGTATTGTCTTCTGCTTTTTTCAGAAGAACAACTTTTGTTGATAAATCAGCACCAATACATATTTGAAGCGCTAAGAAACATTATGTTTGTATCTTAAATAAAACTGACATAATGGAAAGCACATCTTCAAATCAAATTGAATGGAAAGGACAGAATAAAAAGCAACAATTTCTTTAAGTGTTAGCCGTACAATCAATATTTTTTTTCCTTAAACAAGTTTAAGATGTGAGTAACAGACTGAAAAATTATACAGATATTTTTTCTTTTGACATGGAAAGTGTTGTATTGCCAGCACAAATTAATTTCCATATATAATTTGGTTATATTGCATGTTTTTTTTTGTTTTTTACGTTACATATAGGAGGTCACAGGATTTTTTTTTTTTTTTTTTTGAAGACATTAAAAATCATGTATTTTCTGTGACCTGTTGCACCATACGCACGTAGAAAAATTTCTGGAGGTTTAAAATTTCTGGAAAATTCATGGGTCTCACTATACATTCAGTCGACTTATACACGAATACATGCGGTACGTTCTCTTGACCTCGTTGAGGAAAAAACAATATCTTTAGCTAAAATTTTATGTGTTTCGTGAATGCGTACATTTATCACGGTTTTTTTTTTAAATAAAAATCAATTTCAACAAGAAGATTCTAATGCGCCAATACTTCAATTGAAGAAGGATTTCCTACATTTAAAAATAATATTTAATTTTTTTTAATTCGGCTTTGACACTCAGCGCCATTTGATGAAAAGCAACTCTTTTACCCGGTCTATAACTTAAAGCTTAGTTGTACAATCGTTTATTCCACGTCTCATAATAGACGTAGTCATTGTCGCTAATCCTCTAACTTGACATATTCCGAGAAGTCACTGCACTCTTGAACGGTACTTCTTCTTGTATATGCCGTGTTCCTTCAGGCCGATGGTGGTCATGGCTCTCTACAATTTCCTATCCTTTGTAGCTCTTAATAAATGTTATCGTTTTGTAATGTCTCCTAACCGTATTGCATCCATTTACTCAAGCTCGCTTGGTAGTTTATACGCTGTTTTCTTTCCTTCTTGACTTCAACCTGCCATGTGAGCATCAAATTTTCCAAGTCCTCTTTCCTCATTATGTACCATAGAAATTTCAACTTTCTCTTTTTTATGTGAATTAAAGGGGTCCTTTTTGTTTTCTTCTAAAACTTTCTCGTTATCACCAACTCCATTGCAAGCTATCGTGTTATAGGACCTGATTTTCGCCAATACCCCACCCTGTTCGCACAGTGATGCCGTGTTACCAATTTCTTCCGCTGTCTGCCTTTTCCTCTAAACAGTTCCCTGAAAAAGGTGATCTTGGAGAGCCCATCAGATCACGTTGCTATACCATCTTTTTCCTTTTTCCCCTATGGGCAAAAAATTCTTCCCACTCGACAACGATTCTGATTTTGTAATTTATTAAGCAGTCCTTTTAGGAGATGAAGCATTTTTCTTGCGCTCCTTGGATCCATCTCTGAAGCTCTTCTGTGAGAGTCCAAGACTAGCATATGTAATGGAAAATCGATAGAACCAGAGCATATAAGAAAATTAACTTTGTTCCGAGGCTGAAGATTTCATACGCTTCGGTCATGCCAATTTTGTTCCTAAGGCATGAATCCGCAACAGTTCAAGTCAAGAATTAATCTTTACTATTGCTGCTTGTAGGATGTATACCTATGTTTGATAGATTATGCAAAAGCGTTTGATAAAGCACGTCACAAAGAACTGTTGGAGCTGCTAGGTAACTACGACAGGTATAGGAAGGATATTAGAATTATCCAGAAAATAGACTCGCAGCAAGCAGCCTGTATAAGGATAGGAATATCATTATATATGCAAAAATAAAAAAGGTGGAAGACAAGGATGCGTCTTCTCAGAAGATCTTTTAAACCTATACAGTAAGCCAATTCTGAAGAATTAGAAGTTTTGCTAGAATTCATTATTGGCGGCCACATTCATCTTATAACAAACTTCGTAGAGGAGATAAAGAAATTGAACATAGAATAGGCCGAGCCAGAGGTAGTTTTGCACAACACCGCAAATTGCCACGAAACCAAAACATCAACTTGAAAATTCGCGTCACAGCTAAGCAGCGCTTAGAAAATCACCATGGTATGTGATCGTAATTGTTTGAAGGTGTTAACATGTACAGTTTGTTTTTTTTCGGTGAAATAAAATGGGCTTCAGTATCCTGTTCAGATTGTTGCAAACAAGCTGAGGCTTTACCTTAAGGTCTAGTGCACTCTGCATTTCTTTTCATCAGCGGGACTAGCGGAGCATTATCATGATCGAATGTCGAAAACATCATTTTTCTTTAGCCTGAAAAATAAGGCAGCCAATGCGACTTGTGAGTCATATCTGGATACTTAGGATCACCTTCAGTCGGACAGGGTTACCTGATTTGAAAGTATTTCTCACTAGGTTCCACTTACAAAGTTATGCCGCTGCTTTTATCAACATCTGTCGCCATATCATTCGCATTTGACTGTGAAACATGTGCATGGTATACTGTTATCAGAGCGTCTTACATTCAACTGTTGTACATACAAATAAAAAGATCTTAATACGCTGTACAAATCTCCTTTTTTTTTCTCGTACTACTTTCGATCATCTGTCATTTTCATGTAATATCTACGTATTTCAAAGCAAAACACTGAAGACCACTCTCATATTACTGCAATTGTTCCTCATCTTATATATGAAATGTTGTAGACCTCAATCTGGATTTAAAATCATCAAAAGTACGAAGAAATAGAACAAAAGGATAGAAATTATTGTTGAACCGTGATTGGTTGAAATCAATGAGTGTTCACAACATATATATATATATATATATATATATATATATATATATATATATATATATATATATATATATATATATATATAAAATAATTTTTCTTAATGCTTAAATACGTAACTCACACATTGGACTGTCTCTTTTGGTGACAACCGTGCATTTTGTCTTCTTTTAGTTTTCTTTCTGTGTCAACCATGAACATGAAATCACCTGCATATCTTACGTTCTTATTCGGCATTAGATTTAATCCAGACTTTAAATGGAACTCGTACATACCATCCCTCGCTAGGAAAAATGGACAGTTCACTGTACCGCTCCATTAAGTACCTGACTCCTCGTGCTCTCCTCGACCTTTACAAGAGCCATATCAGGCCGAAAATGGAGTACTGTTGCCATATTTGTGTGGGATCTGCCCACTCCTCACTTTACAGTTCCGATAGAGACCAAAAGCAGTTGTAAAGTTTTTGTTGGCGACTAATTATATTCAACCCCCCAAACTCTCTCTCACTGTTGGGAGGTGGCAAGACTCTCACTTCCATGGAAAATGCTCGGACGAACTGCATTCCTTGATTCCGCTAGTTCTATCCATTACGGCCAGGAACCACCATACCACTCACATTGTAGCAAACCACCCACATTACCTCCATATTCCATTGTTGAGAAGTAAATTCCACACAAACAGATGCGAACCTCTTCTCTGTGCAACAGACTCTCAAGAGGAATTTTACCTGATCACTACAATCTTAACATGTTCAAGTCCAGTGTTAATCGTTATCTTCCCTCCTATATGCATAAACTGTTTCCTACTATAACCCTCTACATCGTGTGGCCCTCGAGCCTTGTACACGGTGAACTTGAAAAAAATAAAAAAAAGAAGAAAGTACACAGTTTCAAATGCTTAAATTCTGTTTATTTTCTATGGGAAGAATTCGCTTTCATTATGGTTTTAATGTGGATTACTAATTCAATTAGCTGTCTTTTAATCTATTTTTCTGTAGGGAGATACTGAAGAGATCAACACAGATTATTACATTGATAATACTCACGCTTTGGTTCGACGGAATAATTTTATAAAATCTCCATCAAATTTTTCAGCCTGCTCGAATAATGATGCCAATTATTTCAAGAAATGATTTCCATTAATAGATTTTTCACGAAATAAAAACCAATTTTGCTCGTTTTAATCTTAGCATACATTCTGAAATTCCGTTTCTTATCGGCCATATTTTTACGCTTATTTGTCAAATGTCGCTTCCGCGTTTTCTTTTCTTAATTCTTGAGGTGACGCAGTTAATGTTTGAATGTCTTTCGCTAATGCAGAACTTTCACTATGTGCTTTACAAGAAAAAGATGTGAAACAATTAGTATGTGTTTGTACCCTGGTGATGAGCAAACTCAATACCCAATAGTTAAGGTTAGCTAGACTCACCCACACTGCTTCTTTGTACTGATATTATAAAATAATTGATGTAGATGAGTAGGATAAGATAGGTAGTTATACAAAGGTAACAACGCATACTTTAAAGATAGACTAGATGAAAATCGCAAGCGAATCTTGGAATCTTACAACGAAGAATCCAAGCATTAGAAATTAAATGCAACAGAATCATCCGAGGAATCTTCTACATAGCAGCATCACAAATTACACAGTGCACGACGCCATCAAACAAAAAAGAGACCCATTTAAAGTCAAGAAGAGAAAGGTTAAATGTTATGGACAATCTTTCCACTGCTATTCTGTTATTCCTCAGTGGAAAATGCTATGATGCCATTTCTGACCTTAGGGCTGTGGTTGGTACCCGAAAAGAAATGACTATACACCAGAATATCAAAGGAAATGAAAGTATCCAGAATAATTCAAAATTATTCTTCCTAGTCCTAAGGAAGTAGATTGAAGCTTCTGATTTCCATTTTCAACCTTTTCCTAAAGTGGTTTTTAGAGTCCAAGCACTTGATAACGCCTGGTATAACTGTCAATTTCATATTCTGCCACCTCCTCAAATCTCTAGCATGTTTGTTCCCCTTCATCTAGATCGTGCCCGTAGTCTAGCGAAAGAGCAGAACTATCTGACCAGGTTTTTTGACATGCATTGTGTGATCGGTGAATCACGAAGGCGGAGATCATTTAGGAGATTTATTATTATTATTATTATTATTATTATTATTATTAATAATAATAATAATAATAATAATAAGAAGAAGAAGAAGAAGAAGAAGAAGAAGAAGAATGTCCTGATGTTGCATCAGGTAAGACTCATGGACACTACTCGAAATGGGTACAACGATCTGGTGTAATGGTCAGCAAGCTTGTCTAGTTAGATTAATTTATGATTGAATACTGAATTCGATTCTCACTGGATTCCCCATAATTTCGCCTTCGTGTCACATCTATGTAGCGTTTAGAAAATTACTATGGTATGTGATCGATATTGTAGGCAAAAGAAGAAGCGGCAGACAGAGGTAAAAATGGGAAAAAAATTACATAGTGGACTGAAAAATCATTCACAGAGACTCAGACATTGTCATACAAAAGAGACATATGGGAAGAACTGGTCAGCTGCTTAGTTGAGCATCGAATCTACAACCCCAACCGGTCATGGGACTGGGGATAATGAACCAAAATGTGCATTTTTATATAGACTTATGCTTCGCTTTTCCTTCCCTGAGCGACAACTCGCTATCATCTTAATCACTAATTAACGAGACTGTTCGCTTCTGTCAAAAAATTATTGTAGAATCGCCAGAGACTTCCTGAAGTCTCTGGTTGCCCAGAAAGTACTCTAGTTATCCGACAGAAATACCAAGCCAAGCAATCATTCTATCATTCTTAATCAACGATTTTTATCCTAAGTCGAAATAGCCAGCTATCCACTGTTGACCGTCTTTCTTATATTTGGCCTTCGGGGCTCAAACAACTCGACATTTGAGAAGTCAGATCAAAATACATTTTCAACATTTCGGTTACGTAAAAGTGCTAGAATTAATGGATATTTGTAGAAACATGCCACACAAAAAGCAGCCAAGCTTTTCAGCTGTAAATAAATAATCAGATATTTAAATTAACTTTGAAAGAAAGACTTAAACAAAAGTGACTCTTCCATCACAAACAGACAAAAGAGAGACGTACAAGTACAGATTCAATCGATTCAATTGAAAACAGAGCTATGTAAACTTTGCATAAGAGAGATATAAGAGTCATTTTCAAGAAAAAAGATAACTTATTAAAGAAGTTTAAGTTCTTTTTAATAAAAGTTGTTTTAAAATATCATAAAAAAGTCGTTTTTAAATATAAAAAAGTTGTTTTAAAATATCATAAAAAAGTTGTTTTTAAATATCATAAAAAAGTCGTTTTTAAATATCATAAAAAATTTGTTTTAAAATATCACTCAAGGTTATAACAGTGAAATTTGCTTTATTCTTTAAAATATATTTTAATGAATCTGCTTATATATTTTTGTCTCCTAATTTTTTCCGAGCTTAACCTTTTTTTAACTACAGTTTATTCAGACATGATATCTCTTGTTACCAAAATATATATATAAACACAAAAGTACAAAATGGACCAAGGATAAAGATTGATATTTTACTATATTAACACATAGTGAGCATTGAATTAATCTATTTTCCAAACACTCTTTTCTCTATGTGCCCCAGAAATTTCAATTCTTTCTTTCTGATTCTGTGTATAAGTATCCGTTTCTTTCCCATTTTAAAAGATTTCCCTGTTGTTCACATGTTCCATCCATAGTATTCTTAGCGTACTTCTCTACAATCATATTTCAATTGCCTCAAGTCTTATCTTCATCTGTGAAAAACATTGTCCAACATACATTGTTATCTATGAGGAGTGGTATTACATAGGAGTTCATCATCCTTTTCTTTATTTCTATTGAAATGTTCCTGTTTCTTAATACTTTATTTAGCTTTTTAAAGAAAGTTTTCGTTATGAATTAATTATATGCAGGGTACCTTCGGTATTTTATTTTGGATTATGTTAGGATTAATCTATCAAAACTTGAAATAAGAACAAAGCGAGATTAAGTGCAAAAAAGAAAAGATTAAAAAGATTTGTTTTATAGTTGAAGAATATTTTAAAATCCTTTCATAAAGTCTGCATTAATTTGTTCTCTATTTGCCGAAAACATAAATTTTAAGTGTCTAACAGAGCTCTCAAATATAGACTCCTTGATATCTACTGAAACCCAAAACGCTAAAAAAAATATTTTTTTTAATCCATGCAAAAAGGCTATTTATACAGGACCTAAAGAGGAAAGGTTATTTTTTCCTCCCACATTAGTTTGATTATCAGTTTGGTTTTCATCAGTAATGAAAACTGAATAAATTATTTTCCATCAGTAAATACTATTGCATTTCGTGTCGTCCCTGGCTTCAATTACTCTGACATTAATGACACATTATAGACTGCAACAACGTCGACAGTGGGTTTTTTTTGTCTCGCTTTATTATATGAGAGGAAAGGCTAGAATTACATTACTACCTGCTGGCTTGCGGCAATAAGGAATCTTGTTGCTGAAGACATGGTGATCCTTCAAATTCATGCAGATGTCTCCATGTATTCGTAGCTTTTCGGTATTATATTAAAAAAAAACGTAAACAAAAGTAATTCACGGACATCAGAATTGCAGACTCACTGGGTCTGCTGACCAGTAGCTTGCTATTCTAGGCCAGTCTACGCATTCTGTAACATCATAAATTCATAATCGATCGATGAGAAGTATCATGATAAACATACTTCCGTGTTATTGCAGTTTCTTTTAAAAGCATTTGACCAAAGAGTTTGGTATTAATTCAAGAATTGCCAAACAATACATTCAGCCTAGGTACCTCCACGAGATCGCTAAAAAAAAAGACGCCAAACATGACGAAAACAAAATGTTATCGTCAAAATGTTTATGTTATTATTAAGAGGAAAGATCAAAGTTTATTTTAACTATTTTTTAAAATTTTTCCTTCTTTTTAGAACAATCTGAATTTTGATTTAAAAAACCTTGTTTCTCTTTGTATCACCGGAACTAGAAAAATAACATATACAATTTTTTAGCTCTTTTTTCTTTTTTTTTTATATGGCCCATTAATTTGGAAAATCTTGTAAAAATAAAAATAATTGTCGCATGTTAATGAAACTTTCAGAAACTATTCACAGATGATTATTATAAATATGTTGTCTTTTATGAAAGTCATGGCAGAAATATTTTTTTATATTTATCACCCCCATAACTAATTTTATGAAAACTCTAGAAATTCGATCGAATCCACTTTAGTAATTACAATAGTTAAAAACACAAGACTTTGAGGAATGCAAATCATGATTTTTTTTGTTTTTAATTGGATCCCCCTAGCTGAAAATCAGCTCTGAATTGTAACATAAAAAGCTCAATAAAACAAAGATATTATTTAATTTCAAATGCTTTTATTTGCTTTTAGTCGTTTTTATGAATATGGACAGTATTCTCTGAAGGCAAAAACATTTTTCGATGAAAAATGAATTTTTAATACAATTATATGTTATTTTTAATTATAATAGATTTTTACATTTAAGTTGTTAAAACATTATAAAATTAGTTAAAAGCCGCATCCACTTTTGTAAGTGTCCTGATGAGATAGATCTTTTTTTAGCGCGTTGTAAATTGTATCGTTTTGACTAATCAGAAGATCCACAGTAATTAAGAAATGTAATTTTGTGTTTATAATCGGGCTGTAATTATAAAGTACGGAAGACCAACTAGAACACAATTAAGTTGCTTTATTTGGGTTAAGCATTGTTCTCCGCTGTTAAGGCCTTTACTTTTGCGAAACACGTGTGGAGAATTTTATTTTATTTTTTAATTTCAACTGAGAAGTGTACCTAAAAGTATCAGTATCATCACATGAAATTTATATGATCTTATTTTTATATTAATCTCAGTTATGGCATTTTTCCATAAATGAAATATCAAAATTAATAATAAAATGAATGGAAATACAAATAACACAGTAAAATGTAGTAAATGTACATAAAATTATAGTATTTTATGTACACTTCTGATAAAATTTCATAAGAAAGGTATCTATAAATTAATTAGATACTTTTCTTATGAAATTTAATCTAACTCTTAACAGTCTTACTTTAATTTCTTTATAATATATTTTCTATAAACCATCGTAAACGTAAAGGTGAAAGCTAAGTAAAAAAACAAAAAAAATTAGAGCGCTGAAAGTTTTCCTTAAAAATAAGGAGTTAAATAATTTGTTCACTTAAATCTAAATAATTTCACTTTTCTCCTTCCGTAGAATATATTATCCTCACGGAATCCGTCAATATATCATTCATCACCTGTCAAGTGACGCGAAAGGTTATGACCTGCTTTGTTTTATTTTCAAATTACATCTTTTCGGCGCAGAAGCTAAGTTAAACTTGGTTCAAAATATTTTAAATAAACATTATGATTTCTGATTTTCTTATAAGTTTTGAAAAAATGATAATTGATATTTAAAAGAATTTCAAACTGAGATTTTCATTTTATTTTTTTATAAAATGGAAAAAATGGTTGCCATCTGTCAATTTTGCTGACTCAAAAAAACAAGATTTTTAACAAAAATTTCGGACGTGCTAGGAAAGATTAAAAAATGTAAAAAAATACCCCCCAAATAATTTGATCTTTCCTCTTAATAATAACATAAACATTTAGACGATAAAATTTTGTTTTCGTCAAGTTTGGCATCTTTATCATCATGCTATGCTCTTTTTTTAGCGACCTCGTGGAGATACCTAATTTAGCCAAGTACTGTAGGCACAAAGATCTGAATATCAGATTTGCTGACTGAATAATCTGGTCTGATTTGATCTCATTCTCCTTTCCATCATTCAGTAATTAGATTGTGTGCTTTGTATTTGACATTTAGAAAGACTGATGATGCCTGCCGTGCACTCGAATGAAAATGTGCTTAAGTTGGATGTTCAGATGCAATTCTCACGGTTGGAGACAAATACGATATCAAAAAAGGTCGACCCCGGCATGCGGTACCTTTGAAAAGTGCTTGAAAACCATACCGCGGGTTGATCCAAAACTTGTGAGTGAAATTGGGTAGACAAAACTCTCCGTCGATAGTTGTGCTAGCACGAAGTCACCAGTCATCATGGCTGAGGGCTTGAGCGTGCTAGCATTGTTCAAATTTTTAATCACGCTAGATAACACGCTCTTTCTTAGAAACTGTTACTAAGGTCTGCTCAGCATAATTGCAGTATAAACCACAGGTGGTCTCTGTGGGTGTTGAATAAACACAACGGCGCCTGAGCAAGTGTATGCAATAGGGATTGGCTAGACGAGTATCTACGAATACGAGTTCCTTTACAATTATTTATGCAAGTGTTTTTGCTCCTTTCGGTCTCTAAATTTATAATAAAAGACAAAGTAAAAATGTTAAGTATAACTAATATCAACTTTGATTAGAATTAGTAATCTCTTCATTTGTATTACTGTTAGATAAAACAGCCTGTAGGTATTAACGAGGATCATACTTCTAACCTCGTGGACTAGACAACATCATAAATAAAGCACTGTAGTAAATAACAGGACGCCCATCAGTTGAGGGTTTTCAAAATAATGTTATATGAAGATGTTAAGGTTCCACGCTACTTCAAACAAAAGGTTAGGAAGGAAACCTACATAAATATTGGAAAGTGCAATAATAGTCACTGGACTTGAGAAATTTATTTTCCTGCAAATTGTTTTAATAGAAAGATTTCAACCAAACGTAGCACTGGCTGTTCGGTCAATGAATGCGGAATGTTTCCTTATAAAGAAACGGCTAATAAAACGATTACAGTAACTAATGTTGATCATTTCTTACTAGTATTTCTTTAATTTTAATTTCATCTGCATTTTTATCCTAACTAATCAGGTCGTTAGCCTACAGCAGTTTGTAAACAACGGAAGTCAGAAAGAAATTAAACTTCCGACAAATCTCGAACATCAATACTTAATGTGAATGATATTCTCCTGATCAAGAACCTAAAGAAAGAAGCAGAATTTTACATTATATTTTGGTTCTTCAAGTAAAGAGCTGCTAGCTTGAAACAAGTAATATTTTAATTCTGAATTACATATAAATTTCATTGTCAATATTTATTATTAATTTTTTGCTAGTATTTATTATCATCTTAATTTTCCATTGCTTTTCATCACAACTTAGGTCATCGACCGAAAGCCGTGAGAAGAGAGCATGCGCAGCTATTTACTCAATAAATTTCACTCATTAGTGCAGATCGTCCAATTTTGTATTAATTATAAAAGTTAAAATAAAAATCTGGTGCTAAATAGAAGTTTCCAAGGATTCAATATTAATTATAGGCTACTACCTATTGTGGCACCATGCATAATTAGAAAGCTGAAAAGAGATGTTCATAAATATATGATTTGTTTTTTCGGTTTGTTAACCATTTGATAATTATTTAGAGCTGAAAAATATTTGGGTTTTGAGAATAATTCTTTAATTGCGTTCAGACGATCTGGGAGAAAGAAAGAAAAGAAAAGAAAAAAAAAAAGAAAAATAAATAATACGAAACCAGGTCGTAAGCGAAAACACACACGCTCGACTGGCACATATCAAATGTCAAAAATATCAGGTCAAGCACCTGACCTACTTCGGTATCCACGAAAAATGGAAGTTTGTTATCAATTTGGTTGAAGAAATAAAATTTTAGAGACAATGAAAAAAGAAATATTGATAAGTAACAAATGAAAAGGGTGTCATTGAGATGATAGGTAACAGATGGGGAAGTGTATCTAAGGATATGAAAACAAAGCATTAATACAAGAACCCAGACAATACCAGAATTGAAAGTACAACCACCCAAGGTGATGTCGCTTTTTGAGATAATACAGATTTTATTATCGGCCGGAGGGAATGAAATATTTTGTTGCGTTCAGAGAGACGCCGACAGGTCTAAAAAATTCTTTTCTTAGATCGTATCCAATTAGCGATAGGCTGTTTTGACAGATACCGCGTGTAAAAAAAAAACCGATAGCGTCATTCGATCTGGTACGAAAAGGGCAATTTAAATTTTGTTTTTTAGCAAGGTGTTTCTTCCCCAGAACAAAGCCACGGATTGTCCACGCCCGATTAGAGACGTCACGAAGGAAGGAGGAAAGATACCGACCAGAGTCTCATTGGCCGAGGGCGGTCACATGATACATGAGGGAGGAGGAGACACCCGACCAGGACCCCCATTGGTCGAGAGCGGTCCCATGATGTACGAGGGAGGAGGAAAGATGCCCGACCAGGACCCCATTGGTCGAGAGCGGTCACCTGACATACGAAGAACCAGGGGAAGCGGGTATACGCCCCCCAGAGGCACAGTAAGGAAGTAGGAGTGAAAGTGAGTTGCCGAGGGTGGAAAATCCCTAACCAGAAATAATACGTCTTTAGAATTATCAGGAAAACCCTGGCGCCGACAGAAACCACCCCAGTTTTTGACTGCCTCAATAAAAGCAGGACCCCAACCGACAGAAATCAGTTGCAGTTGCGCCGCGGATGAAGTTGGAGTTGGAGCTGCGCCTCGGACGGCGAGGGAGTTTGAGCGCGGGCTGCGGGCCCGGTTCATTCGCCCCCTTTGCGGGCAAGAAAGGCCGGTCCGTTTGGCCTAAGTGGAGAAGTTGCAGTCGCGCACTGAGATGAGTGAACAATAATTCAGACTCTGAAGAGAAGAAGTTAAGTTGGAGTTGCAGCGCGGACGGCGGGCCCTGTTCATTAGTCCCCTTTGCGGCAAGAGAAGCCGAAGTGAAGCAGCCCGTTTGGCCTAAGTGGAGAAGTTGGAGCCAAATCAAACCGAAGTGAAGAAATTCGTCCAACCCAAGCCGAAGTGAATAAGCTCGTCCAACCGAAGCCGAAGAGAAGAAGTTAGTTACAGCCACGGACGGCGAGAGAAATCAGCCGTGAACGACAGGTAGAGATCAGCGCCCAGTGTTGAAACCAAACCACACCCCGAAATGCAAATTTCTAGAGAGCAGGCAACTCGAAGCCTTAAAGTTGTATGGTAGAAGCTTGGTGCCACAGTCCACAAAACGGGTCGGGAGGTAGGAATAATCTTGTGTAATGAACATTTAGATATAAAAAGTTGTTACCTTTTTCTTCAATAATTTTTGACCTTGTGAGTTTTTTTTTTCTTGTGTTTATCACCCCGTTGGACTCAGCTTGCATACGGCCCCAATCCCTGTTTGATCCCGTCTGTCTAAGATCTAATCACAACGTGGTTAGGCAGACCAGAGATCAGTGAAGTTACCCTAGTAACCAGGCGTTGGAAGCGAGTTGGGAACGACGAGGCTGGTATTCATCTAACCAAAGGGTTAGAACGTCACACTTGGAGCAGCGAGGAGCGAACAGCTGACGCCGCGGCAAGGACGTCACAACTGGTGTCGTGATCATAGGATCAGAACCCCGGACCACGTCACGTCACAATTGGCGCCGCGAACGAGATCGAACGACACAGTCGACGCTGCGACCAGGGGGGGGGGACGACGTCACACTATAAGCCATTACTTCCCATCAAAATGATATCATGGATTAACAGAATGCACACACATATCTTCTGCTGATCAATTTTCTGTTCTAATATGTGTAGTAACAAGAGACTTACTCTGATTAAACATTTAACTGAAACCTGATAAATGGCATATTACAACTCGTTACCGAGCACACCCGTCTGCTAGAGCGGTAAGCCACGCCCTATTATAGACGCCGGCTCATTTCACAGAATTTACATGTGATTTTTTTACTGAAACTATGCTGAGCGGACCTGAGTTACACTTTCTCTCTCTGTGTGCGTGTGTGTGTGTGTGTGAGTGAGAGAGAGAGAGAGAGTGAGTGAGTGAGAGAGAAAGAGAGAGAGAGAGTGAGTGAGTTAGTGAGTGAGTGAGTGAGTGAGTGAGTGAGAGAGAAAAGAGGGAGAGTGAGTGAGTGAGTGAGAGAGAGAGAGAATAATCTGTCGGGATCAATATCTTGAACAAGCCCAGTACACTCAAACCCTCGTTCAAATGACTTGAAACTTCATAATAACAGAATCCATCGACGGCTTCCAAGCTTGGGTCAACCCGTGTTATGTCTTTCAAAACCTGATATTGATCAGCAGAATCACAAAATACGGCCATTGCTGGTAGATGTTATTTATTTTTTGATAAATATCCCTGATTGGCCAAAAGTGAATTTTAATGATATCTCTGAATTAAGAATATCTACACAAGCAGAGAAGTAATTATTAATCAGAAATTTCTCAAATTAAGCACGAATGTAAGTTTGAAATGTTTTTATTAATATGTAAAATTATTTATTCACGTACGGATATCGTCCATAAATAATGGGATAAATATGTTGTTGCTTGAGCGGGTGGGGTTTTTTTTTCTTCCGAATGCTGATCTCTTGAGGATATGAGAGACTTTGCCTTTTTTCTATCAGGGGAGATGCTTATACGTATAATTTCCTGTGGGTCACTTCGACGTGGTGTAACGGTTAGCAAGCTTGTCTCGCTAGATCAATTACGCCAGAGTAACAAGATTCTCACTGCTTTCCTTAATGAACATCTATCTCAGAATTAAAGAGTTATTTTAAATATGGATCATAAATCTATGCCTTTCCTCTGTTTTTATTATACTTTTATTTTGCGCCACAGGAGAAACAATGCATTCCTCCACACAATAAAGAAACTCGAAGACGTATCCAGATTACAAGTAAGTATAGGGTGCGATGGATGAATTGTCGTCTGAATTGCGCAAAAATTAAAATAAAACCGATATGTCATTTTAACAGATATAATTACCCAAATTACACAAAAATTACACAAATTACATAAAAAATTACAAAAATTACACAAATTACACAAAAATATCTTGAAATACTAAAGCGAAATTTATTCAATAAAATTGCCATTAGCTTCAAACGTGGCCTCCAAAAGACTTCGAAATCTCCTGCAACTCTTCTGGATGATCTCCTTGTTTAAGCTGGTGAATGCTGCCATAATCCTTGCCTTCAGTTCAACTTTGGTTTTGGTACGGATTTTGTTGTTCTCTCGCTTAACCAAGCCCCACACATAATAATCAAGGGGTGTTGCAGTCTGGGGAGTTAGGTGTCCAGATGCAAGGGGGTGATGTGGTGACAGAAATTGTCTAACAGTCATGACTGGGTTTTCCTGATTGTGCAGAGTCCTGTTGCCAGCCATAGGGACTTTCAGCAGCCACCCTCTTGACCGGGGACAGCAATACCTCCTCAACGCACCTGGTGAAGGACAGCGTGTTGAGTTTGAGCCCCTCTGCGAAGACGAATGGAGGCATAATGTCGCTATCATTAGTGATAACTCAAAAAAAACCTTCAGAATCATTACTGGACGAATTCATCTCTTTCCGAATCCTCTGAACTATCCTCAGATTGACACCCACACACTCTGAAATGTTCGTATTGGAGATTCCGGCGCAAATTCCATGCAGTACAGCATGTCGTCTCCAAATTTCTGGCGCAGTGAATGGCGTCATGTTGCTCTTTTTCTCACAGACGGTGCGTAACTGACCTACTACGCTGCGCAGTCAACAAAATAAAAAGCGAACAACGCGCAACTAAATTTCTCACGTGAAATTAAAAATATAAAATGGCGACAATTTATCATCACACCCTGTATATATATCAACTGATAGATAAAATTTAGTTGAATTCTATAAAAATCATCAATACTTTCTTGTTAGAAATTACATTACAGCTTCCATATATAATCATTTTAGCACTGCCTAAGAAGGTAACTTCAAAAGAATGTAAATTCTATCGGACAATCAACCTAATGAGCCATGTAAAACAATATATAATCCGAATGTTGATAAATAGAGCACGCAGAAAAATCAGACTGGAAATAGGACAAAAACAGTGCGGGTTCATTAAAAACACTGGAGTAAGTAATACGATATTTATGCTCAAAATTATACAAGAAAGTGCAACACAAATACAAAAGGAAGTATATCTATGCGTTATAGATTATACAAAAGCATTTGCCAATAACATACACTGTAAAGAATTGCTGGAAATGCTACGTAAGGTTGACATTTGTTGGAAGGATATTAGAATAATCGAGAACCTATACTGGCAGCAAACCACCTGCGTGTGGAGGGGGAATGAGTTCAATATATATACAATAATAGAAACACGTGCTAGACAGTGAGGCCATTCCGAGAGAATTAAAAGTCCTACCGGGATTTATCATTGGCGATCACAAACTTAACAACATCAGATATACAGATGACACAGTATTGAAAGAGTGAAGAAACGGAAAAGAAACAGCAAGAGCTTCTACAGAAGGTAGTGAAGGAAAACGAGAAGAACAGATTAAACATAAATTACAAGAAAACTGAATGCATTGTTATTAGCAAAAGGAACAATCCAACATGCAAATTGCAGATTGGAAATACCAAAATCAAACAGGTTAAAGTTAGTTATATGAAGACGGATATATATCCGTCTTCATATAACTAACTCTCCGTAAGGGCATTGGGAGAGCGAAAGATGCCTTCCAAAAGCTAAGCAAAGTATTAAGAAACAGAAAAGAGTTCGTTAAAATCAAAGAAAGGACTATTGAAGTTTTATATAGTATCAGTCCTCCTATATGGCAGTGAATGCTGGGAAATCTCCTCACAGAAGGATGCTGAAAACAGCATGGACCACAAATGTTAGCAACGATGAAGTTCAAGAGACAATGGTAACAAAAAGGACACATATACTTTATATCAGAAAGAGATAGCAGAAATTTCTAGGGTACATAAAAGAACGTTTGGAAAATCTGACACTCACAGGACATACTGAAGACAAGAGGGACAGAGAAAAGTAATGTATAAACTACCTGGCGAGCTACAACAGAAAGGAAATTATAGAGAAACATGACCGCCAACTTCCTGAAGGGCTACAGTACATAGAATAACTAGAATCTGTAATTCTGATAATGTACTGATGATGAGTGCCGTTATGCTGATGACATAAGTATTTCTAGTTTGGATAAGAATGATCTTTAACAGAAAATTAGCATCCTTTAGCATCCAATAGCTAAACATTTCCAAAACAGATAGAATGATGTTGACTTGGAATGAAAACAGTAATAGCACATACCATGAATCCATCATAAAAATTCAGTATGTGTATTTAGCAAACACTAAACACTTGAAACACATCGGTGTATGGATTAGTCATAACAAACTTCGTACAGGAGATAAAGAAATTGAACATAGAATAGGCCGAGCCAGAGCTAGTTTTGCACAACACCACAAATTGCTACGAAACCAAAACATCAACTTGAAAATTCGAGTCATGTTTCTTAAATAGCCTTATCTGTTCGAGACTTTCAAATGGATGTCATGTTTGACGACAAAACAGCCGTTCAGAAATATCTAAAGTGTTAGAAATATCTAAAGTGTCAGCTGTATACAACCGCTTTCTAAGATTAATTGTTAAAAATCGATTTGAGTGAGTGACACTCTTGGGGATTGGCGCTACTGAATCACAAACAAAAAACATTACTAAATAATAGTAACCGCATCATTTGAGGACTACAGCAGCAACCAATGGAACGATAACATATGTAACCCGAAGGCTAAATAATGACATAATCAAGATCCTGAAATTCCACAGTATTTCAAATAAAACGTTAAGATTGAAAACTCCATCAAAACTGGAAAGCGTGAAAGAGATACTGGACTCGATGAACCTATTTTCCTGAAAAATTGTCTCAAGGGGAGGATATTATAAATTTCAACCGCTCGGTCAATGAATACGAAATGGCTAATATTACTATTACCATTACCATTCAGACTGAGATCCCAGTATAGTACCTGTTCTTCTTCTATGTCATGCATCTGCTTTCAGGCAATTCACGGTTTTGTAATGAGTGAAGCTTAAACCAAATAAATCTTTCACTATGGCAGCACTTCCCTCCTCGCATTAGGATATAATGTTTTGTTAGCCGATATTATGAGAACATAATGTGAATAGTCCAAACATATATCAAACATAACATTTATTATATTTTATTTTTAAATCAATTCACCAAAAGCAAGGTAGGAGTACCACTAGCACGCAAAGGGTTACAGAGGATTGAGGACAAGAGTAAAAAGGCATGTTTGGGGAAAGGATACAGAGAAGGACGAGGAATAAACTCAAGGTATCAGATATCGATTGACATTACACTTGAATATTTGAGGATTATAGTCATCAGTGAAGCAAGTAAGGGAAGGAAGTTTCACAGCCGAGAAGTGGGAGAGAAAAAGTTGTTTGAGTAGAAAAGACAGTTACATTTAACTGTTTTGACAGTGAAAGGGTGGGACCGAGATACCAGACTGGTAGATCGCTTAAATTCATGCAGTCGGGGAACCAGCGAAAGTAGCTCGTCGGAACAGTTGCCGTGAAAATACTTGTAGAAGACACAGAGAGAAGCCACGGTACGTCTGTGGGATAGCAGTTGTAGACTAGATGCCAGATCATGACCTGTTATATTGAATATTCGTCTCTGGATTTTGTAGAGGACCTCGAGACGTACAGCGGAAGCACCAAACGATATATGACGGCAATATTCCATGCAAGGACGGACGGTTGATTTATAGATTTGAAGGATGAACTCAGACGAGAAAAACTTTCTGGCATGACACAGAGAAACAACTTGAAGAAATAATGCATAACATACATAGCTTTTTTTTTTTTTTTTTGTGAATTTGTTCGTAAGTATAGAAAAAAAATGAAAGCTTTGTTTTCATAAACCAGCATGTGGAGGAACAGACGCGCGCGTGTTGCCAGTTCACTTGTTGAAATTCAAAAAGAGGCCAAGATCCTACGACTCCTACTGAGGTAGCAGAAAGACGGGCTGCAATTGGACAGTCCTGTGACCAATCCGGAACTCCCACACATATAGGGTTCGGATATGCCGTAATCCTACAGCTATGGTGATTTTCTACGCGTATCTTAGATGTGGCACAAGGCTAAAAGTATGGTGCGCTCGGTGAGGATCGAACTCACTATTCAAACGTAATAGATCTGGCGAGGCAAGTAGCCATATTTAAGAGTAAACATATTTAGGATTCCAAATCGAGCAAGCCGGAATTATCTGCTATTTCACTAACGTTGGCGTATTCCTATTCTTCTCAAACAGGAAACGGCGAGTCTTAAATTTTCCCGACATAAGAACTGCGAACCAAAAATGGTTTTGATATCTGGTGAAGATATATGTCCACAGGAAAATGGATTTGTAAGTTTTACCACATAGTGACTAGCTGGCACGGACAGAAGCCCAGTCAATACAAACAACTCGTGTGTATTGGCTGCAGGCAGTTACTTGTCGGACTGACCGCATTCGTCACTCTATGAAGTGACATTACTAAGAGGCCGTCACATGACGTACGTGATTTCATCTGGACCAAAGGAATATAATCGCCTTTTGTATCCCTACAGAGATAATGATTAAAAAGCTAGTCTAGGAGACAATTACTACTGAACAATAAGTTTAATCCCCAAATGGATGCCCCATACCTGTGGTCTTGTACCGATATTAATCTAAGCTTAGTAAAAAACAAACAAATAAATGGCAATTATTCTAAATTTCTCTTTATTGCTATTTGTGAAAAATATGCACCTTCTTCTTTATATGCCGTGTGCCCTCAGGACGTAGGTGATTATGAATCTCCACAACTTCCTGTTCTTTGTAGCTCTTAATAAAATTTGTCTTTCTGTTATTTCTCCTAAATCCTGTTCCGCCATCAATTTACTGAAGCTCACTAAGTATGTTATGAGTTGTTTTGAATCTCTTGCCTTCAATCTGGCCTGTGAGGATCAGATTTTCCAAGCATTCTGTCCTCATTATGTACCCTAGAAATATCAACTGTCTCTCCTGGTGTTAAGTATTAGTTTCTTTTTGTTTTCATTTTATCTAAAACTTTGTCGTTGGTCACATGTTCATTCTATGATATCCTCAGCATCCTTCTGTAGAATTTCTGTTGCTTCAAGTCTCTGCTTCATCTTTCAGGAGATCGTCTAGCGCTCACTGCCATACAGGTGGACATATATGGCGTAACAGATTAGTACTCTTTTCCTTTTTTCTAGCGAAATTTTTCTATTTCTTGGCACTTTGTTTAGCGTTTGGAATGCATGTTTGGCTGTCCCAATACACCCGTGGATTTCAGTGTCAGACATTCCGTCTCCTGTTAAAACACTTCTGAGATATTTAAATTTTCGTATTCGTTTGGTTTTGTCATCTCCGATTTGCAATTCACACTTTCGGCTCATCTTTTTTGCTAACAACCATGCATCCTGTCATCTTGCACTATAAGAATACTACAGCAATATATACTTAAAAAAGAATGAATAAAAAATTAAAAAAATAATGCCATGGCCTAATCTGTTTTTCTCTCCTTTATTTTATTATATATAATTCTCCTATTATGTATGTAAGAACTGTATTTCTAATTCATGTTTCCCAATTTAGTACGAGTTTATTTTATTTTTACTCTACGGCATAACCAAATGAGAAAACTCTAAAAAAAAAAAAATGAATATAACTCATGGGGAATAACTATTATTAGTAGACTAGAGTAATCTCCCCTGTCTAATGTTTTTCTTTCTGTGAAATAACGTTAATGGGTTCATGTTAAATTGAATCCATAGTAAATATAAAACATTAGGCAAACATGGAAAAAGATGCTCGCAATAAAAACGAGTGTCAAAAGAACAATTTCTATTATTTTAATTAACTTCACTCTTCTGCAATTTTTATTGTTTTAAAAACGATGATTAGAATTGTAATAAAACCTTAAAGACATATGAAAGTGAATTTATGCATTTTCTTTCTTCTTAAGAATTGACAACAAAATAATAACTTTATTTATTAGATTGTTTATTTACACTATTTATTTATATTATTTATTGGAATGGTTGACAAAACATCGGCTAATTATTAAGTGATTCAAAATTTATAAAATTGTAAATAATACAGATTTTATTTAGTTCCACATATTTTAATAATTTAGTAAATGTTTGCAAATTTATGAATAACAATTGTTTTCACATTTATTTCTTTATAAATTGGAAAATGATAAATTTTGCATTGCATTAGTTGTGATAGTATTAGGTATTAGAATGTTGTAAATAAAAAAATATTCTTAGAAATAAAAAAATAATAATAATTAAATAAATAGTGTTTAATATTTTTGTTGTAAATTCTCAAGAACAAAAAAATGTATAAATTCACTTTCATCACATGTTTAGGTTTCATGACAATTTTAATCATGACTTTTTTTTTAAAACAATAAATATTACCGCAGAGTTTGTCTAGTTAAACAAAACGGTGTCAGGGGAAAAACATCCTTTTGATACTACGTCTTATTGTGGGCATATTTCTCCATGTTTGCCAAAAATGACTTACCAAGACTGGGCTGCGAGGAAATCTTATCAGTAGAGCGTGTAAAATGCACTTTTTTATATTTCTATGAACTTATTTGGAATAAATATTTTATTTATCCCACAGAGGAAATGTCGTAAACTAAGGGAAACGGCTACATTCTCCTTGATTCACTCCTGCCTGTTCAGACACTATAGTCCACAGGAATCACTTCTTCCAGATATACAAATGTGATAGCTCATGTATAGACACTTCTTTGTATCTACTCGTAATAATTGTAAGTGTTTCCAGAATGAGGATAATTCGCTGTTCGCTGATAGAATGAACCACTCACAAGTTTGGTTCCCTGGTTTAATGAGGCCCTGTAAGAGAGTTTAAAACAAGGGCAAATCCTCAATCCTTGCTCTCTTCAATCAGTTTGAAGTGTTGCCATTTACTGCTAATAAATCAGAATGCTTTGCACATAAATTCCTTTCCAATTACAATCTCGACTCATCAGTACTACCGTTACCTTATTTTTTTTGCCTAGAACGGAATCTCAACTGAGTGATATGCACAAAACTCCGCCCATGCTTTCCGCTATCATCTCCAAACTAGGTCCCCATGAGGCATGCGGACTTGATGGCATCTCTGCAATTTTCCTAAAGAAATATTCTCATGAACTGGCTCTTGCTCCCTCTAAACTCTTCAACCAATTTCTTTCTGCTTTTTTGCTTTGCAGCTTGTTGGAAATCCTCTTCTGTAGTTCCTGTTTTTAATAGCTCAAGTGAACCGCCTGATTCTTCGAGATCTTAATCTTCTACCTCTTTTTTGTCAAAATAATAGAAGTTCTAGTCAGCTCAGAATTGGTTAAGCATGAAACTTGGATAAAAACAGTGAAACTCAGACTGTCGTTTTAGAAATTTCAAGGGCATTTTGCATTCTGCGCTTCTTCCCAAGCTGAAAGACAATAGAATATACGACCGAATTTTTGATTTGATTAATTTTTCTTAACAAATCGTGAAGTGAAAATTGTTTTGGTCAGCCAGTCCTCTACATCCTTTCATGTTATTGCGAGTGTTCTCCAGGGCTCTATCATAGGGGAACTACTTTAATTCTTATTTTTATCAATCTTCATCAGTTCCCAACGTGGTACCTGCTGGTTATACCAATATTTACTCCTGTCTTAATAATAAGTAAGATAAGTCCAATAAAGTAAAACTGGCAGCTGACCACGAAAATGACCCCCAATCAGTTGTTTACAGGGATAAGAAATGGCTTGTACATTTTAACGCCTAAAAATCTAAACTGATGTTTTTTAGCAATCTTAGAGAAACATTTTTGCCTTCGATCATCATGGCTGATGCTAATCTCCAGAATAACAACTCACTACGCCTTCTTACTCTCACGTTTTCCACTGACAAGTTGAATTATTATATTGAACCAATGGCTATGTAATTTGGTTCACTGTGTAGTGCTGGATAATTCTTCTCACCAGAATCCATCTTGCCCGTTTATAAATTTGTTTTTTTTTTTTTTTTTTTTTTGCTGCCATATATGGTCTGGTGCTCCTACTATATATTTCAAAATTCTTGACAAAATCAAACAGGAGTCCATAATGTTATCGAGCCTGGCCTGGAAAAATCACTTTTTTTTTTATTTCACGGCACCTTTGAGTAAAAAAAAAGAGTGTACTTTTCATGATTTATTTATAAAACAATTTATTATAATTAGGAATAAAAACATAACAAAATTCTTTACAAACTTAATCTATTTTAATCTTATTAATCTATTTTTCTCTTTATTATATTTTTTTAATTTTTTTAGCATTTCTGTTGTGGTAGGATCCACCTAATTTGCATAGTGGAGTAGCGACCATATACATATGGTTGGTACCGGGAAGAGAGGGAGGAATCAAGAGATTCAACCAGAGACTCTGCCCGACTGCGACTCAGTCAACACATTTTCCAGGAACGGTCTTACCAGGAATATACAAAAGACTATATGTAAATATTGTGTACACTTTCTTGTTTCAATATATTTTGTTCTAAGTGCATTTTGTGTTGCATTATTATTCCAAGTTTCAACAATTTCACCCCAAGCAAGGCGGGAAGCCACTAGCACGCAAAGGGTTACAGAGGATTTGGAGGGAGAGCAGATAGGAGAGATAAAGGAAAGGATGAGGAGAAGGATGAGGAGAAGGTTAGTGGATAGGTCAAGGTAACTGGAGATGTCGATTGACATTACATTTGAACAGTTGGGGATTATGGCTCTCACAAGAATAGGGAAGGGAGTTCCACAGGCGAGAGATGCGAGACATGAAGCTATTGGAGTAGAAGAGACGGCTACATTTAGTAGTTTCAACAGTGAAAGGGTGAGAGCGGGATGCCAGCCTCGTAGGGCGCTTGAATTCGCGAAGTCTGGGAACCAGCGAAAGAAGCTCATCGGAGCAATTACCATGAAAGTATTTGTAAAAAAGACAGAGAGGCAACGGCGCGTCTGTGAGAGAGCGACTGCAGACGAGATGCCAGAACAGGGCCAATTATATTGCATATCCGTCTCTGGATTTTATCAAGACCCTTTAGACAAACAGAAGGGGTTCCAGACCATATATGGCAGCAATACTCCATATATGGGCGAATGGTTGATTTGTAGATTTGAAGAATCGATTCCGGGATGAAAAATTTCCTGGCGCGGCACAGGGAGCCAACTTTCCTTGCGGTGGACGAAGCAACTGACTCAATGTATTTGTTCCATCTCAGGTCAGCAGTCAACGTGAGACCGAGCAGCCGCAAAGAGATGCTCTCGAGAAGTTGAGCGTCAGACATTCTAATTGGGGGCAGGGAAGGATCTCTGTGGTGATTAATAGAGAGCAGTTTTGTTTTTGAGGCGTTAAAGTTAACCAGCCAATTCCTGCCCCAGTTCGCAACAATTAATGAGATATCTGAGCTTGATATTTTCAGAATATTTTCTACATTTCCGGACATAGACGGAGCCTCATCCGTACAAATACTTACGCAGGAACCCCAATAAGAATTATTATAATTGAAATAATTATCGATCAGATTCAAAATATCTTATCCCTTTGTTGTTATTTCGAGTGATCGACAAAATAAATGTTGTTCTATAATTTCTTCTTTGCAATCAAATCTACTGAATCCTAAAAGTTGGGGTTACCACCGATATCAGTTGATTCATCCAGTTGAATCTCAAACATGTTACAAATTCTATATTTTCAGATAAATACTTAGTATGCCGAGAAATTCTCTTATCTGAGAGAGAGATTTTTTTTTAATTTCCTTTTCATATAATTCTCTAAACATTGTTTTTTTTATAATTGAACAAGAGGTCGGTAAAATAACGGGTTGTAAAATTATGTGAGATTTTTTTTTCCTAGCTAGGATTTCTGCAATTGCGTAACTCGCTTCTTGTGCTTCATCTGATATCATTCCCTGCATATATGGTCCATATCTTTACTTGTTTAGTATTACCGAGTGTAAGTCATTTGAAATATGCCACCGGCTTTTGGGACAAGTAGGAATGTCTGGATTGTAAATGTCTCTCTTTACTTTTCTGGGAACTATAGCTTCATATCCGACATGATGGATTTCCTTCACTACGTATGAAACTGAATGATAAATAATCTTCATTATATTGTAAAATAATTGTTTTTCATTTGGTTGCTAATGTACTGTATGAAGCAGTATTCAACGCACTAATTTTTGTTTCTTCATTAAAAGCTTGTCCATTTTAATAGAACGATATGTAATTTAATATATATATATATTCAGTGCAAGCTAAATGTTGAAACTTGACTAATGCATGGAATAATAATGCAACACAAAATGTACTTAGAACAAAATGTATTGAAACAAGAAAGTGTATACAATATTTACATATAGTCTTTTGTATATTTCTGGTAAGACCGTTCCTAGAGAATGTGTTGACTGAGTCGCAGTCGGGCAGAGTCTCTGGTTGAATCTCTTGATTACTCCCTCTCTTCCCGGTACCAACCATATTTATATGGTCGCTACTCCACTATGCAAATTAGGTGGATCCTACCACAACACTAAACTTACTCACTATTTCAAGTACAATTCAATACGTGCACAATGAGGGATCGCTCCGGAAATATGTGTCTATATGCATATCCTTGTTAAATCGCGTGTCGTGCGATATCATTTCGTACACCTTATCCACTAATTTTAATGTCTAGTTTAATTACTATAATTATGATATAAATTCAGAGGGGTTTCAATTTTGATATGTACACTTAATGTACTTTGAGCTTCTTTTGAAAATAATTTATTTAATGACCTTGAATATTTTCCAGTCATCTTACGATGTTTCCACGGCACACCAGTGCGATGCGGCACACCGACTGAAAAAAAAGGCCACACGGAGATCATACTTTAATTTAATATTTCTCAAATGCGACGAAAGAGTTCCTTCCGGAGGAATTTTTATTATTATTATTATTATTTTTATTTTCTTTGATTTCTGGCGTTTACACATTTCTTTCCGGGTCCCTTGAGGACCTAAGGGTTAGAAATGGCGTCATGACACTTTCCACTGACAAAAAAAAAAAAAAATTACATAGATAAAGCCCTTCGTAAGGTGTGGGCTGTACATGTCAGAACAATTTTTTGTATCTCCTTGAGGCATGGACTTCCAGGAATCCCTTCAATTAGTCTACTGGAATCTTTTCCAACCAGTCCTAGGGCTCCAACTACAACAGGGATTGTTGATGTTCCCATATGCCACATTTTCGAGATTTCTATTTCAAGGTCCTTGTACTTTGACAACTTTTTGAATATCTTCAAAGATACATTGCAGTCAGCAGGGACTGCCATATCAATAAGGAGGCACCGTTTTTGTTTGTGGTCTTTAATAACAATATCTGGCCGGTTGGCCTTCATTGTTCTGTCAGTGTGTATTGTGTAATCCCATAGAAATGTAACAGTGTAATCCCATAGAATTGTAACAGTGTAATCCCATAGAATTGTAACAGTGTCATCCCATAGAATTGTAACAGTTATTATTATTATTATTATTATTATTTTCCTGTAATTTTCTCTTATTTTTGTCTTACATTTATCAATTTGTTTCTTCCTTCTGGAGGGTCGTGAAGCAAGCACAACGACACCAGTGCTCTCCCTTGCCACGACAGTGCACTCTACCAGCGTTCTTGCTGTCCATTCTCTGATGTCGTCAGTCCATGGAATTGCCCATGATTTTCCACGGCAAAAAAGTAATGTCGGTGACTCCCGAAACCCCTTCCGACTATTTATCAATCACATTCATTGGAATTGATCACAAAGTATTTATTGACAATTAATTATAAAGAATAATGACTGTATACATAAATGCAATGAGAGTATTTATTTATCTCCATCTTCTTTTCCTTCTAGAATTTAGATGCATTCTTCAAGTTATTAAAGCTAGTCAAAAGGGAGAAATTTACATTCTTAAACATCTTTATTTCATATCTAAGGCCAGAGATAATATATCCTACCGTCGTGCGCATATTTTTCTTGAATAAGATTTCTCAGACATTCAAGTCGACAGACGATAATAAATACACTGCTTAAAAATATAAAAACTAAACAGGGCGTCTACGCAGATATGGGTATCCACTAAAAATAACGTTTAAGTGATAAAAAATATGTCAGATTAATAAATAAAATATCCATTACATCTTTTAAAATTATTTTCAATTGTGTAAAATTAGCTCCTGTCGTAGGGTAATCGTTGATAAGAACATTTTATCTACAGCTGGATGCTTTACATTCAGTCACTTGTGTGCCATACGTGATACACGCTTATGCGATCATGTATCTTTCGATACATGACTGACGAGGCAGATTTTTCCCACAGTAGGTTGCCATTTCTTGCTGCAGTAGACCAGTTGCCATCAAAGGCTATAGAACCCGGTCTGTCCTGCTATTTACCCATAGCTGGGAGGAAAAGAGGAGTATTCATATCTTTCCCAAGAGTATTAGCATGTATGTGAAGGTAATGGATTCGACTGGAATTCAAACTCGGCTCTCCAATTCCTAAATCCGAAGAATTCCTCCATGCCTCCCCTTATTTACATTAACGGCCTTGTGACAAATTACACATGACTGGTTGATAGATTTGTTTTTTACGGATTATCAACCCTTTTCTGGGATATTTAAAACCGAAAAATATTTTGCATTACAAGAATTTTAAATTTATGTGAGGTATATTGCATTAATATTTTTTTAAAATAATGATGATTTTTTGCAGATACAAGCCCTTCTATTTAAACCATAGCTACGGGGAGAAAATGGATTCATACATTTTCCCAAGGGGTTTCCGTAAGTGAATCTGACGTAATAGTTAATTTACACAAAAGAGTAAAGGTAGGCTTGATAAAAAAAAAGAAGAAAACAAAAAAACGTAGTTTTGTTTTACGTTTGATCATGACATTTCTGCCAGTACGTTTTCCAACCTTCCTCTATGGTGAAATATTGATTTATTTGATTTTTTACAAAATTTTACATTTGAGACTAAATCTCATGTTAATGAATAAAAAGAGGTTTTTCACGGATAAATTTGATATTTTATATATTTCCCAAGAAATTCATTCTGTCTGTCTGTCGGTCTCTGTTTCTTCTTTTGTTTTCAAAACATAGATACAGAAAACGGCAAAGCTTCCATGTAAGGGAGAGAACTCAGGTGAAATTAATTGTAGTACTTGTAGAGTTGCTGATTAGAGATTAGTTTTTTATTCATAGAACGCTCGCAGATTATAACACTTAACAACGCATAAAATAACGAGTATGATCAATTCATTTTCATGTCTCACTTCAGTCGTTCTTCCAACGAAGCGTTGATTTCTATGTAAAATACTTTGTATATCTAGATCCATTTGTCTCCATCATTTAGCACAATTTTCTCATATTTATAGTAATTTTAAAACTATATATATATATATATATATATATATATATATATATATATATATATATATATATATATATATAACTATTCGAAAACCTTCGAAATTTTGATTTGCCAATAATCAAATCAATCCCGAGAGAAAAAAAGAAAGAGCTAGAAACATGAAAGTCTGTCGAAAAAAATCGCACAGATACAGGTTTGAAGTCCAAAGTAAAAACCCCGACACAAGTAAACAACTAACTAACTAACAAAAGAGCTCAATACAACCGTAAAGCAGAACTAGATAAACCTAGTGAGCCAGACAAACCTACCCAGGTTTCACCTAAGTGGGTCGTCAGGGAAAGCTGGCTAAAGAGGCAAGAGAAACAGCATATTTATTGGCGATAATCAAAATCATATGATTAGGTGAAGGTAGGTTCGTCTGGCTCACTAGGTTTATCTATCTATCTATCTATCTATCTATCTATCTATCTATCTATCTATAAGTTTTAAGATATGCTATATTTATGGGATAAAGTGTTCAATATCAGAGATAGAGCGTGTGTAAATATAAAAAGTGAACATAGAAGTCAACACTTAGAGGCCTGACGATTGCATCTAGCATGAAAGAGATTGTCGCCTCTAAGTGTTGACTTATGTTCACACATATATATATATATATATATATATATATATATATATATATATATATATATATATATCAGATTCATGCGCGGGTTAACATTATGAAAATCGATCCGTCATAACAGGCAGGTTTTCTGGTTTATGTTTTCACTAAGACGGCATCCGGTCTAAGGATAGAAAATAGCGTGTCTACGTAATCTGCCAACTAGATTTACGGATTACAAGCCTCTGAGTCCAGCCCCTCTAAAAGTTTAGATAAGGTCAAATGTCACTATAGAGATTGATGTTGGAAGGATTAATTTTTGTTGTACCAAGAGCTATATAAACCAACTGAAGATTAATGCCACGGATCTCACGTTTTATTTTTTGTCATAAAGATATTTTTTCCGTAATATAAGCCCCACCGCGAATTGAACTAGCTCTGCAACACTACGACCGTCAATTTTCCAATGCTCTGAGATCAAGAACAACGTGGGCAGAGTTGTTGTGGGTCAAAGCAGCCAGCGGCCAACAACCAGCTTGGACCAGCGTTATCACTGACCAGCACAGAGTTATCCCTATGTTTAAAACGTATTTCTAAGACCTTGGGAACTCGACCACTAAAACATAGTTACACTATCGAGTGTAGGCGGTGGCGAAACCTGTTATAGTTTTTTATGTCTAGGCATGCTGTCATATTGCAACGGGGCAAGACTCAGATCTTATATATTTACTCTGAGTAAACCAAACCTTTTGAAATGCAAAGGAATAGTTCTTGAGAGAAGATTTTGCTTTTATATCTTCATTTTGGTGTTTGCTCCTTGAAATGTATTCATTGACTTGCAGCACATCATTTACAACATATAGAATTATCCTTTTGGTAGTTAATTTTACCTCTCATGTTGTTAACAATAGAGACAAATCACTGTTTGACAGTGGCAGTCGTCTCACGTAGCTTCGCAAGGATAGTGAATTTGCTATACCCTCATATTCAAAAGATTTTTTTTTAAATCTAAAGCGGAAGTAATGCGCAAGACCTCTTGCGCAGATATGGATTTTGTTCAGTAGGTTTCTGGCTACGATATTAGTCATCTATAGACGGTCGCTTACAAAGCTTTAGGAAATATTCAAAAGCTAGAAAAGTTAGTTCTGCTTTATTTTGTCAACAACTAATATCAGTTTTTGCAACAGTAAACACGTAAGATAAAAAAACATTTCTTTCCGTATTTCAGGGATGAGCAATTATCATTATTTACAGTCGGACTAATCCGGCTATCTACTGGTGTCTGTCGACACAGGTTAGCTCAAAATAATTAACACTTAAACTTAACACTTTATTTAATATACAGGAATAAATTACTCTCGTCCCGTGGTCATTGTCTAGGGATATCACCTCATGTTCTTATTAAGTACGGCTCAGTTATTTCTCACCCTGTTTCCAATAATTATGTCTGTACTGCCCAGTCCAGGGATAGAACTCACAGTTACTATGCCACCACATTCAGAAGCCAATGATTTAATACTCTATGCTATCCTGAAACTAAAAACTGGAGCCTTAAACTTAATTTCCGAACCTACTGCTATCGTCTTGCTGCTAAACTTGCCTCCTCTTGAGACCTGTCGCTTTTTTCTCATTATTAATATTCTTATACAGTATTTATGCGAGGCTTGAATATTACATGGATCTGCGGGTACATGAAGAAGGTTAGAGAGCACAACAGCCAAAATATTCTTATGTTCATAAAACAATCCCATTCAGTACCAATCTGCGTTGAATGGCTCTGATACAGATATAAATAAAACAAACGATCACAGAGACATGCAGACTCTCTTCAAGTCTCAAACCAGGAACTGATAAGCTAGAGTAATTAATGTGATTTATGACAACCAACTAATGGTCAGTGCTCCCAAGTCACTCTTCTAAGACTTTCTTTTATTCAAACTGATGACGCCAGAGAGAACATAAACTTTCTCCTGCAAAACGCGTCTTCGATAAAATTTTTCCATTTTGTCTTGTCATCTTCACTTTTATTTCGAATATTATTATACATTCTACACATACATACACACACACACACACACACACACATATATATATATATATATATATATATATATATTTGGCCACCTCGAGGTGGTGTGATGGTTAGCAAGCTTGTCTCGCTAAAACAATTACGAATGAGTAGTGAGTTTGATCCTCACTGGGTGCCCCTTACTTTCGGCCTTGTGCCACATCCAAGCTACGCTTGGAAAATCACTATATATATATATATTATGTGGATGTGTTTTATATTCAGTTAATTGCCTGTCCAGTTTGGAGCAGCAGGTTTTGTTTTGTCATTGTCTGACTAGTCGATGACCTTCTTGTCCTTTAAAACGCTTTCGTGCTACTTAAGCCAAACATACTTCTACGCATTACATGTTGACATGTGCTATAGACACACCGAGCTAAGCAAATATCTGAAGTGTCGATCGACCATTTGGTGTATGTGTATGTGACTGTGCGTGTGTGTGTAATTTATACGTTAACAATTCAGAGAATGTCTGTTTGAACATGAATTGTTGCTTTTTGAAATGCAACGCCACTGTTTGTCGTATGTGTTCGGAGGGCATTGCAGTGTCAGGATTATTTGCCTTTTGTTCAATGAGACACGTCTGAACTGCGAATGTCTGATCAACTTCAGAAACGACATCGTAATTCTCTTATTACACCTGAGCTAAGCACATATATAGTCATCTGGTAACTTCAAAACAAACTACTTCACAGGCGGACGCGATATTCAACAATTCGATTAGCAATGTCAGGAAGCTGTAAGCTAATGTGGATCATCACTTGCGAAAATTCTACTGAAGAGAAGGATGTTCATTATTATACAGAAAAGGTTATATATATTCTCGTCGAAAATAAATATAGTACACTCGTCCATTTGTAAAAAAAAAGTCTAAAATAATCAATCATTTAAAAAAAAGCACTTAAAAGCACCAACTACGAACGCAGCCATAATAGTCATATTCAGGAATTAAAAATATGCCTGCCGCTCACCAACTTACACATTTGATACAACACAACCAAATCATTAAAATCATGGCTAATAGATTGGTCGAAACGAACAATCAATTAAACAGTTTCTAAACACACTAAATCAAAAGATGAAATCTCTTGTTCACAAGCGAGAAAAACTCCGATAATTCACTTCACCTAATATGGGCATCCGAGTCGGTGTTTCTACTAATCCACCAGATACCAGAGCACCACCGATGTAGGTCTAAGCATTTCCAAAACGCCAAGGACTGATGGCTCCACGTACTATTACATTTACATACTGCTTATTCATCACTTTTTGCACGTCAGTGTATATTTAGTCAGTCATGTATTTTACAATATTCGGGGTTTTTTTTACATCATATTAATAAATTCAGGGAAAAGACTACGGTTGCCCTCTTCGAAGATACAAGGACCAACTCAAGACAATACTGAAAGCCACTGGACTTGAGCCTAAGTCATTTGAAACACAAACACATGGCCGTACCAAATGGCGACCTCCCATCACCATCGGAACCAAAAATCTTCGAAGATACCAGTAGAGAAAAGGGAGAAGTCAAACGATAAGATGGAAAAGGTCGGGAATATCGACCCCACCCTCTGCTAATATTACTATGCAGTCAATGCCATCGTCTATTCCATGCAAGAATTGGTTTACTTAATCATCGACGCCATCATCATAAAGGAAGCGATCAGAAAAGAAGAAATTGAATACGAGATAAAGCTGACGTCAGCGATTAACGAATGTTGGTTACTAATATTTTGATCACTCTAAACATGGCCGTCTCTGATTAGACAAAGTTGCCGAACATATTATAACAGATCATTTGATTTTTCTTTTAACTTTTCCCTATATTGTATGTTTCACTCTTTTTCAAAAATATTTGTGACATTTAATGTTTAGCTTTATTACTCACATAGATGTTCACATCTATTTAGTACACTCTTCTTTTACTTTCTCTGTCAGTTGTATTCAGTCAATGTAATGATTTGTCTATCTCTCTGATTGTATGTGCATCTATCAGCCATCCTTTCGATATTAACTTAAATCATAAGTAAAAAAAATAGCACGGTTATCAAAGACAAGAGTACCGAACTGTTACATAATATACTCCTGGTCAAAATTTTAAGACCTGATTAGAAAACGTTAAAAAATATAAAATACTCTTACTTTAACTGAAATATATTTGCGAAAGATTTACATTTAATTAGAAAATGTAGTTTATTAATAAACAAGTGAAAATTTTAAGCTTTTAAGTGATTAATTTAAATAAATAGTTTCTTTTTTTTTTTGGATGAGCATAAAGATAAGACCATATAAATAAAAATAAGAAAATACACAACAAATAAATCACAATGACAATTTAATATTCAGCATATCCTCCATTTTTGCGAATTACTTTGAAAATTTGATTTGGCATACTCATTATTAACTTCAGCATGAGGTGCTTGGGATGCTTGACCAGGAGGCATAAATTGTAGAACGAAGTGCATTCACAGGTTCAAATAACGATTCATATATATATATATATATATATATATATATATATATATATATATATATAAATATCTTTTCCATCCATCCCCAAACATTTTTGATTGGGTTTAGATCTGAGAGCACAGTGGATGGCTCAAAGGCTGAATGATGTTTTCCATAAAAAAAATCTCCTTCGGATTTCGAGCGTTGTGGATTGCAGCATTGTTCTGATGGAAACTCCAGTTTTCTCCACATAGACGAGGGCCTTCTGTAATTAGCGATACCTTTCTTAACATGTCAATGTAACTAGCAGCTGTTTGACGACCTTTTACATCCTGTAACTCAAGAGTTCCACTGTACGAAAATTAACCCCAGACCATAATTGATCCACCTCCACTGTGACGTGTTGAGAAAATTTCTTTTGGGACATCTTTTGTATGCCAGTAACACTGAAAACTGTCGGGGCCATCAAGATTGAATTTTTCGCACCTGAAAACAACACTTTCTTCCATTTATCCACATTCCAAGTTTGATAATCGGAAGCAAATTGTAAATGAGAGATTCTATGGCGAAGAAGAAGGCGAAGAAGAAGGCGAAGCCTCTGCAGCCGTTTCAAGTTCTTAAACCCTTTCTTATTTAAATGCCGTCGAATTGTTCGAGAGCTGCGTTCAGCATCTGTATTCGCTTTTATATGATTTGATGTTAGGCTTGAATCTCAACTTCTCGCCTAATGCGTATGTCTAGAGATGGTGATATTTTATTGGGGAGACCGCTTGATTTTTCAGAAGCATACGCATCGCGATTTTTAATGAAGTTAGCAATGACATTTCTGCTACGGCTAATTTCATTTGCAATGGCTCGTTGCCAAAGATCATATCTTTAAAATTCAACAATCCTGCCCTGTTCAAACTTTGTTAAAATTTTACCCTTAGCCATTTAAAATCTGAAATTTAATGCTGGATATGAGCTAAGTAGATATGTACAGGCCTGACTAATTCTAAAGTTTTTATCCTCTAATTTTTTTCCCCACATGGTATTATCTTTAGGACCAACCAAAAAAATACTTTTTCAATGTTTAAATTAATCAATTAAAAGCTTAAACTTATCACTTGTTTGGTGATAAACTACATTTTCTAATTAAATATAAATCTTTCACAAATATATTTCAGTTAAAGTAAGAGTATTTTATAGTTTTTTTAACCCTTTTCTATCTGGTATTAAGATTTTGACCAGGGGTTATGAGTAATCAAACATGACAGTGAATGCTTGAAGTAACAGAAATCTAGTTATACAGAAGGATGCTTGAATGCCATAGTCTAAAATATGATCCAAGGTTAAGTTTTAGAAATAACGGGGGAAAAAGGTACACTTAATAATAATAATATCAGGAAGAGAGTTGACATTTCTTGGGCACATAAGGAGGAATGAGTGCTTGGAAAAAATGATACTCACAGGACGAATTGAAGGCAACAGAGACAGAGGAAAACAGCACATAACTAACTTAGCAAGTTTGGGTGAATGGTACAACAAGGTTTAGGAGATATGACAAAAAGAAAATTTGTTAAGAGCTACAAAAGACAGGGAATTGTGAAGAGCCAAGATCGTGAACGTCCTAAAATACTGAATAATATTTTTACAACTCTACCTTGCAGGAATATTGATAGCCCTTGCAGTAGACATTATATGCAAGCACTAATATAATCTGTAATATCTACATAACATATCTAATTATCTGTCACTATCGTTCATATTAGGTAGATCGGCAAAAATGACCAGATTGGAAAAGAATGACATACTTAACCATTCGTCTATATATTGAATATTGCTGTCATTTCAGATCTGGTGCTTCCGCTAGATATTTAGAGATTCTTGATAAAATACAAAGAAGAATCTACAATATTATTGGTCCTGATATGGCATCTCGGCTTCAGTTATTTTCCACCGCCGTAACGTTGTTTCCCCGTATTTTTCTACAAATATTTACATGGCAATTGTTTTTTGGTACTTAGACTTTATGAATTTAAGCTAGACTGGCGGCAGTGCCTCATTATTTTACTGTTCAGATAGCTAGATGCAGCCGTAAGTTTTATGCTGACAGTTTCTTCTCTCGCAATTCTTGCTTGTGGAATTCTATTTTGTGCTTTCTAGTCAACTTTGTTCTTCAAAAAATTAAATGCAATGTCAATTGTTATCTTCTGTCTTCTTAATTCTTGTTCTTTTAATGTTATTAGCAATGTTTATTTTTCTCACGTTTTCTTATAGTCAGTAATCCCTGTCGTCTTAGTGGCTTTATTGCGTTGATTAGGGTGAATGATTTAAAAAATGTTTAACACCTAGCACTGTTTGATTGTGTGTTTGCTTCTAGCGCTTGAAGTAGGTGTTCGGGCCTAGATAGTCGGCAGGATGTCGAATGCTGATTTAAAAAGTAGTCAGACATTTAACAGTTGGTGTAGTAATGTAATACGGTCTTTTAATCTATAGATCTGCTTACTTATAAAATCTGAAATATCCGCATTATCTTCTCTCTTTCTCGTTCAGTGACTTCATGACTTCTCCTTATTCACTATTTTAATTCCTTGTCGCCTCCATTATGCAACCCTTTACTCTATTGCAGCTACGAATGAGATTTTGCGTGCATTATTTAAAAATGGAGTGGGGGATTATTGGGTTTTCACTGTTTTGTTCTTTCTTTTTATATCAAACGGAAAATTTAAAAGCTGAAAAATATTGATCGGAAAATTGGATTTCTTCAAAAATAGAATTCGATACAAAATTTTGTTTTTCTCCATAGTTTGATTTTCAGCGTATTAGTTTTTTTTTTTTTTTTTTTTTTTTTTAGATTTTCTGTCTAGTATCGCCGGCTTTCAAAAGTTTCTTTGCTTTCTTTCTTAATTATTTGCTCTTCAAATATTTCTATTCATCTATTTATTGTCTTTACTTTGTAATCACTTGTCATCTTTCCCACATAATTATCTCCCCTTTTAACATTCCGTGATTTTGTTTTCTCATTGATTCTTTCCTTTCTGTATTTCTTAATCTCTCATCTTGCTTTTTCTTTATGCAATTACTCTCTTTATTTATTTGACTTTCTAGATCTTTTGGTTTGTTTTTCGTATTTAAAATCATTTATTTCTTTCCATTTTGTCCATCATTTTATTTTTCATTATTTGCGGTCATAGATTTGAAATGAAAAAAAAAATTCTTTAAACCTAAAAATAAAAAAGCAAATGGCACATACATCAATATCAGAAGATTCAATGATCCTCTGCTGAAAATACGTTGCATTTTTCTCCTGATTAAACAGAAAAAAGTAAACAATGTGGAATGCGTATTTTATATTCAGCCAACATTTCCAATATTACTGCTGCCACATCTAGTCTGTTGCGTCAGCTATGCATCAAAAGATTCTTCAAAGGACCCAAAGAAGAATCTGCAATTTTATCTGTCTTGATATGGCATCCTAGCTTCAGTCACTTCCCCACTGCCGTAAATCCTCTGTGACTTTTAAATACCTTCATGATAATTGTTCTGATGAACGTTCATTGATAAAAAAATAAATAAATTAGACCTCGAGAGTTCTGGAAGATCGCCAACCAAATTATGAACTTAGGCAAAATGTCTGTGTCCACTATCATAAATAGCCCGGAGGTCATCTCTTCCTTCCTCGTCAGATAAAGCGAAGCTCTTCGCCTCAATCTCCGCCTTTAACACAACATTAGAAGACATAGAACATACTCTTCCCGACTTCCACCACCCCGCCTCACTGAGCAAACCTCAGTAGAATTTTTATTACAGCCCAGAAAGTATCACATCTTTTCAAAGGTCTTGACAAAAGCCCAGCGACTGTTCTTATGAATATCAACCTAGAACTATCCCAATCCTAACGAAATTATTTAACTGCTGCTTGAAAGAGAAATCGTTCCCAAGTATATGGAAGATGTGAAGTGTATGTCCGGTTTTCAGGAACACGGCTTGTCGCTCATCCCACTATCAGTCTCCCTAGTGTCACTAGCAGGCTTTTTCGTGTTATACTAAGAAGCTCGTTGATCACCTAAGTAGGAAAAAACACTTGAGCGACAAGCAGTACAGATTTGTATAGGCCCGATCCACTGCTGATGGACTAACTACTTTTACGCATAGAATCAATGAGTCACTAGACAACAAATACATCTCAAAGACTAAAGCATTAGATATTTCAAAAGTCATTGACAAGGTGTAGCATAAAGGATTACTGCATAAACTCCCTATATGTGGAATCACTGGTAGAGTCTTCTTATTAATAAAATCGTTCTTAACGGATAGGTCCCTGAAAGTAGTTGTTAACGGCAGTCCGCCGGGGCCCTAGCAATCAACGCAGTCGTTCCTCAGGAGTTGCTTCCCTTACCGACTCTCTTTTCATTCTTTACATGAAGAATATGCTTAAGAGTATACTCCAATTATTTGTGAATATCTATACTGATGATATCAATGCACCTCCTAAACTAGAGATGACTAGAGATTGGCAGCTGATCTCTCTTCTGACCTAGCTTTCAGTGTGTGTGTGTGTGTGGGAGGGGGGGCTGGTTAGTTACATTCAATATGTCGAAAACCAAACTAGTTACATTCCATCACCGCCGATAGGATCTCGAATTATCACCAGAAACGATGAAGGGATGATTCCTCGGGGATTCAGTGTGACTATTGGGCCTTAAACTCAACCCAGATCTCCGGTAGAACTCGTACATACGATCCATTGATAAAGATGCTGGAAAAAATGGTCGGTTTCCTAAAAGCGGAGCCTAACCTACCTAACGAGTTTATATAAATGGTTGGCAGAACATGGATTAAAAAAAAAATACAGACTTTACTAAGGACCACAAAGGATATAATTTTGTGGAGGCCCATGATCACTTACATCTTGAAAGACAGCGAATAATCTTACCGAGTTTGAGTGAATGGATAGCAAAACGGGGAAAACATGCATGATAAAGCGTTATATAGATCAACAACGACAGGAAGTTGTGGAGAGCCATAATTGCCAATCTGCTTAAAATACCTGGCATATGTAAGAAAAATGTCAGTAAAATTCTGTCATCGGGACATTTTATAGCCTTATTTACTGAAATGGAGGAATAGAGCCACGGCGGAGTTATATATTGCCGCTCGGAATGGAATGGGAGAAGCGAGTTAGAATTCCAATAGAGTTCATTACATTCACATATATGCTAATACCCTTGGGGAAAGTATGAACCTATCTCTTTTTTTCCATAGCTATTGGTAAATGCCAGAATAAACGTTTATATACCACAGGTTAGCGACGAGTCTAGGGAAAGGAAAACACTAAATTCAAACCGGCCTGCAGAGCGCTGAGTTCCGTCAGGCTATCTTGCTCAGGACACACCAGTGCGGCTACAGTATATGTGGTGCCCCTACGAACCTAATGGTTAAAGGGACTCGTGATCGTGAAGCATAGATCAGATCTTGTATTACATGTTGTTTTGTGTGATATCCCTGGCAGGATATATACTGAAATGTTCAGTCATGATAATGATTATATATTGTGACACTGAATTCAGGGGATTTTTTTAATCGAGTTCACCCCAAGCAAGGTAGTAAATTCACTAAGACACAAAGGAATATTGAGTATTGAACTATTAGAAAACAGAAACATTATTAAGGAGGAGAACAAAAGAAGAGTAATCCGGAGGACAGTAAAAGCGACTGACATGGCATTTAAATTTTTGAAGATTAACACTTTGAGATCTGAATTACTGAACAATTTTCACCCTTCTGACTGATCTTCTGAGTCAAAATTCGCAAATAATTGGTATGTAGGTTGATATAAAAAATAGTTACAAGTGCTCACACACCATTGAACCACTGGCTGGGCATTAAGTCATTTTTCTCTACCACTGGTAAAGCGGTGTTCAGGGCTCAAAGCGCTAAAATTAACTGGAAAGTATGGAGCCGAAAGAGAGTTCCACAAGCGAGAAGTGCGATTAGTCAAGTGTAGAGTTTAAGGAGAATTCACGGACGAAACATTCAGCTTTATCAGCAGACGTTGTTAACACATCAAATTGATTGAAGAGAAAAGTGGAATCTAATTTTATTAGTGCCAAGTCGTCATACACAGTCAGAGTGTGTAAAATAAAGGTGCCTATTTAAGGTTAAGGATATTCCATATTGAAGATGGAGTAAGGATTATAAAAAAAAATAAAACAGGAAATAAATTGACAGAAGATAAAATATACTGCTGCTTGATTAGCTGCCAACACAAGCAATAGAGTCCAGTCGATGTTATTTAACGCGTCGATCGAAAGAGAATAGATGGATCCATGTTTATTCCACAGAGACTAGAGCAAAAATGGACGCAACATGCGAATTTGAATTCGGATAACCATGTCGATAACCGTTACATTATATAAATATCTTTTTTTTCTCTCTTCAATATCTCAATATTTTATTTCTTTTGTCCATTTTCTATCACAGTGTTAGGCACTTTTTTGTCATCTACCCACCCCCCTTTCACTCTTACACTTGCTATCCATCTTTCAATTTCTCTCACTCCTTCTCCTTCTTTCATCTCACTCATAGTCACTCAAACACTGTCATTTTCTCTCTATATTCAGTAAGTTATGTGCTATGTGTGATCGTTCGATACATAACTGACGAGGCAGATTTTTTCCCGCAGTAGGTTGCCATTTCTTTCTTCGGTAGGCCAGTTGCCATCCAAGGCTATACAACCCGGTCCATCCTGCTATTATAAGGGGGGGAGAAGAGTATTTATACCTTTCCCAAGGGTAAATAAATGAATTCACGTAAGTGAATGTAATGGATTCGACTAGAATTCGAACTCGGCTCTCCGATTCCTCTATCCATCTATCCGACCCGCTATCCATTACTCCACCGTGCCTCCTCTCCTCTCCTCTCCTCTCCTCTCCTCTCCTCTCCTCTCCTCTCCTCTCCTCTCCTCTCCTCTCCTCTCTCTATTACATTCCCTCATACTTTATCTTTCTATCACTCTCGCTCTCTTACTTCTCTCTCTCATTAACTTACACTTTTCCCCCACTCACTATCACTCTTTCACGCTCTTTCTCTCACTCACTCACTCACCCTCTCTCTCTCTCTCTCTCTCTTTTAAACTTTCTATATTTCACTCTCTCACTTTCTGTCTCATTTCATATTTCTCACATTCTCGCTCTCCTAGTTTCTCCAACTCTCTCTCTCTCTTCCAAACTTACAACCTCACTCTCCCTCACACACTCTCACTCACTTACACTTCCTCATTTTTTCTCTCACTCTCTCTCTCTCTCTCTCTCACGTCAACTCTTTCTCTCTCATTTTCCTACACCCACTCTCGTTCACCCCCACTCTCTCACTTTTTACTCTCTCTCTATCTCTCTCTTGCTGTCTCTTTCACTTTCACTTTCTCTCTAACCTATTGCCCTTAATACTGAATGTTAATTATCTGTTTCATTTTATTTTTAAGACTCGCTTTCACTTACGATAATCAGAGAAATTATTTTATCCGCGTATCAGCGTATTAATGTCTCTATCGTTAGTTATAAATGTTCAGTGACATTTTACATTTAGAACTTTTTCACTTTTTCCTTTCTCTTGATCTGTCAAATGAATTATTTTCTAGTCTTTTTTAGTTTTATTTGATGTTTGTCTTTTGTAAGCGAGTGAAAAGAGCAACAAAACTGCAATAAATATATAAGTCGGTGTTTACTAAGCTTCACTAATAATCTGTGACAAGTTTGCAAACGAAGACCGCTAGATGAGAATTAAATATATTCCGAAACAACTATCTGATCGTAGCAGGTGTTACCAATTAGTATCTATCGATCGATCGATCGATCGGTCGGTCGAAAGGATGGATACATAAGCAAATATGAACAGTCAGAAACAGAAAGACATAGTTAAGGGGCATTTGAACTCTTAAATAATATTGGTTCTTTGTAGGTTTGATTTTGCGGGTGTGTTTTTATTTGTCATGTTAAATTTAGCAGTTTTAAATTGTTTGAAATAGATAATTAATTTAATTTTCTTTTACAGGTAGACTGGGGTTGTGTAATTTTTATGATATTTCAAAGGGAAAATTCGTCTCGCTTATAGTTGACATATTTTGTAGAAGATATTGATTTATTGTTTTATCTGTATACTCAGTATCGATATCACTTTAGAAAGAAATAGTCTAATGTGGTGGTCAATGAGGTAGTTAGGAAAACCGTTGTTAACTAGCGTTTGTTTTATATTATTCAGTTCTTTATGGAAAATGGGACGAGAGGATGAATTAAGTGGATAGTCACTCTACTAGATGTTTTTTTTTGTATAATGAAATGGTGAATGTGTTATTACATAATTCTATGAGAACATCTAATAATGGGAGGTTATTTTTTTACTAAGTTCATAGATAAAGTTAAGGACAGAGTTTTTCCGAATGTGGTTTTAAGATTATCAATTTCTTGTTTGTTTTTTCGCTAAAATAAAAATATCGTCTACATAATGGACATATATTTTTTTGATTTAGTGACTTGTTTAAATATCGGGTTTCGTACGTGGGATGTGTAGTAGTTGGAGATGAAGTACAGGAGAGGATTTCTTAAACTAGCACTATTAGTTTCAGTGTAGATATTGCCATTATGGCCGTAGAAAAGGACTTTAGATGTGCAGTCAGGCAATAATCTTTTGACGATATCTGATTTGATGGATGGAAATGGAATTATTTTTTATACACGAAGTTGAGGATTATATCGATAGTTTGATCAACGGGGATGTTTGTAAATAAACATTCAACATCGAGTGACACTACACACACACATATATATATATGTAAAATAAAATAATACACACACATATATATATGTAAAATAAAATAATACACACACACACACACACACATATATATATATATGTAAAATAAAATAATATACACACACACACACACACACACACACACACATATATATATATATATATATATATAGATAGAGAGAGAGAGAGAGTGACTCTGGCCTTTCGATACTGCTCTCAGTGTTCACTTTTACATATATATAGGTTACAAAGATCAATATACACCTGAAGAAGCCCAGAGAGGACAACGGCCAAAACGTTGTGATAACAACAAATTTGAGGACATAAATAGGGGATATATAAAAAGTATAAATAACACACACACACACACACATATATATATATATATATATATATATGGATGATGTTTGTAAAAATGACGTAAGCGTTATTTTATAAATAATTTTACATTTTTTTTTTTTTGCGGACGCTGGAAATTTATTTTTGAAAAATTCTAATTTTGAAAGACTGGGAAAAAGTCAATGTTTTAAAAATTAAAAAATGTATAATTTATATAAATCCGTCGTTATTTTTCTGACTACCATATGTAAGCACATATTTATTTTTATAACATTTTCGCTTTCTCTCCCTTTCCATATGACTGTGTGGGCGTTTATCGATCCTTGTCAGTCACTTTATTTTATGCAAGCCTCGGCTTCTTTAAATCTATTTTCTTCTCTTTATGATCGCCGCATCAAGCGTAATGGCCCCTTTTCTCTGTAACAATTCTGTTGTTTTCCCTTCTTCTTTCTTTCTGTTTTATTTCTACTTTGATTCTTAAAACCCAGTTCATCGATCGATCGATCAGTTTATTCTGTCGCCTTTATCGTCTTCACATTTCCCCATCCTTCTTCGTAAGTAGGCTCTTCAAAAATTCAAAATTCATATCAGAAGCTATTATTATTATTTATTATTATTATTATTATTATTATTAAATTTATTTATTATCTTATTCTAATTATTTATTTTTGTTTGTTTATTTTCGATCGCTCACTTTCATATCAACGCGGTTTTCAAGTTATTAAAACATAGCAAAGATGAAAAATTAAATAAATAAGAGGAAGAAATATAAACTCAGAATGAAAAATATACCTTTTTGAAGAGAAACAAAGCAAAAGAGAATGATGCGAAAAAGGAAACTCAAAGAGAATATAACAGGAAAAAACAAAGAAAAATAAAGAGGAGAAAACAAAGGAAAAACGGGTAAAATAAGGACACAAAAAAAAAATACAATTTGAGGGAGACGAAAAAAGTGTGGTAAAAGAGAACGGGAAAAAAAAGGAAAAGTGAGAAACAAAAGAAGGAAACAAGAAAAACAAAGAGAAAAAAAAAACAAGGAAAGCTAAACTGGAAAAGGCAGATAGGGAAATAAGGAAAGGCAAAGAAAGTGTAACGGGGGAAAACAAAGAGAGGGTAAGAGAGCAAAATGCAAAGAAGGTGAAACGGTGAAAGAGAAGAGGGAAACGAAGAAAGAGACAGACAAAGAGTGGGAAAGGGAAAATACAAGAAAAAAGACAAATGTAAAAAAAAAAAGAGAGAGTAAAAGGCAAAGAAACGGAAACTGGAAACAATAAAGAGAGGGAAAATAAGAAATGAAAAAGAGAGGGAATAAAGAAACAATAAAACAAAGTAAAAAAAAGAGTAGAGTAAACGATGATGGAGTCGGGAGAAAACGTCTGATCAGCCTCCAAAGAAGAACATTTCAGGCAAAGGTGGCGTTTCACTGTTGAACAAAGAACAATACACGACTTTATAATCAAATCATGCATAATTTCGTATTCGGTTGGCAATCATCAAGTTGTAAGAAGAAATTACCCCGATGAAAATTATTATGTAAATGTTTTAAGGATTAATGTCTGACGATAATAAATTTCAAGTTGAATACATTAAAATAAAGTCCACTTCCGTTTGTCTTTTACCTTACTGCAAAATAAGTAACAAGTAATAATAATAATTATATGTTCTTCAGAATTGACCAACTTTCTGAGAAATCGTTATGTTATATTTTAATTTAATAATTTATTAATTTATGAACAGAAACAAAAGCAGTAAAATCAAGAGAAAAGGGAGATGAAGACAATCCGAGGTTCTGTGTTGATATTTTGAAAGGAGGTGTAGGAGACTTGCTCCTCAGGTTGCAACAGCTATTACCTATCTTGAGTGGACCGGCAAAGTTCTTCTTCTTCTTCTTCTTCTTATTATTATTATTATTATTATTAATAATAATAATAATAATAATAATAATAAATCTCCTCAATCATCTTCGCCTTCGTGATTCACCGATCACCGAATCCATGTCAAAAAACCTGGTCAGATAGTTCTGCTCTTTCGCTAGACTACGGGCACGATCTAGATGAAGGGGAACAAACATGCTAGAGATTTAAGGAGGTGGCAGAAGATGAAATTGACAGTTATACCAGACGTTATCGAAGTGCTTGGACTCCAAACCACTTTAGGGAAAAGGTTGAAAAATGGAAATCAGAAGCTTCAATCTACTTCCTTAGGACTAGGAAGAATAATTTTGAATTATTCTGGATACTTGCTGTCACTTGATCTCCAGTCACTACTACTACTACTATGATAATAATAATAATAATAATAATAATAATAATAATAATAATAATAATATGCCCTTCTGCTACACAACGCATGGCTCCTGAACTTATTGGATTAGAGGTGTTAATATTTATGTTTTATCTTTGTGAATTAAGATGGGCTACAGCAAATATATATTTTTATCACACACAAACACAGACACACACAGCACGACCATACTTTATAAATCCTATAACCGAAAACATCTCGCTGTCAGTGGAGCCTAAAACATCTGGCACTCAGTATCAGTCTCACCTTATTTAGCAGCGAAAATACTGTGTTTAAGTTTGTTTTTTGTTTTGTTTTGTTTTGTTTTTGTTTTTTTTTTAAATAGAGAGAGGCCAACTCGAAGACCAACCATGTTCCTTTCTCGGGGCTCGGAATAAACGCTACTACTAGGCATCATGCAACAACATCTTGAAAAGAAATTAACCAAAAACCCTATGAAAATAAGTGCCTGAAAAGCGCTTGGGACAGTAGAGAATAGGAACGATTTTTACACTCCCCTTAACCCCACCCAAAATGAAATAATATTAGAAAAACTAAATAAAACATTCATCAAACTTTCCTTGTCTGTCATATTCAATGAAACATGTTTGAAAGAAAATATATATAAATATATATATATATATATAATATATATATATATATATATATATATATATATATATATATATATATATATATATATATATATGTGTGTGTGTGTGTGTGTGTGTGTGTGTGTGTGTGTGTGTGACTTCTCAAAGAATGCTTCACTACACACTTGATTCAAGTCAGAGGGCTGTGGTGCAAGTTTTCATCAGTGACAGTGCGTAAAGATACTTTGATCCTCGACACAAATGCCCATTTACGCATTAATAATTCCATCAATTTGATGGCTAATAATAATAATAATAATAATAATAATAATATCGCACAACAATAACTGTTGAAGCATAAATCGATTGCTTGAACACTCGATTGATGAAAAGATTTTGAATGGGGCAAGAAAATGATTGATGACCAAACAGATCAGGGAGGTTGAAAATGTAAATTACATGTTGAATTATCGATCGATCGTTCTGCTGTATCTCGATTATCGAACGACTTATCCCCTTAGTAGCAAAAGATATTCACTCCAGCAGATTTGATTAGGCACGTCTAGGATTTCGCAATAAAACTGGGATTAACACGCCTATATTTTTAAAATTTTCTGGCTATATTTATATGAGAATTATATTGTTTAATTTTTAGTTTATGCTGAATAAGTAAACACAAAAGATGTAGATAATAAAAGCATATTTGATTAACACAATATCCCATATAACTGAAACAATTTTGAATTTATCTTATATGTTAATATCGGCTCCTTATCATTCACCGGGTTTTTAAAAATTGTAAATTCATTTCTCTATTTTTCAACATTAACATTTCTTACATTAAATTTCTATTACTTCTCAGAATTCTTCTTTGCTTGAATATTATTTGCTATTATCATATACATCTCTTTTAATGATGGACTACGATTTTGACTGGATTAATATCTGAAGAGGCAGATGAGGAATGCATTCCATTATTTGATGTTTTTGATATTTCTTTACAGAATATGAAAACATATAATTTATTATTTTGCATACCATTATGATGGAAGAGTTCAGAATTCCATTCGAGTTCATTGCTTTCATTTAGGTGTTAATACTCTTGGCATGAATCCATCTCTTCTGCCCAGTTATGGGTAAAATAGCAGGAGAGGCTATAGTTATAACCTTGGTTGGCAAACAGTCTAGGAGAAGAAAAACAGAAGGAAAACCACTTGTAGCCTGCTTCTTTTGGCAAAGCATAGAAAAAGGTAACTTAAAAGAACAAATTCAACTCACATGCTGTCTCGAAGAATGGAATTACTCTCACCCTGTGTTATGGGGTCCTCCCCTTTTCATATAAGTGGACTCTACCAGTGTTACTTGGAGTGCTGCCGTTAGTGCTGAGTTAGACAGTCAGTGAGAGAGGATATACGGCGAGAGAGAGAGAGAGAGAGAGAGAATATACGAACGGAGATAGTGTGAGGTAACCTCTTGTAGAAATCAGTTACAAGCACGTAGACTCTAAGGAAGTCCTACTTCGAGACTGTATATATCCATCTGTATTTGCTACTAACCGCGTTCCTGGACTTACAAACAGTATTACTCTTTGTATGATTGTGTAAATACCTTTTATTTCTTATATTTAATTATTGCGTTTGTCATTCCTTGGAGACCGAATTCATCTCGGAATCCACAACACCCTGCAACTTCGAGCCGCGGCAAAAATAATGAATTCCTCGAGTTTAGTACAATGTTTCGAACAAGCATAAGACTGCGACACAGCACTGCGTCGTGGACTACTCTGATTTCAGACCATTCGTCCATGCGTCTATCACCTCCAACACCTTAGACGACAACATTATATATATTATGTGTACCATTCTATAACTCTTAATCTTTTAATCATTGGTTTTGGGAATTTCTCTATTCTTTCCTGTTAAACATTATTTGCAGAATTTTTATCGCTTCCTAGAGATTATTATTTGAATAATGTTTGTGTTTACATATAGAGCTCTTTTAATGATCGGTTTTAACTACCTGTTTCGACATTAATATCAATTGTAGTTTTTTTTTTCTTTTCTGACATCTCAGCTTGAATATAATTAATGATGGACCACAAGATTTTGATATCTGAAGAGACAAGTGAGAAGCACATTCCTTAATTTGATGTTTTTGACATTTATATGTAGGTATATGAACATGTTATTTTACTATCTTACATGACATACAATAGGTTGCCGTTAATTTCTGCGTTAGACTGGTTGCCAATCAAGGTTATAAGACCTAGTCTACCTTGCTATCCAACTTACAACTTGAGGGAGAAGAAATGGATTCTTAGCTTTCCGAATGGTATTTGTGCGGAAGTGGATTTAATGAACCCGATTGGAGTTCGAACACGGCTCTCTGACTTCGCATTTCGAGTCCTTATACATTGCATCACAATGCACATCTCTAAAGAGCGTTAGTATGGGTTAATTTTATGGACTTTTCTACTGTTTACTTTTAAACATTACTTGCTGAATGTTTTTTCTCGGAGATTTTAATGATGGCTCAAACAGTTGCTGCTTAATTAACATCTGGAGAGACCGAGGGCCCTTCCATTAATTTGGTGTCTTGAGTAATAGCCATCTTTAAATTGATTTGCATTAATATATATTTTTAGCGTAAAGCTTATTACATGTGATTTGCACCACTCAAAATCCGTCTTGTACATGAACTTACAGTAATTATCTGCATTTATCATATCACCACCATAAACTTTAAATTCGTAAAGGACCTATAATTTAACTGTTAGCAATACTAGTCAAAGTATTAGATGAGCGCAGAGCATTTAAACATTACATACAGCATCCAAAACGAATCTACTGATAGGAAACAACGTTCCTGCTTTGTCTCGAGAGACCAATGTACTGTTGATGAAAAGGGAGATATACCGACGATTTAGGTTTTGATAGTTGGAATAAAAATAACCTTGAATAAATTTCAGCCCCCAAGTTTTTCATGAAATGAACTCGAGATAAACCATACCAAAAGAGAATCTATGTTCTGGAATTGGAGTGAAACCAGAGATGACTCGTACATAAATCCTCCTTAAAAAATCAGATTGTAGAATTGATAAATACTAAAGACTTCAAATATATATGGATCATTTTTTTTTTTTTTTTTTTTTTTTAAGCATTTCACCCCAAGCAAGGCGGGAAGCCACTAGGACACAAGGGGTTACAGAAAATTTAGAGCAAGATCAGATAGGAGTGATAGAAGAAAGGATGAGGGTAGTGGATAGATCAAAGCAACTGGAGATATCGATTGACATTACACTTGAATAGCTGGAGATTATAGCTCACAGGGAAACAGGAGAAGGGAAGGGAGTTCCACAGGCGAGAGGTGCGAGACATGAAGCTATTAGAGAAGAAGAGACGGCTGCATTTAGGAGTTTCGACAGTGAAGGGGTGAGAGCGGGATGCCAGACTAGTTGGGCGCTGGAACTCATGACGTCTGGGAACCAGCGAATGCAGCTCCTGCGCGTCTGTGAGAAAGTGACTGTAGACGAGACGCCAGGGCAGGACCAACCACATTGCATATCCGCCTCTGGAGCCTATCAAGAACCCCGAGGCAAACAGAAGGGGCACCAGACCACATATGGCAGCAATACTCCATGCAAGGGCGAATTGTGGATTTGTAGATCTGGAGGATCGACTCCGGGGAGAAAACTTCCTAGCGCGGCTCAGGGAGCCAACTTTATAACGAATTTTGTATAAGAGATAAAGAAATTGAACATAGAATATGCTGCGCTAGAGATAGTTCCTACCAATACCGCAAAAACCTTAACCTAAAATCTCGAGTAATGAATTTAAATAGCCTCGTCAAATCGAGACATTCATATAGATGTCATGCATATCTCCAGATACGTTCAGAAATATCTATACTGTTAGATGTATACAACCATCTTCTCAGATCAATGATTAAATATGACTTCGGGCGAATGAAGCATGTAGGTCTATTCGGGGACCATTCTTTTTTCAAACCAAATAAAGCGGTGCTACAGAAGCATAAAACAAATGAACCAAATAATAGAAACCAAATCACTTGAAGACTTTCAACAACAGCAACAACTAAAATGGATAGCACTTATAAACAGAAGAGTAAATAATGACATTATGAAAATGTTGACGTTCTACATTACATCAAATAAAAAATTTAAAAAGGACACCGCCATCAGTACTGGAAAGAGCTATGAGAGTTACTGGACTTAAGAAGCCAATTTAAACGACAGGAGTACTTGCTGATTGGTCAATGAATATCGAGTATCTTCCTTATAAGGAAACGGCTGTTATTACCATTACGAAATAGCAATTTTCAGGTTTTTTTAAGTAGTGTTAGTTGATTATATCCATGAAAACACACAATCTCTAGATCTGCCATCAGATCCATCCAATGTATCCTTAAATTCATTACTAAAAGTTATGAAAAATAAAGAGGCGATAATTTTATATTAGTCGTGTTTGTATTTTCATACAATAGTCGAAAATTTACATTCACAGGGCACGACACTTTCGTCCAGTCACTTTGAGAAACAACAATAACTAGCAAGCTGTAAGTTAACCAGCAGTAAAAGTTTATGATGAATACTTAGCAGAAGTCATCATGAGTCTTATTGGCCAAAGGCATCGAATTGTCTGTAGACTTTTCATACACATTCAAATTGATTCTACAAGAAATACCACATCCAAAGATCACAACATTTTCGATGTAACACAGAATGCAAGATATTTAGGTTTAGTGCCAACGTAACACAATATTAGCATTTTTATTAACTCATATAAGAAATAAAGATAATGAGCCGAGGCATCCGGCGTTGCCAGGGTGCATATGGCTGCAATTGTATAGCCGCCCCTTTTATCCTTTTAACGCTTCACTAATCCTTCTCAAAGACTTTGCATCAAAGGTTGTTCGAATACCAATTTAGGATGAAATCCTAAAAAGAAACTATTGGCTAAATTGCAAAAGCTAATTTTGTCGCAGATTTCGTCAATTTAACTGAAATAATCTAAGCCAAACATTCACGCAAGGCAAATTGTGTGTCATATATAATTTATATGGCAAATTTGGAAAGCATCGGATGAAAAACCGGGGAGTTATTGTCGCAAAAAACGGGCTTTTTTGACAGTTTTTCGTGGTTTATTGTTATACATGTGGAAGTGAACAGGACTAAAACCAAACCATTTTATTTCTTGCATGATGACATTTTTTTGCGAAATATTTAAAAAAATCAGATAAAAAATGAGGGAGTTAATCAAGTTTTCAGTTTAAGTAGTACGAAAAACCCGATTTTTTTATAGTTTTTTGCAATTTTTGGTGTGAAGCCAATGTCACAGGAAAACTATTAAGCACTCTACATAAGCGGCGTAACATGAGCTATGTTTTACATTAAGTGCAAAAGAAAAAAATTCAGCTCGTCCAGTAAAAATTTTGTTCGCGTGTATCTTTGCTTTGGTTTTTGCAAAAAATCGTAGCCAGCTTCAGTTTTATCGATTTTTTCTATCAAATTCGAGGGCGCGTGAGGAGACTGAAATTTGGTCTTGATCAATTTAGTAAATTTTCAACATGTGTGTAGAACTTCATCGAAATCGGTCGAGAAATGTGGGCGTGGATAAATAGCATACACACAAACTGTTTTATAGATATTGATAATAAATAGTTACTTCAATAATTGGACACATGCCATATATAGACAACATTCTTCTTTTGTTCTTAAGGGTTCGTTCCTTGCAGAATTCTGAATGAATGAAGGTGGACTGTTCAGCAGAAAGTATGCGAGACTAGCGTGTATCGTTAGGTTTTTGGCAAAATGTAGGTTAGGTATAAAACATATAGATAGATAGATAGATAGTTTTTTAATTAAACGTTAACTCAAATCTAAGATTCAGTTAAGATAGTAGGTTACTGAGTGAAGTTGTATAGACGTAAATGGATGAATTGTAAAATGGTTATTTATAAGATAGATAATGACTGACGAGAGACTTGAAGAACTGAAAATTACCGTGCAGAGGATAGCACTTGGAATTCTGCTTAGTAACGATTCTCAAGATTAAAGTGTCTGAATGGAACTTCCTTTATGAGAATGGAATAGGAAAGGAAGAGGAATGATTCGATCCTGTGCACATGATATGGCGGGTTCTAGCTGTAAAGGTCTGAATTGGTGGAACCCAAGAATATAGCTTATTTGAACATTTGCTATGGAAACAGCGATAGTGTAAGATTGGCTTGCGACGTTTCGTCTGTTTGAAAGGGACTGTAGGGTTGAAAGTAATTCATTGCCCACAAGGCTGCATAAATGCTTTTGAATTCTGTCAAGGCTGAAAAGTGAGGATTGGGCAGTTCCAGCTTTGGATATTGCAGCGATGCATCATTTTTATACTGATCTGATATTTATAAAGGATTAACAGGTGCAATCAGGTAATTTCTCACAAAGATAGATAGATAGATAGATAGATAGATAGATAATGAATAGACTCAGATGGATACAATTATCAAATGACCTGTAAGTAATTTGATTTGTTTTGTAGTGAAGCTTGATTTTTCCTTTTACCCCCAAAATGTAAATGTACTGTTAACGGAGAGGTTTCTAAACTCATTTTCGCTTCTCGTCCCACAAATTCAAATATATAATAAAGATTACCAGTTAGGCTATTTTGAAGTAGGTTGATGTGGAAAGTATTGCAATCATATATAGGTCTATATCTCGAGCTGTCCTATTGTCGTTTATTTTGGTAAAACTGGCAATTATCACCCTAAATCGATCGTAACTGCTTTTAAAAGGTGCTCTTGTTTAATTATATGTTTTCATAATTTTATTATAAAAATTGCCATATTTATGGATGAGTGTCAAAGATCAGGAATAGAGCGTTTGCAAATATAAACACCATGGACATAGAAAATCAACACTGGGGTATGACTGTCAGTTTCACACATAAAGCCATCAATTGACCATTGTTACTACTCTTTATGTAGGTTCTGATATTTAAGGCATTCGGAGTATATGGGAAGTTTAAGAAGAGATAAACTGTTTTTCTCTGTTTTTTTTTTTTTTTTTTTTTTGGTCTACTGTTTTAGATTATTTATAGTTTTGGTATAGATTTATTTTAGTTTATTTAGTAATATCATTTTGTCGTTATATTTATTTATTTATTCCTCATACAACATCTGATTAGCGTCTATTGTTCAAATTACCTGAACTGTGTGTTATTGCATATATATATATATATATATATATATATATATATATATATATATATATACACACACACACATATGTATATATATATATATATATATATATATATATATATATATATATATATATATAGGGAAACGGTGGAGTAATGGATAGCAGCTTGCATTGAGGAATCGGACGTGCTTGAGAAAAATATGTATCCTCCTCTTCTCCCCTTCGGCTATAAGTAAATAGCAGGACAGACTGAGTTCTATAGCCTTGGATGGCAACTGGTCTAAGAGAAGGACAACTCTGAATTCAAAACATGCGGAGGGTCTTTTGGGGACCTTGTGGCACTTAGCACACCAAGTCTCTGTATTCGGCCCTTCAAAAAGTATGGATAAACAAAACCTTCATTACTATAATCAAAACTCATATGCTGGTGTCGGGTTTTCCGTTCCTAGGAACTGATCTGCTTGACCTTCATACGTCGAATTCGACGGGAGAGTCGCCTATATATATATATTATTTACACTATTTATATTCCCCCCATTTATATTCGGACTATTTTCTTCAACTTAGTCGTTGTTATCACCACATTTTGGCCGTTGTTCTCTCCGGCCTTCCTCAGTTGAATATCGATCTGGATAACCCATACCTATGTAAAAGTGAACACTGGGAGCAGTATCGAATGGCCAGAGTCTATTTCGTGCATGGACGAAATCTTCAATCCATGTGTGTTATGCGTTGGCTCGACTCTTTATATAAGCTGGTCAAAGGTGCATTACGCGTATCAAGGTCGATTGTATATCCTAACATCTATTGGGTTGGCAGTAACGGTTATATTTCAAATTATTCTAGAAGCTATTGAGTAGAAATTATTGTTGATACAAATGCTATATAGTGTACGTTGATTTTTTTTTAATAATTATTTAGTACTGAATAGTTATCTGTTGCTGATTAGTATTTCATTAATTTACGTTTATGAATTCCTAGTTTATTAATGTGTTCATCATTGAATTTATTCATTTATTTTTAGTTTTGTTATTTAATTATGTTCGTAGATGGTTATCATATTTGTTTAGATTAAAGTATTGGCTTTGTCTAATGTATGTTACATTATATGGGTTGTATAATACATATATTAACATTTTTCCTGGTGATATTTTGCAAGGTATTCACCTTTAGCTTTCAATTTTTAAGTAACGTAGAAAAAATGTTTTCATATCTGCATTTGTGTTGGTCTAGGAAGGTGATTATATTTATGTTCCTCTCTAAGCAAGGATTACAATTTTGAGATATATTTTTGTAGGCTGATGCTGTTTTCTTTATTTTACATGATATTTTTGCTATATATTTCTTTTTCATTTCATATATATGTTTGGAAGCAGTTGTGCTGTTCGCGTATTTAATATTTTAAAAAGTTGTTTTGATTGCATAGTTTCTCTGTTTCCAGGGTATCTCAGCTAATCATATATATATATATATATATATATATATATATATATATATATATATATTTTACATTATCTGCTTGTTTTACAGTGGCTTGGTACATTATATTGTTTTGCAAAAAAAACAACAGAAAAATACCCCCTGCACAGATCACCTGCAACTGAAGAGTAAAGTATGAATGTCCCTTAAATAGTAACTGTTTGTAAAGTAATGTAATATAGCGAGCCACTGTAAAATCAGCAGATCATAACAAATAATTAAGTAATCAACAATAAATAATAATTAAACTATTAACAAACAACACGATACAATGACTACAAATAACTTCATTTGATCTACATTTTTTTCTACTCAATAACCTCTAGAATAATTTGAAATATAATCTTTAGGGCATACCCAATAACTGTTAGGATATACAAAAGGTTTAGCAAATATAAACCACCATTGACAATCTTATTTAAATAGTGGAGCCAATACACAACCCACTTCGCCTGAAGATTGCGTTCATCCATGAAACAGACTGTGGCCACTCGGTGTTGATCTCAGTGTCCATTGTTATATGTACATACGCTCTATCTGTGATATTAAGCAATTAACTCATAAATATAGCATACATTAAAATTATATTTTAGCATATATATATATATATATCCGAGAAGGCGCAAAAGTCACTTTCCTGAAGGTTAGCATCAGCCATGCTGATGGGAAGCAGAGGGAGGCCTTTTCAGATGCTTAATGGAGAGAAGTTTACTTTTGGAGGCGTTAAAATTAACAAGCGGTCTTTTACCCCATTTACCGACGGACTTGAGGTCGTTTTCGATATCGGCTGCCATTTTGAGCTCGTCGAACTGATCAGCCTTACTATCGAGACAGGAGTAAATGGTTTTGTAATCAGCGTAGAGTTCAATTTGAGAGTTGATGTCATAAGGCGGGTCATTACTGAAAATTAAAATTAGAGTAGGACCAAGGGGTTAGTATGAAAGGATCTAGAGGAGTTGCCATTCAGGATAACTGTCATTTCACGATTTGATAGGAAAGACTGGATCAGTTCAAAAATGTGTCCGGAGACACTGTAACTTTTTAGCTTGTAGGGAAAAACTGTATACCAATCCCTGTCAAAAGCTTTCAAGATGTTCAATGCTACAGCCATCTAGAGCATGATACTCTCTATCGCAGTTATTGTCAATACATCAGCAGTTGACCGGCAGAAACGAAAGCCGTAACGGTTGTCTGAGAAAAGGCTCTCTAGGAGTTTCCTAAAAAGCTAATAGTTCGATAGTTAGAAATGTTTGGTGGTTCACCAGGGTTCTTAAAAACTGTAACAATAGATGATGACTTCCAGGAAGCAGCGAGGCATTTATTAATTGTTTACAGAGGACATAAGCCAGTTCGGGTGAACACGTCTTAATGACTATTACAGCGATACCATGTTTTGCGGGGATCTATGTTAGAAATGAAACCAGAAACTATAGAATGGGTTATATGAATATCACTGAACAGAGACTCAGTTCTAAGTGGGAAGTTATGCAGGGATACTCCAGATGAGTCAAGAGTAGTTTAAGGAGAGTTTACGGACAAAACATTCAGCTTTAAGATGTTAACATCTCAAATTGATTGAAGAGGAGAGGAATAGAGACATTACATTTATTTAATACCCTATTACAGAACCGCCAGTAATCTTGAGAGCCAAAGTTGTTAGATGCTATGCGTTGCCTTATTCTCTCGGCAAACACCGATTTAGCTTCTTCGATGACTTGCTTACATTTATTACGAACAGCAACGAATAGGCGCCTGCTGTCACGCTGGTATAACGGAAAATAGTGGTTCCTGTGTGCTATAGAGGCCGAGCATGTGGGTGTGAACTATGGAGAGGATTGAGTGTTATTTCCGATAAGGGATGAAAGCATCCATGCCGGTTTTCATCCAAGAAGAAGCCTCAGTGGCGCAATTTTCAATTGGGAGGTTAAAGATGTCAGGAATAAAATCACAGAGTGAGTCACAATCAGCGTGTTGGTAACGGATGGAGGTATAATGAATAGGGGGTTCCTGTTTAATAGATGATTGTAACGAAATATCAATACCTACAACAGATTGGTCCGTGTTACCAAGAGGCAGTGTTGCGAAGCTCGACAAGAGCGATGAGAGTAGGTATGAAATAAATCAAGCAGAGAAGCCTGATGCTCGATTTTGCTAGGGAAACGAGAGGAGAAGTTCACGATTTGAGTATGAGATTGGACAATGGAAAAAATTAATGTCTGAATACTAGCAAAATAATAGCTTTAGAATGCTTTAGCCAGTGTCGTAGTAAGCATGAAAGTCATCGAGGACAAAGATGCAGATTAATGAAGAGAAAGTGCACACATACGCACACACACACACATATATATATATATATATAATAACAATAATAATAATACAATTAAAAATCGTGCAAATTATGAGATTTATAAAATATTTTTCGGCCACCAAATTTGGCGAACATCTAGCGCTTAAGAGCGTTTCGATCCGAGACCTTTGAACCGGTGAAACTAATAAGGCAATTGAACTTTTGTTCAGCCATTGAATATTGCATATATATATATATATATATATATATATATATATATATATATATATATATATGTGTGTGTGTGTGTGTGTGTGTGTGTGTGTGTGTGTGTGTGTGTTTCCTAACTATTCAGCTTTAATTTATTTCATGCCAATTTTCGTGTCAAAATCTTGAACCAAACGTTTGTTTAATTGCTTTTTTAGCCCTTGCTTCTTCTCACAATTGACGTTTGTCGTGCATAACCAGGAAAAATATTGGATAAAAGAAAGCAAACATTTTAACGGATGTTGTCATGAATTGCGGTAAGTGGCCATCTTCGTCTTCAGTCAGGTTTTTCCAATCGACAAGCGCTGGATAAAAACAATAAAACAACAGTTAAACAAAAACAATAAGATTAAAGTGTATTGAAGCTTCAGATTCACGCAGAATAATATTTACAAAAGTCAGGAAAATACAAATAATATAAGAAAAAATAAAACCGAATCAGAAATCTTGCTGGATTTTATGTCGATGAAAATAGTAAATTAACTTCAGGTGATGGAAATATCTTGTCATTAAGCTTCTGCCGATAGAGATAGTCGTAAAGATAAGAAAATAGAAAAATACATTTTCTTTCATGATATATGTTAGTGCATTAAAAGAATATTTTATAGTCCCGGTCCAATATCATATACACTCGTTGTAGAACGACCAGGATTTTTTTTCTTAGTGGCCGTAGTAGTAAAAACAAATCTTACTTTGGTTATGTTTGTGTTGTATGTGTCTACATCCCCGATCATGTCAGAATAGACTCTACACTCATCAGAGAATCTTTCAGAGGAATCGGGTTCAGGATTGATCTGAGAGTTGAACTTCTAGCAACCAAGTTGCAGATACACAGGGTCGGGCCAGCTACACCTGTTATGCACGCGTGGGAAAGAATCGTGTGGTATATATAGATATATAAACACCCATCCAAGTGGTTAGAGGCAGACTCAGACATCGCACACGAGAATGTAACTTCCACTTTGGAAGAGGGACAGGGTCTCTCTCTCTCTCTCTCCCTCTCTCTCTCTCTCTCTCACACACACACACATACACACACACATACACATACGTTAGTCAACAGTCCATCTGGGTAATCATCTGGAAATTTAAAGCTAAACACTTTATTTAATCTACGGAGTTAGATTGTTCTCGTTCCGCTGCACATATCTAGGAATATCTCGTCTAATTCTTATTTAATACAGCTCATTTATTGCTTGCTCTGTTTTCTAGTACGCACTGCCCGGCCCAGGGAGTGAACTCACAATTACAATGTCAACAAATTGATGAACCAAAGTTTTGATCCACTATGCTATTGCACCGTTGGACAATCCTGAGTTTAGAACGATGAGCTTTAAAAGTAATCTACCTGCTGATGAAACTACTGTTTCACTCGGCGAGGCTTCTCTTTTCTACTGCTGTACTTGAAGCCTTGTTGCCAATTCTTTTTCTTTATTAAATTTTGTTCTCGGTTAGTGTAAATCGTAGCCGAATATCAAATCCTCAAGGATAAAGAATGCTCCTCAAAAAGATCCCAGAAGATAAGAGGCTTACAAGAGGAAGATTTGAAGAAAGATACAGGACAATGAGAACGCAGAAAAATTAGAAGGGAATCAGGAAATTTAAGTGAGTATTGCGATACAATATAATTTTTATTGGACAAGGAACTCGATCGATGGTTTTGCCGCACGACAACGTCTGTCATTTCGTTGAACAATCGACAAAAGCAAATAATTGTATACTTAGATCAGAATTTGTTTTTTACTCGAAAACTGTCAACATTCCACTCGCTTTGATCCATCGACATTCATTTTATGAAACAGCCTGTCAAAAGAGTTCAAGATATTGAAAAAAAAATGTCTGGAAGTAACCATTTAAGCATAACAACAACCCTTCCTTTTTATGTAATATGCAATGTAATTGAAACTTTGTGCAAATTCATAAATAGCCAAAAAATCTCCTGATGATTTCAATGAGGATACAATTAATTAGCGCATGCTTATTAAGTAGGTTATACATTGTTTTTCTCTGCCCTTGT
>CAHIKZ030005474.1:217500-285000 GCA_903632075.3 Acanthosepion pharaonis | reverse complement strand
CCCAGAATCTGTGTTTACATAGGAAAAGAGAAACAATGCAATTTTGCCTTTTCTTAATATTCTGCTACAGAAATCAGACTCAGATGTACCGACTTCTTTGTACCGTAAGCCTACTTTTGCTGAATTGTACTCACACTGGGACCTTTTTTGTTCCAAACAACAAAACTGAATTTGAATAAGACTTTGTTTCCTCAAACCCTAATTAACTGTTCTGAAACCAAATTAAATTCAGAAATCGACTTTATTACGAAGAATATAGTAGAAAATGACTACACTGTGGATCTTGTGCAGTACAGAATTAGTACTAAAATTGCACAATTTAACAAACCCACACCCGTGGATTGATGAAGTTAACAATGTATTTTCTTGGCAAATCACTTAAAATGAGTAGATTTTATTTGCCAGTTAACGGACTGATTCCACTTACCAACGCATGCTAAAATCAATGCGTAAAGATGTTCAGCAAACCAAGATCTTAGTTCCGTTATCTATAGTTAAAATGTCAGTGCGATAATGCTGAATATATTGGCAGAAATGATTAGAGGTCAGAGACTAGTATTGTAGCCATAATATCAAGTGGCGTTTTCCACGCACGAATTCCATCGTCCACACAAAAGAGTTTTCTATAATCCAATGTCGATATTCTCTAGCCTAGGTGAGGCACAATAACTGCTGATGTTGTGTCAAGGATGGCATTCTTCTTACTCGAAGATCACTAAACGTGATGGAATTTATTGTACGATGTACAATATGTTGAGTGATACGTTGATCAGCGTTGAAGTGAGATTTGTTTCTTTTTAGATTATTGTCTGCCCAATACAATACACAATAAACTCATTAAGTAATGCTCTTCCTTGAGTCGTATTCGCACGGGAGTAAAAGAAGGAAAATGCAGATTATGTGAATATCTAGGAAAAATAACGGTCGACTCTAGACTTGATAGGGGTTAAGATTGTAGTGATCGTGGAAGAATCCTATCGATACTCTGTTCAACAAAATAGCCGCTCCCGAGAAGAAGCTATCTGAATGAAACTTCCTCCTTACTAAAGAAATACGAAGGGAATATTCAACCCCGGATCTTAGCTGGGAAGGCCTGAACTGGTGAAACTAAGGAATGTAGATCGTCAGAACATTTTCCATGGAAATAGCGATTCAATTGGTGATAAGCCTTCTTGTTAATCGCAGGCAGTCCTGTTCTTGCATTGTTTGTTGGAGTCTGAAGTTTTTACATACCATTGATATCGGTTTGATATTCACATATTCTTGTTATAGCTTTACTGTTTTGAATGAAGAAAAACCTAGAGAATTTGCCTATTTTGGTCACAACAATTATTCCGCAGTTAAACGATGTTACCCCCAGTTCATACCCAACGGCTACCATAGTTACACTGTCACAACAACGCTACGACCATATCTATTACGTCATGCATAACCTATCTGTCAGAAAGACGAAATTAGCCAATTTACTTTCTCTAATCTTCAAACTGTTTGTAAGCCTTGGGAATGCGGTAAAATCAGCGCGTAATCAACTTGACAAGTATAACAAGAAAAAGAACAATCAAAACGGAAAAAGACAGGAAAAAAAGGGCTATGATCGTCTATTTGCTGAATGGCTATGGCATTGCGACAGAGTGAGAAAGATAAATATAGATTGAAGTAAAATATAACTCACAATTAGGAATGACAATGGGGAAATGTTTGTATGGAAAGCAGAAATTTAGGCCAAATTATATATTTTTAATACTTTTAACGCTTGCAGTTTCCTAGAAGATCTAAACTAGGATTTCTACGCAGAAATCTAGAAATATCTCATCCCGTTTGCAGATCACAAACTTCAGCTGTCAGTCACCATGACCATTTTGTTTCCATCATTGACTGCAGAGAATGTTCTGTTGGCGACCGTGCAAGTGAGTCATCAATAATCTCCGGAAAGAAATATGGCCAACTGTTCTGCCAAAACAAGACAGAATTGTTGTATTCATCTGAAAGTTATTTTTTATAAGTGAAGTGAAAAATGCTAAAAATTGAAACTAAACCCTAATAAAATTATGTATACTGCACAGATGTTTTAAAATATTTATAGTAGCTCGTCTAAAATATCTAGGTTTTAAACAATATTGTAAATAGTTTTTTCTTTTTTAAAATATTTAGACATTACAATAACTTAGTTACCTCCCTTGACGTTTGCACGTGTGCCTACATACAATTTTAAATTGTACAGTACATAACCTTAGTGTTTTTCAATTCACACGTAAAAAAATTAATTTTCATATGAACACAACAACTTTGTCTTACAAAAATGATGAACACAACAATTTTTTCTTAGAAAATACAACAACCTGATGATGACGTTGTGCTAATGTCGAAAGTACTCGAAATAAAATAAACCATCATCAACATGGTAATTTTCTTTCTTCCTTTAATAAGGATATTAAGAAACTTGTCCGAAATTATGAGATGATCCTATTAAAATAAGTAGATAAAACTTGTCTAAATTATTTAATGAGACATATCTTGATATATATATATATATATATATATATATATATGTGTGTGTGTGTGTGTGTGTGAGTGTGTGTGTGTGTGTGTGTAAGCAAATATATGGATATAGATCCGACAGTATGAAGAAAAATATACTGAAAAAACAAACAAATTACTGATTGTCAGTTCTTCTATAAGAAGATCTGGATAAATGTCATTTCTAACTAGATACAATATATTTTTTTTTATTTTTAACGTTTCTCGCTGGTAAGAAGTGGAAAGAGTATATTGAATCAATTGTTAGATCTGCTCTTAAGAAAGTTTGTTTACTGTATTGTGCCAGATAATTTTTCTTGACATATTCTACTTGACATATTTATAAGTCTAACATTCGTCCTTGTCTTGGATATTGTTTTCACATCTGGCCTGGTCCTCTTCCTATCCATTTAGAGATTCTTAATAAAATCCAAAGAATCTGCAGTGTTATTGGTTCTGACCTGACATCAGGGCTTCAGTTCCTTTCCTACCGCTATAATGTAGCTTCTCTGTGCCTTGTCTATAAACACCTTCATGATAATTTTTCTGATGAACTTTCCTCTATGTTACCTAGACTTAAGTGCAGTACTAGATTGACGGCAACCTCTCATAATATTACGATCGAAATAGATGTAACCGTAAGTTCTATGCTAACTTTCTTCTCACCAGTAGAACTTTCAACTTTTTGCTTTTAGTTAACTTAGATCTTCAAAAAATTAAAACGCTATGTCAAGTGTTATCTTCCGTCTTCTTAATTATTGTTCTTTTATTATCTCCTTGTTGCAGTTTTTGGGGTATGTTATGTACTAGTGAGTTAGCCCAAATGACTTGACTCACTTTATAGTCCACCAATAGAAGGTTAACCAATCAGAAGACGTAGAATATTCAATCCGTCGTGTATAAAGGCAGCCATTTTGTTTTACTCTATCCGAATGTCCGTATTCCAGCTTGTCAGGCGAAGAGGAACAGAAGGAAGAACTACGTTCTGCTACTTTACCGGGATATCCACTGCTAACCTGAACTACGCTTCCCTACTGTCTTCGAAATATTCGCTGCTAACTTCTGGATTCTATACTCAAAGACGACCGTCATCATGAACAACACTCCTCTCCTTAATAGATATTTTTTCTCATATTCTCAAAAACTCATTAACCACCTGAGTCGTAGCGGTTTCATTACATTGATTGGGCTGAAATGGTTAAAAGAAAATCTTGTGATTACTAACATCGTAATATTAGACTTGGTATTAAATGTAAAGCTTGATTGAAAAATAGTATAAGAATTCTTTTCAGTAGCATTTTCCCCCAAGCAAGTTACCTTACCTATTAAGATGAGGTCTTTCCTCGAGCCAACATATAGATTTTCTGCCGTAGAATACATTTATAGTCTTAATAATTCTGTTGAAAAGTGCCTGAAAACCATGACAAGTGAAAGAAATTGGGGGTGGGGATTAAATTGTCCGGAACCAGTCGATTGTCGTGTTTTGTTAGAGGATTGCGGCATATATTTTTTAATTCTTTCATCCCAAGGAAGGGGGTAATGCCATTAAGACGCAAGCAGTTATAGGGAGTAAAAGAGAATGATAAGATTTTAGTGAAGAGAAGCGAGGAAAATGAAAATAAAGGAACACCATTCAGGAATACAGAAAATGGCGATTGATATTTTATTCAAAATTTTGAAGATTTTAGTTGGCAGGGAAGCAAGTAATTGTGTTATGGTCTATGTTAGGACCAAGGAAGAACAATACGAACACAAGACTAGAAATAACGAAGGTATATTACACGAAATAATAATACAAGATGTGGAAGGTGTTAGGATGACTGTCAGTCTGGTTTGGAGTGAACTATTATCGGCTCGACTCAATTCGATATTTACTTGCGCCCCCCACGAGGGAAAGATGTGGCACAAGGCCGAGTATTACGTGGGTTTTCCGAGCCCGTAGGCTCGGCCAAAAAATGGGATCGGGTTGGTCAACCTCCCCGAACGAGACTCTGCCCTTCGGCGGAGCCTCGTCCGGGTTCCTCTCTGCTCAGAGGCAGAGAGTTCGACCGTCAAGCCGAGAAGCTCGGCTTGAATCAGTATCTAGCCACCCCCCCACGAGGGTTGCATGTGATACAAGGTCGTTTTTATCGTGGGTTTCCTGAGCCCGTAGGCTCAGCCAAAAATGCCTTATATAACTCGCAAAAACGAGATCGGTAGGTCATTTTCCCCCGAACGAGATTCTGCCCTTCGGCGGAACCTCGTCCGAGTTCCTTTCTGCCCAGAGGCAGAAAGTTCGACAAATCAAGCCGAGAAGCTCGGCTTGAATCAGTATCTAGCCACCCCCCCCACGAGGGTTGCATGCGACACAAGGTCATTTTTATCGTGGGTTTCCTGAGCCCGTAGGCTCAGCCAAAAATATGCCCGTATGACTCGTAAAAAACGAGATCGGGTAGGTCATTTACCCCGAACGAGATTCTGCCCTTCGGCGGAACCTCGTCCGGGTTCCTTTCTGCTCAGAGGCAGAAAGTTTGACCGTCAAGTCGAGAAGCTCGGCTTGAATCGACCCTCTCTCTTGAGAGGCGTAGTATACATAGTGTTAGGACGAGTCCATTCTGTAGTTATAGGTAAGGACCCATGACAAATTAGAAGAGAATTCCAAAGATGAGAACTGTTTTTTTTCTGGTTGGGAGGGGGGTTACTAACTATTGATTATGTCACGTTATACGTCCTCTCTCAGAATATGCAACTGGCGTCTACTCATCATAGTTGCAGTATAAACAAAAGGTTAGTTCTGTGGGTGCTGAAGAAATGCAAATATGCCTGAACAGGCGACTGCAACAATGACTAGCTAGCAAACCTAGTAGTAAATCCTCACCACTCTCCATTATTTCCTGCTTTCATTTTTCCTCTAAGCAATTTTAACACTTTACATTCTTTTTTTGTTTTGGTTCTGTTATCCATTTAAACAATCTTGTTAAGTAAGATATTCGCCGATTCTTCCTTTTCTCTTACGTTCAATATATCCTGTAAGTGTTAAATTCTCTTGGCCTTCATTCTTTCTTATATACCAGAAATTTCAGATGTCTTTTTTTCTGATTGTAATTATAGGTTCCTTTGTTATCCTATTTTTCCTTATGACTTCCTCGTTGCTAACAAGTTCTGCCCAGGTTATGCTTAGCATTAGTCAGTAGAACCATAATCTGTCGATTGAGGTCCTTTTTTTACCTGTGAAGAGATTCTCTAGCTTTCCTTACTATGCGGGAAATTAGACATTACATGACATTTCAGCACTCTTTTTTTGTTTATAAAGATATTTTCTTTCTTAATATTTTGCTAAAATTCTGGAAATTACGAAAATGCCAAGATGATTAAATATCTTTACCTGCTGGAACTTGACATACCCACTAAGCAGTTAGGTTACCATTTTTACTGGTGGCCTTGCATCCCTTATTCTAATGTTGTAGAGTACGAAAAAGGTTTTCGTCCTCCGTATGAGTTCGAATCCCTCGTCGCCAAGTTGTTATGTAGTGGTTTCACAGTGGAGGCTTGCATTTGTACAATTCGGTCCTAAAATAGGTTCGACATACAAAACGTTAGGAACTTCATATAATAGGTAATGACGCAGAGAAATCTAGTTGGGGTGGCTGATACTTTAATATCCGACTAATGGTCGTCCGACATCGACTGACTGACCCACTCACTGCCGACGTACTCGTTACTCTTACTACTTCTATTTATTATAGGTGGGAGAGTCTATTAACTATAGAATAGCTATGTTCCACTATAACATCCTAGTAATTTATAAATAATTTAGTCGTGACTTAAAATTGTAAATATTTCTGCATAAATCTATTGATTATTTCGTGTTATCTTTTCGAAATTATTCTGTTAATGCAAAATTTCCCAGCGTTTTATTTTTATTTATTTATTTATTTATTTTTTTTGCATAATACGTTGTTCATATACATTTTTGGCTTCACTATACAAGTATCAAAATATTTCCTGTCGTATTCTTCTGACTATGTCATTTTCAGACAATTTGTTCTGTCATAAAAGAATAACCTTAGATCTTAGAATGCTCTTAGTTCTGAATAAAAAAATCTTCAAAATTCTTTTTCATGTCTTGAACATGTTAAAATATCTGATTATGTAAGATTTGTGTTTTTAAAATAAAGAAGAATAATTTAAGTTCAAGGATTAAGAAAAGAAAGTTATGCTACCTAATACAGCTTTTGTACAAATATCGCATTTCTGAAATGAGATATATTTGACAGGATCAGTTGACAGCTCCCTCTCGACACGCAAGAAAAAGAAAAGAAGCGACACCTTTTCTTTGGTCCGTGAACATATGAATAAGCAATTAGCGAGAACGTAAGATTTCCTGGTAAAAAAAAAAAGAAAAAAAAAAGAAAAAAGAGTTTCTTCCCCCAAAAAGTTGAGTATTTTTCTATTAGTAAGAGCTCATAGTCTGCAAAATTTTGAGACTGGAAAATTTGATCCAGTCACATTCCTCCTTCACCGTCATTGAAAAGTGCTCGTCAAAATTTTTCTATGGAGTAACAATTAAAGTAAACAATACAAACCACATGTGTTATATTACAGCAAGAAATTTTTTTTCTTGGTGAAAAGACAGCTGATTTAAATTTTATTCAGATTTTGGTGACAGTTTGACTTTAGTGTATTGGTCTGAAGTCAATCATGGAGACCAACGAAGTGACACAACCTGTATAACCAATGAAAGAACAACAAGTGTAGCTGACAAAACACCATTTGACAAAGTCCCAATTAAATTGAAGTTAATTCTTGCAGCGTTAGTCTGAAATCTGGAAATATATTGCATGCAGAAGAAACTCCTATCCTTACACCATTCTCGTTTATTGTGTCGCGTTTGCAACTTGAGGATGGGTGTTGTCATGTAGCAAAATCGCCCATCTAAGTCGTTTCCCAAAATGCATCATTCAAATGTCTCACTGTGTCATTAAAATGAGCCAGCAATTTGTTATAAATAAAAATATTGTCTTTGAATCCCAGTAAAGAGAAAAAAATCTTTCATTTTGTAAATTCTGCCTTTGTTTCGATGTCGAGCACTGTCTTCTATCAAGTGACGATTTTTTTCAGGTCGAAAGCATTCGTTTTATGGTATAAATGATCCATTTTTCATGTTCACTTAAAAAAATCGATGAAGAATCTTTTTATTCCTGGTCGACAAGATGTTGAATGAATTGTTCACATAATAGATTTTTATTAGTCGATATATTTTCTTTTTCTGTTTGATACTAACATACATTATGGACTTCGTTTGACTAAGAATCGGAAAACGAGTCAATACGAATAGTTTTCATTATTTTTCAGAAATAGAATGCCATTAAAAAGTTTTTAACTCTTTTATCATTTTTTTTATTTTGGAAATTCTTATCAAATTATGAAATGAAAGTTGTTCCAAACGGCCATTCTTCTAGATTCTTCTATACTAATACATGTGTCCCCCAGGGACCTATTGTGTTCTTAATTTTCATCAATGACCTTCCCCATGACATCAGCTTTCAACTTGGTATCTATGCTGATGACACAACCATTTGCTTCTGTCTTGATACTAAGTCTGATCAATTTGATACGATCAAATTGGCAGCTGAACTAAAAGCGACGTAAAATCTGTCTTTAATTGGGGTAAATAATGGTTTGTTAATTTAACACTTCTTAAACGAAACTGATCTCTATTAATCATCTCAGAGACTTCTTTCTACTTTCCATCATCCTGATTGCTGCTAACGTCGAGGAGAATGATTCGTAGCACCTTCTCGGATCAACATTTCTGGCTGACATGAAGTAGAAAGTCTACATTGAATCCATTACTAAATCAGCTGCTAAGGAAATTGGTTCACTGTTTCTTACTAGAAAATTTCTCTTTCCAGAATCTATCTTTAATATCTATGTCTACCATCCGCCCATGCTTATAATATTGCTGCCGCATATGGTCTGGTAATCTTGCTATATGTTTAGAAATTCTTGATAAAATCTAAAGGAGAATCAGCACTATTATTGGTCTTGATCTGGCATCTCGGCTTCAGTCACTTTTCCACTTCCGTATAGTTGTTTCGCTGTTTCTTTTCTATAAATACTTTCATGGTAATTGTTCGTATTTTCTCTTCACTATGGTACTTAGACTTTAAGAATTTAAGTGAAGTACTACATTAGCAACAAGATCTCATCAGTTTAAAGTTAAATTGGTAACATGTAACTGTAAGTTCTATACTAAGAGTTTTTTATTTTGTAGTTCTCGTTTGTAGAACTCTCTTCCGGTTCCATATTTCCGGCCAACATTGATCTTCAAAAATTTAAATATCAATTGTTATCGTCCTCATTACTCCTCTATTGTTCTCGTTCTTTCATATTTTTGTTTTCTAATTCTTTTCCACCTAATAAGCCATTGTGTTTCAATGGCCTTACAGACTTGTCTGTGATAAATTCGATTAAAAACATTTAAATATATTTATCTGCAGTTAAAAGGAAATCGAAGAAGAAAATTTAATTGTCCATTCCTGTTTACAAACCTTTACAAAATAGAAAATGTTTAAGAAAACAATCAATTCTCAGACCTGAATCAGAGGCAGAAAAGAAACGTTACCGACTTTTATAGCATGTTTTCTTTTATTATTTTGCTGTTTTGGCGTCGACCATTTTCAGCTGTTACTCGCAATACATCGATATCCAGACGTTAGGACTTCCACATCAGAGAGATTCAAATCGCTTGCAAAACATTTGCCAAAGAAATCAACTGCCAATTTTTCTATATCCAGACATACAACACAAGTTTTCTTATAGTTTCAGTTACTTTACTGTTCTCTTGCAAACAACCATCGGCCGCCATTATCAAATATGGCACACATGAATTTGCTTTTTATTAATATATTAAACATAGCCACAGAATAAAAATGCAACTCTAAATATAAACCAAATCTAACCAAATTATCCTACCGTCTCTTAATCTATTGGTTGTTGTATCTTTCTTAACAAGTTTAGGAACAACAGGAGTTAATAAACAGTACTATCTTTTCGAAGTAACTTACTACAGGTTAAACTGAGCTGCCATATTGGCTGTGATCATTCGTTTAAGTAATCATAGAAAAGAGTATCTACGTTCTTTCTGCCGAAGATCATACTCAGGTCATTAATAAATATTTATGCAGATGATATAACAGTTCATGCATGCAGCGCTACCAATGAATAGAATATATTATGTTGCAATTTAATATGACCATCTCCCGATAAGAAAAATGAATTAGAACTTTTGAAAAGATTGTGTTACAGGAATGCACCGATACACATAGATAAAAGTTTTTATCCTATTCGTCAAGCCTATATTGCGCCAACTGAATCTTCTGTAGAGGGAGGAAACCAACTGGGCAAATGCACACAATCATGTATATAATTAACCATGACGCTTGATATGTTCTAAAATCTCTTAATTCAACCCACCTTTACAGCTATCCTTCAACATTATACACGCATAATGGGTGCCAGTTCGTTGTTGAATATGGCCGTCATACGATATCATTGGAAGACGTAGTTGTGCTTTAAATCAATATGGCCATTTAAACCCGCTAAACTTTTAAAACCTCTGAGGTAAGCCTTCGGTGCTTATGATGGCCCCTTTCGGCTACAGTCGTCATTTCAGGACCCAGAAAATATCTTATGATACCAAGCACTGCTGTTCAGATAGATAGATAGATAGATAGATAGATAGATAGATAGATCGATCGGAATAGATTGACATAGATATATAAACACATAGATAGTTAGCTAGCTAGCCAGACAGATATATAGATTACTGCGTAGAATTTTAAAGTTATAAATCAGAATTTTCCTCTTATCGACTACCCTGTGTCCTTTTCTTATTCGACCCATTAATCATCATCAGCAGCATTAATTGCTATATCATACTGGCCCTCAACACTGGAACAATTCATCCTTAAACACATGCATAAATCTGTTTCATGTCGCACTGTCCTGTAAACATGTACGTATGCTGATATCATTGCATGCAGATCTCTTGCAGCTGTCTGTGAAGTTAGCTATCTCTGTTAAACATTATGTATCAGACAAGTAGTTCATCTAATCAATGACTTTCGTCCCATTGTTGCCCATGAAAGAAATACTAGTAAAAAAAAGTAACAAAATTCCTATTTGTTATTCTTTATTATTTTATTAGAAATACTGATCCGACTCAAAAACATTTCAAGATTAAAAATATTGTATTTGCCGGCGTAGACTAGTGACGAGCTGGCGTTTGGAACTGAAAGTAGTTCACGGAAATCTAATACATATAAATAATCAATATATATATTGTAAAAAAAACTGTACTTCCCAAAATGCCCCAGTTTATGTATATAAACATTATTATTAGCAGGCATGGACACGCGGCCAAGTGGTTAGAACGCTCGCATTCTGAAGTTAAGACCCAGGTTCGAATCTCATCTATGGTCGATTCGTCAGCAAGTAGACTTACTAATGTTATCGGATTTTACCTTTGGAAGGTGCCTGTAAACCATACCATGGGAAATTGTGGTAGATGTTGATCATGCTAGAAAGAAACTGTAACTAAGGTCTGCTCAGTCTAGCGTTGAACAAACACAAATGCAAGCGACTGCAAGTAGACGGCTATCCTCGAATACCAGTGGCCAGCTATACACTAGCAGAAGAGAATGCATTTGCAAATAGCTCATGAACTTCATAATCTATTGGGCCTAACGTGATTAATGTCCACTTTAAAATATCCCCATCAAAACATTTTAAAATTTGTTCATTCTATATGCATACAATATTGCAGGTGTAGGCTTTTAAGAAAGCTTTATTCATTTGAGAATACAAGGTTCGCGTATAGTGTCCTTTTATAGTTCCAGTAAACAGAAATAGCTCCCTCAAAGAGGAGAATAACAATAGAAGGGTAGGCCACTCTTGATTATTCATAACAAAAGGGGAGGCCACTCTTGATTATTTATAACAGCCGCTTCGTCAAGTTCATCTATCTGGAATTGTTTTATTTTTTTATAATAAAATTGAAATTACAATGTAAACATCTTGTGAAAAATAAAACACATCCTCTTCTCCTTCAAACAAACGACGAATCCCTGAGACAATTCATATGTAAACATTTTTTCAGGAACAACTTATGTAGGATCAAAACGGGTTTAATCCAACTTCTCAGAAGATAAGGAACGATTCTCGTTGTTTCTTAAGCGTGTTGGGTTAACCTTCTTTCTTTCATAATTAGTATGCGCCGTGCAAGTTCGTTCATGTGACTCTTAATGGACACGAGTAACGCTTTACTCAGAGAGAGTGACTCATGGCGTCTTCTCGGGCTAACATTTCCCGCTGACATGAAATGGAAAGATCATATCGAATTAAATACTAGGTTTGCTGCTAGGAAAGTTGGTTCATTTTGTTGTGCTAAAAATTCTTCCTCGTCATAATCTATCTTATATACGAGGGTGAGCTGAAACGGTCAGGATTCACTATGAAGGAATGATGCTAGAGCAGGGAAATATACTATGTATTAATTTCAACTCTTCTTTACTAACACCGCATTGTTTCTTTCCAAGTAAACTGACAGCTGACTGTTGAAAGAAGACTTCATATGTAATTAGTAGAGCCTTCTCTTGAAAATGAAGAAAAACTGGCATTAAGGATTCATCAAGTACCTGCAGAAAGAGAGTTTAAAGGAATATTTATGCCGACATGTTTGCTACATTAGAGGATGGCGCCACAGATTTATCAACAATGCCATAGTAGAATGTTAAATTTAGTAGGGGAGAGTTTTGAAGATGACCTAATGTTTAGATGGCCATTGACTGCCACCACAGAGGAAAACATTGATCGTTTTCAACATATCCTGTCAAAGTATTAATAATATTTTACACAATGAACTTGGTATGACTAAGGTTTCTGCTCTGTAGGTTCTACGTTTTCTGAAACCAAACCAAAAGTGCATCAGACATCAAATCACTGGAAAATCTTCCATTGTCTGTGGCCGATCCATCTGGTTTCCTAACCCCGGATGAATTTTGGGTCCATCACTTTGAGCCAGAGACAATCCATGTAGCGGAAACACCCACCTTACTTGCTCCAAAGAAAGCCAAAGGCGTTTCATCTCCAGAGAATGTGTTGGCCTTAGTGTTTTTTGGAATGCAAAAGTCATTGTGTTTATAGACTATCTTCAAAAGGGCCACACCATCAATGGAAAGCACTATGCCTACTTGCTGAGGCAGATCCGAACGAATATCAAGATCACTCGCCCAGAAAAACTGAAGAAAGGGAAATCCTTGGTTTCAATGGCTACTCAGCCTGACTCTGGCTTTGATCTGGTCAATCATTCTCTCTATTCTCATGTTCCCCAACATGAAAAAAAAAACACTTCGCTGGGAACCAGCATTACAGTGATGATGACGTTATATCTGCTGCTGATGACCTTTTTAACCGACTGTATAAACAGTCGCCTTTGAAAAGTCAGAATGCAGTTATTAATAAGAAGATTCGAAATTTATGCATGCAATATTTTACAGATCTAGTACCACTCCTTCCTGGTCAGCTTATGAACTTTTCACCCATATCGTATTTATATGTCTACCATTCATCATTAAGCGAATACTAGATTGGCGGCAAGGTCTCATCATTTTATTGTTGAAATGGCTAGATATAGCCGTAAGTTCTATGCTAACAGATTCTTCTCTTCGTCTTGTGTAGCATTCTTCGGACATTTTTGCTTTCCAGCCAACATTGATATTCAAAATTTAAATGCAATGTCAATCGTCATCTTCTTAATTCCTGTTCTCTTATTGTTCTCTCTTCTTAATGATGTTTTTCATTTTCTCATATTATGTACTAGTAGTTCCCTTGCGTCTTAATTGTTTTATTACCTTGCTTGGGGCAAATTCTTTAAAAAGGTTGCTTCCGATTTCTTTCTAACCGCCTTTGTTTTGTTTTTTTTTTGTTTTGTTTTGTTTTTGTTTTTGTTTTTTTTCTTTGTTTTTTTTAATGTTTCGATAAATATCTGTACTCACGGAAAATAATATTAATGCCATCCTATATATAATTGATAAACCTAGCATTAATTGGTGACCAAAATTTGTCAAACACGTGCACACACCCACTACGAAACTACTCTATTGCTATTTCCCTGGTATGTGTTCCGGCGAGCTGTGTTCCTTGTTTACACTAGCCCTGACCTATACAGCTGGGACCTGCAGAGAATCATCCTCATTTCCTTCGTACTCCCTAAGAAAGAAGTTCCACTTGGAAGGCTTCTTCCCAAGAACTGCTACTTTGTGGAACAGACTCCTGGCAGGCTGTTTCCCCATCGCTACAATCTTGAGCTTTTCCTGTCTAAGGTTAACTGCTATCTTTCAAAAGAAACCTCATAAATTTCTCTTTCTTACTCTCCTTCAATGCCACACATTAATCCTCTAACTTGAGCGGCTCTTGTGCCTTGTTTTGGGTGATCATTTGTGTAATATATATATATATATATATATATATATATATATATATATATATATAACTCGAGGGAACCATTTTCAGTGACCAATATTTTCCTCAACATTTAATGTTTAATAAATTTTTCCCTGTCCTCATTTTTTTGAGCTATACTTTTGTTGTGACCAATAATTTTCTATATATATATATATAGCAACTCAAAACCATTTTCATGACCAATTTTTCCTCAACATTTAATGTTTAATAAATTTTTCCTGTCCTCATTCATACTTTTTGAGCTATACTTAAGTTGCAACGCGCAGTCAATCTATTTCTATATATATATATATATATAGCAACTCGAGGGAAACCATTTTCAGTGACCAATATTTTCCTCAACATTTAATGTTTAATAAATTTTTTCCTGTCCTCATTCATACTTTTTTGAGCTATACTTAAGTTGCAACGCGCAGTCAATCTATTTCTATATATATATATATAGCAACTCGAGGGAAACCATTTTCAGTGACCAATATTTTCCTCAACATTTAATGTTTAATAAATTTTTCCCTGTCCTCATTCATACTTTTGAGCTATACTTAAGTTGCAACGCGCAGTCAATCTATTTCTATATATATATATATATTAACTCGAGGAAACCATTTTCAGTGACCAATATTTTCCTCAACATTTAATGTTTAATAAATTTTTCCCTGTCCTCATTCATACTTTTGAGCTATACTTAAGTTGCAACGCGCAGTCAATCTATTTCTATATATATATATATAGCAACTCGAGGGAAACCATTTTCAGTGACCAATATTTTCCTCAACATTTAATGTTTAATAAATTTTTCCCTGTCCTCATTCATACTTTTGAGCTATACTTAAGTTGCAACGCGCAGTCAATCTATTTTAAGGTCTGCGAGGTCTGTTCTTGTTCTTTACCAGGGAAGGAAAAAAAGGCTCTTCTGACGCAGAAGGACATTTCTTGCATTAACTAATGTCGGATAGTATTTTTTTCTTTTTTTTTTACAATCAATGATTCTTGTTTCGTAATTAGCCGTCAATTTTTTGTTTTGTTTTCAGTCAAAGATATATTCAGTAAACAGGAACGGCTGAAATACATGCGAAATCTCCTCTTCACTCTCTCTCTCTCTCTGGTCCTTTCACACTCCTCCTTTCACCCTCTCTCTTCCTTTCCACTCACTCTCTCTCACTCTCACTCTCCCCTTAACTCTATCATTCTTTCATTCATTATCTTTCTCCCTTTCATTCTCTCTCATCTTCAAACTCTCTCTTTCTATCCGCTCCACTCTATCACTCTCCCATTTATTCTCTCTCTCTCCTCTTCACTCTCTCTCTCTCTCTCTGTCATCCTTCCATACTCCCCCTTTCACGCTCTCTCCCCTTTATTTTCATCCTCCCTCTTCCTACCCTAACTCTCTCTCCCCCTCAACTCCTCTCTCATTCACTCTCACTCTCCTCTTTACTCTCTCACTTTTTCTCCCTTTCATTTTCTCATCTTTCTCAATCTTTCTCTCCACTTCACTCTCTTACTCTCCCATTTACTCTCCATCTCCCCTTCACTCTCTCCTCTTCACTCGCTATCCCTCTCGCCTTCACTCTCTTCCTCTCTTCTTCACATGCTCTCTCCTTCACTCTCTCACTTTTCCATTCACTCTCTCCCTTTCACTTTCACAATTCCTATTACTCAAAAATACCAAACTCATTTTAGTTTTGTGACCCATGGAACTCTGGTTGGGAACCTCAGGCTAAGGGAGTCGGTGCAAACCTGTACACCGGTTACCAGGCCTCCTGGTTGGCAAGTCAATCCCATCCGCATTGGTAATACCCTGGCGATGATGACCCTTCTGTGCCCTTGAGTTTCAGACACCTGCTTTAGGTGATATGCAAAACAGGTCTAGACAATAGAATAATCGTTCATTTTTTTGCGTTCTTAATCAAAACCTTTTAAGATACTTATGAATTAATTAAGAATATCGGTTATTTTCTGAATACATCAGCTTCCAGAAATTCACGTGAGCTCGGTTTGTGCATAAAATTCTAACGGTCGGATTCATGAATCATTCAGCCAAAAGCGACTTGTCTCCCTTTTTGATTCTTTACGCTTTTTCGTTTGACATATTAGCATCAACAACGAATGCATCTCGTAAAAGACTTTCGACACAAGGATTTTGAAATCACAGATTTCCAGTTACTCAAGATTAATAAATCAAATCATTTTACAAAGTTATGCTTGGGAACATATCTGCAATATCACGATGACAATATAAGAAGCGCTAATTTATGTCTTACTTATGGCAATAAAATCTAAAACATTCTGTTTGTCCCTCCCTGCACCATATGCAGGTGCGCACACACGTACACACACACACAAAGACACACACACACATACACACGCATATATATATATATATATATATATATATATATATATATACGAACATATATATATATATATACAAACATATAAATATATATAACCATATATATATGCACACACCCACTACGAAACTACTCTATTGCTATTTCCCTGGTATGTGTTCCGGCGAGCTGTGTTCCTTGTTTACACTAGCCCTGACCTGTGCAGGTCCCAGCTGTACATCATACTCATCCTCATTTTCTTCGTACTCCCTAAGAAAGAAGTTCCACTTGGAAAGCTTCTTCCCAAGAACTGCTACTTTGTGGAACAGACTCCTGGCAGGCTGTTTCCCCATCGCTACAATCTTGACCTTTTCATGTCTAAGGTTAACCGATATCTTTCAAAAGTAACCTCATAAATTTCACTTTCTTACTCTCCTTCAATATCACATATTAATCCTCTAGCTTGAGCGGCTCTTGTGCCTTGTTTTTGGTGATCATTTGTGTAATATATATATATATATATATATATATATATATATATATATATATATATATATATATATATGCACGTAGATGCCTACATGTCATAATATTTTCTGGGCTCCCCTCCGGCTCTTGTTCTCTCTGTCGCCCTCAGCCATATAGCAATGTACTAAGCATGGTTTAGATGTGGCCACAAGGCCGAATGTATGGAGAATCCAGAGAGGATCGAACTTGCTACTCAGTCGTAAGTTATCTAACGAGACCAGCTTGCTAACCATTACACCACATCGAAGTGTCCCAAGCTTGCTAACCATTACACCACATCGAATACCAGGTAGTTTAGAACACATCATTCGAAGGCCATAAATGGAAATCAATCTGACCTTATTTTACGCGGCTGGCACCCATATTTAACATTCACATTTTCACTTCCAGGCCTGTGGAGAGCATTAATAAGAAAGCTTCCAATCTGACATAGGAAATGAAAAGATGTCATGTCAATCGTAATCTTTTATCTTTTCAAATTCTGTTCTTTTAATGTTCTCGCTCCCTAATTTTTTTTTTTTATTCTTTCACACTCAGTAATCACGTGCGTGTTAGTAGCTTTCTTGCCTTTCTTGGGGGAAAAATACACTGCCTCGTGTCTGTAGTCTTCAAAAACCTTTCAGAGACGGTCAATTCATTGTAAGTTGTAACGTGAAGAGAAAGAGCAGTAACTGGTTCTACGCAAACCACATTGAGCTACCCACGATGAAGCACATAGTTTTTCGTATGGATGGGATGATGGAAAGTACACAGCTATGACCCAACAGTTTAAATACATTCAGTAAAAAGCTTCTATTTGTGAAGAAAATAGCTTGAGAATACCAGGTGGATATCACAGAGCAATATAGACTCTACTTCAGCTAGGAATATTCGTATTTTGTAGCTTCGAACCCTGAGGATCTGTTCAGATTTGATTTCCAAACGTCATGTGCCTTGTAACTGAGCTTTTCCCACTTTGATGCCTTTTGAAAAATTACTTATCGATGAGCCAATATATCTGAAATCGTTTATTACTTATTCTTACGTAGTTTGAGGCGTAGATGAAGAAAAAAAAAAACAATTGCAACCCTGTACCGGCAAGATATATGCCTTAAATCAAAGTCTGCATTGTTGCGGCTTTAGCCCCTGGTAATCATCCAAGGCGCAAAAATGCCGATTTTTAAAGTTTTTTTTTTTTGCATTCTCATTTTATTACTTATTCTTACGTAGTTTGAGGTGTAGATGTTTTTATATGTTTTCCAGAGCTTGTGTAAATTATTGGCAGAACAGAGATTAAGAGAAATTGCAAAAAAGTCAAACTTTACTAATATCTGCAAAGGACAGAACATTTTGACGAGCCATAATCGGGCACGTTCTGAAGGAAAACGAAAAGAATAGATGAAGAACATCTTGCCTGCGTTTTTGTCTATTTTTATGATTAATTATCTAGGAGAGAACAGTAAAGAGAATAATAATCGATTTCAATACTTATGAGATACACAAGAAAATAGCAAACCAAATTTTATTCTCACGGCATCGCAATGAGGCAAAATCATTAACGTTTTATATTAGCACCAAACCCACTTGTCATTTCTACTGGTATATAATTACTTACATTACAACGAAAATTGTTATTGCAAGCTTGAAAATCGCTATAATTATTATCACGTAAAGGCATCATTCAAATTACAAATGCAAATATATTATTTATATACGTTATAGACTTAATATGCAAGTTAATGTTTTCAAGATAAAATTAGCATTAATCAGCTGATTTTGGTGTCATTTTCTGGAGAACCCTCTATGTATGTGAGAAATACGGCATGTGAATTTTCATCTGCTTTTATTGCAAATATATTCAATAACTTATATGATGGCGTGACATTTCATTATGCAAATAGAGCATAATATACCACACACAGATATAATATACCACACAGCATAATATACCACATACACACATACACATATATATATATATATATATATATATATATATATATATATATGTGTGTGTGTGTGTGTGTGTGTGTGTGTAAATATGTATGTATAAAATATATATATAAATATATATATATATATATATATATATATATATATATATATATATATATATATATATATATATATATATGCAATTTTTATATATATTATTTATATATTGTCTAACACGTTCGCCCCAGCCCCTCAACCTCCGACGCCTTACTCTCTGGGTTGATGTGTCTACTCGGTCCTAACCGAACTTAAGGGTAGTGGTTGTAGGTCCCCTGAACATCCATAGATTATTCGACCGGTCCACTGGTTTAATCCTGCTTCCTGCCCACGTTGTGTGTGTTTTGATCCAGAAAGCAGAAGTGATGTTCATCCATTCACGCTCGACTGAAGATGTAGACATGGCTGGAGAGTCTGTGCTAGGAAAATATAGAATGCAGTAATAAAAAAAATTAATATCTGCAGAAAGCCGGACAAACAACTATTCAATGATTGAATTGTTAATGTCTTTTATATAGCAGAAAAGAATAGTATAGAAAAGAAAACGGGTTACAGAAAAGAAAAGTGATTGATGTAACAACGCATACACTGGATTCTGGATAGAGATAGAGTGTGTAATGATTAACTTGTTGTTAAATCGTCGCAGAAAGTTATACGACTCTTGCGATGGGGGAATAAGATTTCTGTGTGCGGCTTAATATTTATAGTGGCGTTCCTCCTTAGCAGTAGTAGTAATATTCATGGTAGCAGAAGCAGCGGTAATTATATCAACAGTACATGTTAGCGGACGCTTCGTTCCAATCTCTGACGTCACTTTCTCTCCTTCTTGTGTCTCCAACTCGACTCTCCACTGTCTCTAGCCCAACCCTTGCCTGGGCTAATTCTCTCCTGTATCTCACTTCTGTCTATCTCTTTTTCAGCATAACTACGCTATTTATAGAGAAAAATCCGGCTGGTTACAACTGAACCTTGGCCCTACTACTTTGCACGTGATTATCACGGGGTTTTGGCTGTTTTGAACCAAAATCATGTGAATTCTAAAGTCCTCCTTGCTTACTCAGCTCTATTCCAAGTTTTAATCATTAAAAATTTTTTCGACCATTTCCATTGCCTGCTAATGACCAGTTCCAGTGGGTACATCTCCTGCCCTAGATCAGATTTCCCATCAGTAAATGAAATGCTCTGATCAATTTCGCTTGTCCAAATCTACTCCAATTTCACTAAAAAAAAAATATACGTGTGTGTTTCCCAGACTCTTTCTATCACAATTGTATATGTGCGGTACTGATTGGAAAGCGCTCAAAATCAGTGATAGAGCTAACATATGATAAACTCACATCAATCCATATATATATATATATATATATATATATATATATATATATATATATATATATCGGCAATAGACTATTTCATGCTTAAAGTAATCGTCAGACCTAACGATTGCGTTTGAACACGACACAGATTGGTGACAGTGAGTGTTGACTTTAATGTTCACTTACATATATATATATATATATATATATATATATATAGAAAGAGAGAGAAAGAGAGGGAGAAATTAGATAGTGGATAGAGAGGTATTTTAGAGAAACATAACATTTAAGTTTAGCAATTATAAGAAAGAAACACGCTTAATCTGTAACACATATTTGTCAGTAACTAATAACAAACAAACGTTTTCGGTGATTTTGCTAAATGATTAATATTTACAATTGAAAGAGTCATTTTAGATTGGGTAAGAGCAGCATGTTAACAAAGTGATGCTGGGCTACAAATATACGAAATTCAATATACCCATCATGACACCCAGTCGGATACGATTTAGAGCTATTGATATTACGTTCAGCATCCCGACTCCAGAGTTTCGTAGACGGGCCTGTCCGTCCACTAATCAGTGGGTATTGACTGCTTATATTTTTTCATTTTCTTTTTATGGTCCCGTAGCCGTGTAGTTACAATGTTCGCTAACTGGCCATGATGGATGAGATAAATTGCTTAAAGCTTAGGGCTACGAAGTATTGGAAGTGGTGAAGAACCATCGCCGTCCGCCTCCTGAAGGGAAACGGCAGATACAAGAAAAAGATTCCATAATCAAACCTCGAAGAAAATATGTCTTGGACCAACAAATATCATGTTAGTTAAAAAATTGTGTTAATATTTGCGGCTAAATTAGAACTGCTCTTTCTGCAGCAGAGAAAAGCACAATTGGTGAATAGCATAGCATGTATTACACAATACTTATTTTTCCTTTGCGTCATATCTGGTCTCTCTGACTTTATCAGTCGAATCTCACGGCGCTGTAATATCAGCAATGATTTTGGCATTCAGCAGTTGATCGAAGATTTGCTTGTCTCATCTTTGATGACGGATGGGGTAATTTGTGTCAGTACGATATTTCCCAAGAATATTCAATTTTTTTTACTTTTATTCATCTCATTTTCGTGTGGTTAATGTACGTTTTATCAAGTGAACTTGGCATTTTCTATTTCATTTGATATTATAAGTTGGCTATCGTTATAAACGCAGTGTTGTTATTTTTATGCTTATTATTTTGTTGGTGGTGTTGTTCAAGTATTGTTGCTAGTGATACTGCTTTCTCAGATTTTTATTTTTTTAATATCCACCCTGTACAAGGCCAAAGAGCCACTCAAGAGTAGAAGGTTACATAGCAAAATGCACAGTTTATAAGTGGGGTATATAAGTGGGATATGTTGTATACAACCGCTTCCCAAGACAAATGGTGAACAAAGACTTTGAGCTAGTAATGCCTAAGAAAATATCATCTGTATTGAATATTGTGGACTGGCGCTACAGAATCACAAACAAAGAACTGTACCAAATAAAAGAAACCATAATAATTTAGAACTACCAACAGCGGCAACAATCAATATGTACCGTGAATAGAAAATAATGACATAATTAAAATGTTAACATTAAAGGCAGTATACAACTTTGATGATTCGACGACGGTTTTCGTGACCAAGTCGGTTAAAAGGACTTTGAATCTAACAACGGTTTCTCATGCATCTTGAATCTTGTATTAAATATTAACTATAATCAATGAAGACATTTACCTATAAAATAGGTTTTATAAACTCTTTTGAACACAAATAAGTTAAAATAAGAATAAAAAAAGAGACAAAATCTTAGCACCACTGATGAATAGTCTGTAAATATATGAGATCTTTCTGCTGTCCTTCTATGTTTTGGTTTCGTGGGTGAACGTGGATTTCCACACCTTCCTATTCTTTGTAATGCTTTGTATGGTTTTCTTTTCGTTATTTCTCCCATTTTTTCTTTTTGATTGTAAGTATAAGCTTTCATTGCCTTTGGTTATTTCGACTTTTTCTTTGCCGAAGAGATGTCCCTCTCCGTGTGTAAGAAAACCATACAATAACGCGTTGGAAACCTCTACTTCAGCTGGTCTTTGGCCTTGTACTGGACGAACATTAATACAGAAAAGTTGGAAATGCCGGAAAACTTCATCGCAGATACGATACAAAAGTAGTTCTATCGACGAATGGAATGGACAGAACATTTGAACAATGAAAAGAGAAAAAACAAGTATTGTTTACAACCAGAAAGTATTCTGAAATACATAATGAGGAAAAAAAAAATTAACACTTACAGCAAACAGTGTAAACGGAAGAAGTAGTGGGAGTGGTTGCGAGTCTGCGTGTATGGATAACAGAACATGGAAAAACGAAGGGTGCTACATGATCAAAAATTACTTCGAACAACAAAAGACAGGATGAACTTAGCCCCCAAAAAAGGATGAACACGATTTCCTTAGATCTACTTTTATATTCGATATTTTATCGCTTGATAAATCCTAAGATATCGTTTTTTTTAACTTGCTCTGAAACGTATATGAAATTATTCACTTATTCGGTAGCTGATTTTGTATTTCCTTTCTGAGATTGTTTTAATGCGCATTATACCGATATTCGTTATACGGACAAAGACAGATTGTAATAAAAGTTCTTATAATTTTATTTTTGATAACGAAAATTAATTCAACAACTGATTATATTTAATTATTGAAATTCGCGTTGCTTAGAAGTGTATTTGAAGGTTAATATCATATTTTGTACAACATTCGAGAAATCTGAAAAGTGTATTTGAAGGTTAATATCATATTTTGTACAAAGTTTGAGAAACATTAAAATGTATTTGATGGTTAATATCATATTTTGTACAACGTTCGAGAAATCTTAAAAGTGTCTTTTGAAATTTAGTTTATTTTTTTACAATGTTTGAGAAATCTTAGATGTGCTTTTAAGTAAAAGTAATATATATATATATATATATATATATATATATATATATATATATATATATATATATATATATTATTACTTGTGCGTGCATACTCTTTAAAATTGTCTCTAAATTATATTACATATTTTTATGCAAACCTATGTTAAATATCAGATGTACATTTAACACAGTTCATATTTATTCTAAGGTAACGCATCACTGAATCCTATAAATATGATAACTGCTAGGCAACTCCTTCTTCTCTATGTCGTGTTTCATCAGGGCGTTTGTGATCGTTGCCCTTCGTAATTCCTTGTTCTTTGTATCTCTTAATAAATTTGTGGTTTTGTTATTTCTCCTAAACATTGTTCCGCCATTTATTTGCAAAAGTTCGCTAGATAGGTTACGTGTTGTTTTCCTCTGTTTCCCTTGTCTTCACTCTGTCCCTTGAGTATCAAAATCTCTAAGCGCTCTTTCCTCATTATGTATCCAGCAGTTTCAACCCTGTCTTCCTGATGTTAAGTGCAAGTGTCCTTTTTGTTTCTATTTTCTCTAAAACTTGATCGTTGCTAAAATGTTTGGTCCATGGTATTCTCAACCTCATTCTGTAGAACCACATTTCTTTTGTTTCAAATCTCTTCTTCATTCGTGAGGAGATTGTCAAGCATTTACTGCCATATTGGAGGACTGATATTACGTAACACGTCTTAGATAAATCACGTTAGACCTTTGAATCCAAACAAAAGAATTCCTTAATTTATTTCGACAGCTTGGCTATCACTAATCAATAAGTAATCGGGTTCTAATTTTCACCAGATCAACTTCAGATCTCACGGTTTGCTGCACTGACTTACTACAAGTGATTGATTTAAAACTCCAGTTGATTTTCATTTAATTTTTTTATTCTCCTATATTAACCAACATCTACTGCTTTACTGGTTATTTTGAAAGTAGAATAAAATGGGCAGCTGCCGTGTTTAGTGTATTCTAACGTAACCATCTGTGTCCGACAAAATTCTTTAACTGGTATCGTATGGTTGCTGGATTAGTAAGGGCTAAAGACAAAACATTACTGAATCCTATAGAAATGATAACTATTAGGCACCTTCTTCTCTATGGCGTGTCCCATGAGGACGTTGGTGATCATAGCCCTTCACAATTTCTTGTCCTTTTTATCTCTTAATAAATTTGTCTTATTGTTATTTCTTCTAAACCTTGTTCCGCCATTTTAACTACCGTATTTGACGGCATATAAACCGCACTTATTTTTTTTTTTTTTTACTAAAAATAACTTTTAAAATGTCCCTGGGTCTTATATGCCATATGTAGGTTTAAAATTCGAGATAGTCGGCCGAAATTAGCTGCCTGGCAACTCCTATTAGCTTAGACTTAAACATGAAGGAGCAATGGAAGACATGGATGGCAATGCCTGATCACGACATTACACTTATAAGAGAATAAAAAGAGCATTGCATAAGTCTCCAAATGGGTGAAGCAAGCTTGGGATACTATTAGACCAGCAATTGTTGTGAAATCTTTTAAAAAGTGTGGCATTAGCAATGCCTTTAATGGAACGGAAGATGACGCATTATTTAACGTTTTGCTCAATTATAATAACTGATTGATTTTTATTTTGTTTTCTTACCTTTAGATATAATAAAGTTTTTATAAACTCGTGTTCTTTGTTTCCTATTATTGTAATCATGGTTTGTTTAACCAAAATAATACCTCATAAATATAACCTAGGCTGTACCATTTACTAATAATTTTACTAATTGCTAATTTTTTTTTTTTTTTTTTTTGATTTTCCCTGCTGGATTGGGGTGCGTCTTATACACCTGTGGGTCTTATATGCCGTCAAATACGGTAAATATTTTCAACGTTTTAATCTTACATATTTTCTAAATAGGCTATTTGGCTTCCTAAATTATACTTACCCTGATATATTTCATTCTGCAATCTTACTCCACAATGAATGTTACTATTCATACATTTCACAAATTTAATGCGGGCACAACATAAGATATAAAAATGACACATTGATGATCGAAGATACAGATAGGAATCTGCAGGAACTCCTAGAGAAGGCAATAAAGGAGAGTGAAAAGATGACACCACAATCCAAAGTAGCAATGGAATACCGGAAGAATATCTTTCAAAATTTAAACAAAGTTTTCAGAAACAGAATTATTTTGTTATACACAACATGTAGAAGCGATTTCGGTCAATAGATACGTGATTCTACAGAGAATAATATCAACTGGATGTGAAAAAATAAGAAGTTTTAAGAAAAATGAAAACAAAAACGACACTTATACTTATAAAGAAACAATTTTTTTAGGAGAGATCATGATAAAAGAGTACTTGGAGAATTCGGCACTCACAGTACATACTGAAGGTAAAAAGTAAGTATCGAGCAGCCAAACGAGTAAATTTTTGCAAATGGTTGGCAGAAATGAGTATGTAAAGGATGGTGAAAAGATGAACCTTACTAAGAGTTACAAAGCTGTGGAGAGCCATAATTCTCCACATCCTGAAGGGAAATGGCACAAAGTAGATGATAATGAAGACGACTAGCATTAATTTACGACAACTGCTAATCACTATCGCTTTGTCATACATGGCGTAAAAAACGGAGTACAGAAACTTGTTAAAATTAATTTTAGCTAAGAAATAATAGCATTTAATGCTCAATCATCAGTTTCTCGAATGGCAAATTAATGAGTTTGTTCCGGAAATAGCAAGCTAAATGAAGAAGTAAGGGAACATTGGTAAATCCGAGTGTAGCGAAATAAAAAAAAAACGAAACCTTGTCCTCGTATAACGCGTTTAAATGATAATTTAATAGTTTTTAGTCCTGACTTAATAGTAAGTCTGATCAATTAGATATGGTCAAATTGAAAGGTAATCTCAAAAATGACCTACATTCTGTTGTTAAATGGGTCAAGGAGTGGCTTGTTAATTTTAACGCCTCAAAAACGAAACAGCTCACTTTTTATACATCTAATAGATACCTTTTTATCTTCCATCAGCATGGCTGATGCTAACCTCCAGCAGAGTGACTCCGTGCACCTTCTCGGACTAACGTTCTCATCTGACATGAAGTGGAAAGAGAATATTGAATCAATTGCTGATTCTGCGGCTAAGAAAGTCGGTTTACTATGTCATGCTAGACAGTTTTTTCTCGCTAGACTCTTACATATTTATCAGGCTACTATTCGTCCTTGCTTTGAATATTAGTGCCACTTATGGGCTGGTATTCCTGCTATATATTAAGAGATTCTTGATCCAAAGTTTAATCTGCAATATTATTGCTCCTGATCTGGCATCTCGGCTTCAGCCCTTTTCCCGCCTTTTCTATAAATCCTTTCATAGTAATTGTTCTGGTGAGCCTTCCGCTATGGTACCTAGACTTTATGAATTTAAGCGCAGTATTAGATTGGCGGTAAGGTCTCATCATTTTACACCTGAAATGACTAAATATAACCGTAAGTTCTATGCTAACAGTTTCTTCTATTGTGCTTCACGCTTATGGAACTCTATTCCCTTTTCTTGCTTCACAGTTAACTTTGACCTTCAAAAATTTATATCCAATATCAATCATTATCTACTGTTTTCTTAATTCTTTTTCTTTTATTATTATTTTCTCATATTCTCTAACGCTCAGTAACCTCCTTACATCCTAGTGGCTTTATTGCCTTGTTTGCGATGAAATGATTAAAACAATATCACATCATGCAACATTAAAAATAATCGCCAAAGTTTCCAAGACTTCATTCAAAACGCAACACTTTTAACTTCGTATTCTATTGGCAAGAAGAAAGTTCTATTTGAACAGCTTTTCTGATATGTTTTACGGAACAGACTCCCGAGTGGATGCTTCCCTGATCATTGCTATCTAAACCTCTTCAAGTCCAGGGTAGGATCTGCACTTCTTACCTACCCCACTTACCACAATAAAACAACTTCATTCAGTAACCTTGAGTGGCTCTTGGGTATTTCATTGCGTAAATAATAGTGTAGAAATATTTTGGAGATGCAGTCGATATTAGACATGTAGGTAGCAATATGTAGTAAGTAAATAAATGAAAACGACATCAGTGAATACAAAAAAAATGTATTATTAAAGTAATTTGAAATGGACAATATGTATTCATCCGCTCGTTGTGATAACAACTTCGAGTTTATATCTACGTTTACTCGTCGGTCGAAGAGACGTCTCGTATGAAAGTTGTAGTGTGTCGAAAACCGTTTGATGAATTCTGTAAAACCAGTTAAACATAGACAAGAGGAGAAATATGCCAGTTGGAGTAGTTCATGGGGATATAGTCTGTTTGTAAATCCTTTTATACTCGTCTGTAGGATCTCAGAGCCAGTTCAGTGTAGCGAAAACTAATCAGTTATAATTTTTATGCCGATTCTGATTTACCAGTGTAATGTGATAACACCAACTTAAAGAGATTGATTAAATGCTGTTTTTGATTGAAAGATAGTATCAATTCGACATAGTATAAAATGAGAAATGAATATGGCGACAAATAGTGGAAAATATGTTGGAAGAAGATAGAATTCTGCTTTGGTTGGCCAAAACCTATAACATATATATTGCAGTAAAGAACAAAATTAATTAGAACATATAGTAAAAATTTAAAACTTTGAACTATACAGCACAACGGTTTCGTGTATAGCTCAGGATAAAATTTTATGATCTGCTCGAAACAAAACTCTTTATTTGTCGGTAGACCTCTTAACCCCACTTGTCCATGAATTTAGGAGAAGAAAACTGTAACAGAAAAACTATGAACTTTACTATCGTTGTCCTATTCAAGTCAACCTTTCTTTTAATTGGTAGTGAGAGGCGTGGGGTACGCATCGCAGTATGCTTTTAAAATATTCATTGCGCAGACGTGAAGTGGCTCTTTGGTACCAAACCGCCATAAAACCAGAACTGAATATGGTTACCAGACTGTCACCTAAAGCTGATGTGGAAGAACTTGTCTGTTTTGTATGGGTTCCACCTGATATTAGCATTGATAAAATTGATCTGGAGTTCCCTTTTAAATTTTCGTCTGTAAAATGAACCCGTAACATGACGCATTGACAAGGTCCAGTACATAATTTTATAATGTTATATCAGATTTCGTTTTCTATTTTTAAAAAGAAACAATAACATTTCATTATTATTATTATTATTATTATTATTATTATTATTATTCATTTTGGATGTTCTTTCTTTTCTTCCGTTTTTCAAAAGCATTTTGAAGATGATATCAAAAATTGATTTTCACTTATTTTTTAACAAAAATCTATTTGAAAACATCGATTCTCATTCGTATATTATTTCACAAGCTGACAGTTCGCCCCAATGTTTAAAATAATTTTCAGTTTTATAATTTATTTGTTAATGAACCTTACTGAACCGTTTGCAAACTACAGCGATAATCATGTTAGTGGCCAACATATCACTGACCAGTTAGGTCCAGATATTGTCTAAAACCAATTCGTGATACGCATTAAACAGTTACTGTTGTAAATATTGTATAAACTAAGTGTTTTGAGGCAATGGTGCTCGTATCATCGTATATTTAGTGAAAAAAAGTTTTAGAAGCCGTTAGCCACTAATATGAAGAAATGATTACTAAATATGGAAGCCCATTCACTGAAATGAAAGCCCAACATTGCTTTCATAATCACAGAGAACGCAGTGAATTATACAAGCCCAATAGTAACAGTGTTCGATAGAGAAAACATACATATGGACGAATGGACTGAAGGGCTTTTATATTTTTGTAATGGGATTATGCAAGTCTTTTTATAAGTGAAGACCTCGATCGAGCGAAATATTACAAAAGAATTTGGTTTTATTTCTCTCTTCGTTCGATACATCGATTGCTGTAATGGCGATGTGCCGAATTAATCACCTGTGATTCCAGCTAACGATCAGTCTCGAAATCGATAACAACAATTCTTTTACTCTTCATTCATATTTTTCCCTCTAGTCTTCATCGCCTCCACCCCAATTAAATGTGATAATTTCTTTCTTCTCATATGGAGAATGTATTTCTCTCTGCAAACGTTTCTCTCTTGAATTTTTTATTTTCTTTTTCTAACTGCCTATATCTCTAATTATGAGAGTTCTAATCCCTCTTCTTAACTCTTTCCGCTTTCATTCTCCATTTTCATCTTCCTATCCTGTACGTCTACGCATGTATGAATAACCTGGACACAATATACAAGACCTCATCATCCAATGAATGTATAATGTTTACAAATGGATTTTGAGATTAACGCTTCTGATCATCACCTCATGGTTATATATCCTAATCATTTAAATCTTGTATCTTGCATTATAAATTCCATTAATTCATTGACAAGATTTTTGAGTTATAAATTTAAAAGAAAACGAAGGAAGCTGCAATGCTTATTCTCAACTCGCAAGTCCTTTCCAGTGATTTTGTTCGTCTTCAGTTTATTTAAAGCTTTGTCTCTGTACGGTTGTACGGAATATCAGTTTAGTTTAAACGTTTTATCTGTAACCATTATGCAAGGTTAGGGGAAACAATTAATCAAAACGCTGTATTGCAATTCAATCTAATTAGAATATTAGCTTCCAGAATTAATTTCCAAAAACAATTAAAACAGCAATTTCAGTTTTCATTCCTGCCGGTCGTAGTTAATTATTTTAAGACATTTAACCTTTCTTCTTTTCACTAATTCATTCGCCTTCTCTTCTTTACATCTTACTTATTTCTGCTCTTTCTCTACTAATTCTTGTTTTTTTTTCTCTTCATATTTTTTCACCCCTTTGACCATTCTTGCTTTTTTTCTGTCTATTCTATTGTTGCCTTTTTACATTTTCTGTTCTTCGTCCATTATTGACATTTTTTTTTATTTCGCCTATGCGTGTCTGTTGTTTTTTTTTTATTTTCTTTCATTCGTCTATTTTAAGGCCGGTTTTTCCTTTTCTCTCTTTCATCTATTTTTCTTTCCTTTTATTCGTTCATTCTTTTTCATTTTTTTTTTTACTTTCTCTCCTTCGTCCATTCTTTTTCTTTTCTTCATTGTCTCCAGTCTCACTTTTTTTCTTTCTTCTCCTTTGTTCATTCACTTCTGTTTTTTTTTTTTTTTTTTCCCAAGCATTAATTTTGTGTTTTAAATTTACTTTCCTGCAGCAATTCATTCACTTATCAAACTGGTCACCGATTTGCCCAGGATTCCTACTTGCCTTTTTACAAAGTAATATCAACCGACACGAAAATTATTTTAACTTGCTTAATTACATCACCGCTAAGTGATAGATAGATAGATAGATAGATAGATAGATAGATAGATAGATAGATAATGAAGAGATTGAAATAGATAGAAAGACAGACAGCGACGCAGACAGATGTACAGAGTTACCCAATACACTGTTAGAAAATAGCTAAATATACGCCCTAACATCTATTTTTACTGCAGTCTTGGAAGTAATCCACTTAGGTAAAAAGGGAGAAGATTGTATTTCTTGTTACAGTGTCTTTAACGAAACTATTTTGATCTTGCGGTAATTCTGCTACGGCACCTCTTCATCAGAATACGGATAAGCTTATCTCTTTGACTAATTAAGCTGATTTTACAACGGAGCTCGCATTCATCTACACCTGGTTTATTAGGTAACGTTAAAAAGATGGATCTACCAATGTCGTCTGACATGTCCCCTGTGTCGTATATTTCATTTGTTATTTCGGTAATCGTGATCCCGAATTTATCTAAAGCTAATAGCATGTCTATTACAATCCATTTTGGTCTTGCTGCTTTGTTTCTGTTTACCTTGGCCAGTACCAATCCTACTTCAGGTCTTTCTATGTTTTTATATATTACCGTTTAGACTCTTTCGTCATGGAAGATGTCTACTGTATATTCGTTCCATCGTTTAAGTATTTTCTGTTTTGTTTTTTTTAATGAGAGATTCCTCTCTTAATTTTACGTACTCTGTCGAGGAGCACGTTCTTTGTTCTCTTCTTTCTTTTGTACCTTTATGTATACCTGCGTTATCTTTGATGATCATTCTGTCTATCCCTCCATTTTTTTTGGTCTGCTATCCCTTTTTTGCCGATATGTATGTTAGAATTTTGGGGGTAGTTTTTGTACTAGTGAGCCAGTCAAAATCAGTGAGCCAGTCAAAATTTTATAGTACACCAACAGAAGGGTTAACCAATCAGAAAATTCATAATATTCAATCCGACGTGTATAAAGGCAGCCATTTTGTTTTTTCTCCAAAATATCTTTACTGCCAACCTCTGATATCGAAGACGTAAAGAATTACTTAACAGCTGCTACTCCGAATCTTCACTGCCAACCTCTGATATTGAACACATTACGTACTTCACTGGATTCAATATCCAGAGACTACGGCAAACATAGTCAACAATGTATTTGTATCTGTATTATGTATTCTGTACCCCTCCTTTTCATTAATTCGAAAATTTCATCTGTCATCCACTTCTTTCTTTCTTTTCTAGCTTTTTTGGGATGAGCTCATTCACCGATGTTACGAGATGTCTCCTTAATTTCTTCCGTCAACTACTCTATTCCATTTGCTCTGAGCGCTGTCAGTATACATATAATTGCAAGATGAGTCGTTCTCACGTCTGTCATATTGGAAGTTTAGCGTTATAGATAGATAGATAGATAGATAGATAGATAGATAGATAGATATACTTTATTTTTTAGATATACTTGATTTAAGGAAATGCTCTGTTTATAATTAATAGTATTAGTCATATTTACCGGCCTGAATGTCCGAGAATCTTCGCAGAAAATATGTTGTCCTCCGACAGGAATCGGACCTGTGTCTTACAGTGGAACCATCAATGAATCGGACGTGCTACCAACTTAGCTACAGAGGAGCATCTGGCTTGCAAAGACCATATTTCTTAAAAATTTCGGTAAATGTGAGTAATACTTTTTTTTTATATAATAGACATAATAATAAATATATAAACAGCATTGCCTTAAATAAAATTTATCTAAAAATAACGTATAAACAATAAATATATTAAATATTTGTCGGACTTAGTCCACTTCATATATATATATATATATATATATATATATATATATATATATATAAACCTAGAGAGCCAGACAAACCTAGGTTTTCACCTAAGTGGATCGTCAGGGAGGGCCGGCTAACAAGTTAAAAACGAGAACGGAATATATAGTCAATAAACAAAAAAAACATAACCACGTGACCAAACAGAAACAAAACAAAAAAAAAACAAAAGCCGAATTTAACGTGGGCCATCCGAGTCCGTAGGCTCGGCCAAAAAATCCTCGTAAAACCCGCATAAACGGTTCGGGTCTGTCTACCTCCCAGGACGAAACTCTGCCCTTCGGCACAGCTTCGTCTGGGTTCCACTCTGCCTTGGGCAGAGAGTTCGACAGAACCAGCGAACAGCCTCATTAGAACAGTTTAGATTACTGTTCCCTTTCTGTTGAGATATATAAATGACTTACTTTTACTGATTAATTAAAAATTCAATACATACTTTTCTTCATTCTCATTAATATAATCCCAATTACCCGGCAAGTGGGCATAAATTTCTTTTAATTTCACTGCAAAAAATGTTTCACTTTTTAACCTCTTCAGGACTAGAAATGCTGAAATGTAAAACGTGTTAATCAAATCGAAGACGATTAAGAAAATAAAGTGCATGAAGTAAAATTTGTATTTTAAAGTCAGAAACATTTACTTTGTTAATAATCAGTATTTTCCTGTTGCCACGACAAAAATATTTACTTCATATGTAATTTAGTTATTTTATGTTCATTTAAATAGTTTAGACATATTTGAAAATGCTATTTCCCGAGTTGAAAGACATTTTATTTAATGCAGGTAGCAGCTCGAATTGAGGAATCAGAGAGCCGAGTTCGATTTCCAGCCGAATCCATTACATTCACTTACGGGCTAATATTCTTGAGAAAGGCATGATTTCTCTTCTTCTCCCCCAAGCTATGGGTAAATAACAGGACAGACCGGGTTCTATAGCCTTGGATTGTTGCAGTTTTTTAGGTACTAGTGAGCTAGCCTAAATGAGCTGACTCATTTTATAGTTCACCAATAGAAGAGTTAACCAATCAGAAAGCTCAAAATATTCAATGCGACGTGTATTTCCTCCCAAATTGTCTGCACTGCCAACCTGAAATCGAAGACTTAAAGAATTACTTAACAACCGCTACTTTCTCTGAATCTTCACTGCCGACCTCTGATATTGAACAGATTACGGACTTCACTGGGTTCCATATTCAGGGACTGCGACAAACATGGTCAACATGGATGACAACGGGTGTATCGCAGAAAGAAATGGCAACCTACTGCGAAAAAAATCTGCCTTGTCAGTCATATATCGAAAAATACATGATCACCTACCCCTGTATCACGCATGGCACATAACTGACTAATATATATCTTAATTGTTGTATTTTTGGTTGCCTGTGATGTGATGATCGTTATTTATACTAATTGCACTAAGATGAGTTAACGCTTTAATGTTACGCTTTTGTGACTAATGTAATAATTTAATGTTGTTTTATCATTATTGGTACTGGAGATGCAATTTCCCTAAAACGATAATCCATGAACGGCATGCCTTTTACCGAGGTAGGATCTTCAAGGTATATACTGTCTTGCAATGTTCTTGAAATCTAACTTCTTTTCACCAAAAAGGCATTCTTACCATTTTGCTCATCGCAAAAACATACTTTCATGTACTTAATTTCTATCGTAAGTTTTGTTTTATATTAGTATATTTTATTTTATTTATTTTTTTGCACTTGCACTCAATCTATTTTCTCTGCATCAATATGAAGAATAAATTTTCCACTTCCCAAAAAATCAAAATAGTTTCCCCTTTCCTTGCCCCTGTGTACAATAATTTGCTATCTGGCGACGAACTACAATTTTTCCCTATCTTAATAAGTCTTAATGGCCGTTACAAAAACCATTTGTTTTTGTGCAGGGCTACTCGTTACAGATAACAAAATGAGAGCCTACAGCCGGCGAAGGCTTGGGTAGTAGCCAAAAGCTTTATTACATTAATCCTATATCCATATCTCAATGTGGTGGGGGGGAATTTGGGCGGGAACTAATCAAACAAGCTATCTCCTGTAGAAGTGTTCGATTCAGGGCTGAACTTGAATATGGAGGCAGTATGAATAGATTACAAATTAGAAAACTACCTTACTTACGCAAATATCTATTTCTCTCTCTCTCTCTCTCGATATATATATATATATATATATATTTATATATATATATATATATATATATATATATATATATATGCATGTGTATGTGATTATTTTTGCGTAATTATGTGAGAGATCGTGCATATACAGGAGGCTGGACAGAACAAGATACACAGGTTGCGATAGATAAATTGTCGTCTCAGTTACGCAAAAATGAAAATAACACTGACATCTCATTTTAACAGATAAATTTACCAAAATTGCACAAAAATATCTTGAAATACTAGACTATGTTTTTTTTTAGTTTTTTTTTTTTTAAATAAAATAGCCATTGACTTTAACGACGGCCTCCAGACGAGTCTTGAATCTCCTGCAACTCTTCTGGACTGTCTCATTGTTTTAAGTTAGCGGATGCTGCCATAATCCTTGCTTTCAGTTCATCTTTGGTCTTACTAAGAGTTTTGTTGGTCTCAAGATACATGATGTCCTCCAATGTTGAGTCTGAGGCTCTGTGGGAAGATGAATGGAGGCATAACGTCGCCATCACTAGTAATCGTTCCAAACACCAAGATGTTGACTGGATATATCAGCTCTTTTCGAATCCTCAGCACTGTCCTCAGATTGACACCCAAATACACTGAAATGTTCGTATTGGAGCTTCCGGCGCGAATGTCAAGAAGTGCATCATGCCGTTTCTAAATTTCTGGCCGAGTGAAATGCGTCAGGATACTCTTTTTTTCAGAGACGGTGCCCAACTAAACCTACTATACTATTCAGTTGACAAATATATATATATATATATTCAGTGGACAAGATATATATATATATATATATATATATATATATATATATATATATAGACACGAGGAGATATATATATGTGTATGTACACATACATACATTTATGTATGTATATGCGGATGTTGACAACTTAAGAAGTACGTGTGTGTGTGTGTGTGTGTGTGTGTGTGTATGTATGTGTGTGTGTGTGTGTGTGTGTGTACTGGTTCCATGTGGCTTGGGAAATATGTGTGTATATGTGTGTGTGTACTGACTACTTGTGGTGGGATAGTGTGTATGTGCGTATGTGTGTGTATGCGTGTATAAAATTACAAACAAGTTTACGAATTCCTCGTAGTAAGGAAATATACGCACGCATATATACACGCATGCTGACAGGAACACGCCAAAATAGAAACAGATCCAAGAGCACATAGAGGTCACTAAAACATTAAAAGATTAAATGCCGATAACTACTCGCTGGACAAACCTTAATTGTTTTATGACCCTTCACGCAGAACTCTTCATTGACAATTCTAGAAAGAAAATTCGGATTGCCAACACACAAACAGAATGTCTCATATCGAGAATATTCCACATTGAACATGAAGAAAAATTAATTATTTTTAATAATATGTAAAAATCTCCACTTTCACCTGAAGACGGTTGCGAGACCAGACCAGAAACACGTGTCGTGAAATTATGTAAAACAAAGTATAATATTTTTTCTCAATAAATCCACATTACAACCAAAAACGTTTGCGGCACCCCTCTTCTTTTTAATATACATACTTTTCTCTCGTTGGAACCACTACAACATATTTCTTTTATATAACTACAACGAAAGAATGCCGCGAACTGAAAAGAAAATCATGGAAGAACTCCTCGAGTTATTCAAACTTACCAACCAAAAACAAGAACTACTGGAGGAAGAAATACAGAAATTGAACAAAATATGGAAGCTATTCTCCTACAAATAACATCACAACAAACCAGGGAACACAACTGCAATACAGAAACACTAATAGAACATTTCAAAACGCAGTTCGGATACCTGGAAAATATTAACAATTTACACATCCAAGAGGAAGCGTACCGAATGAAAAAACATAATCTCCAACTTTGGAACGACATGCTCAATCAAAGAAAACTGGCATATTTCAATGCCATCAAAAATAAAGAAACAGCAAAAATATACAAAGCCTTCATAGAAATGGATGAAATATTTATTCCAAGGAAATTCCGCGAAAAGATTAACCCACAAGACACGGAAAAACAAAAACAAATAAAAAACACACTAAGCATAACAAAAATGCAGGCCCAAATTGAAATACAAGAAGACAAAACAGTAAACTTTACAAAAGAATACACAGAGATTGATAACAAATTATTAACAAAAAATCAAGGAATTATGTACCAAAGAAACTCACCAATTCCTGTTTGAATTATGGGAGTCAAAATGTAAAAAAAGAGGAAGAAAAATCTCGGAATATCTTGGAAAGCAAGATAACCTGGTTAAAAGCATTACCAAGTAAAGAAAAATTGAAAAAATGAGACAAAAACAAAAATACAGTCCAAACTCACAAAAACCCCAATACCCAACACAAAACAATCATCAGCAAATACAGAGAAGACCACCCAACAGAGTCAAAAACCCGAATCCCTACTACCACACACAAACAGACCCACAAGGTAAGCACTCTAACACATTCTACCATACGCAAACACATCCACAAACTAACTCACAAAGTGATTATCCTAACACATTCTACTACACGCAAACACATACACAAAGCAGGAACCCCAATACATACCACCACCACACGCATTCACACCCACATAAAAAATACAATTATGAACATACACTGAACAGCGCAAAAATAAACCTGTACAGACCACCACACCATAACACAAACAGTCAAAGATCAGAACACACACACATTCACACAACCAACTCTTACAAATACCACCTAGCACAACAAACCAAACCAGGCAACCATTACCTATATCCAGGAGTACAACCAGAATTTCACAAAAAGTTCTACACAAATCCACATACAATCAATACAAAAACAACAAACCTAGGAACATCTGGAACAGGCCCCCAACAAAAGCCAACACACCTATATAGAGCCATCGAGAAACAACAACCCCAATTTTACCAAGGGAAACTCTCACTGGCTAGAAAACTCAAAATGTACAGGAAGAAGGTATCTCTTAGAAAACCCAAGATATATTAAAAGAAACAATCATTATTTTTTTAGAAGCACCAGTCCGAACAAGAAAACCCGTTTAGATGACACAAAACCCAAAATAATAAACCTATCTACATATACACTTACAAATGACGAAATCAACCTACTGAAATTGGGCCTAAAATTCTGTCCTGCTCCTAAAAAGCAATATAGTAGACTTAAAAAAAGACATTAAGGAATTTGAACGCAAACTGAGACTAAGAGAAATATTTAACAATATCGAAAGTAGTACAGATGAGTCACTAGTAAAAAACAAATCCAATTTATTCCCAAACAAAAATAACAATACCAATGAGATAAATATATTTTTTTGAAAAAACTCTGGAACCTTGACCTACAGGAAAAATCCAAATCATTCGACAATCTCACATATAGACAAAGACTAGCCTTAGAGAACATTCGAAAAAAATAATAACATAATTATAAAAGAAGCAGATAAAGGCAGCGCTATAGTAATCATGGGCAGAACATACTATAAAACAAAAATTCTAGAAACACTAGAGGATAGGAACAGCTACAAAAGTAATTGACACTAACATAGACAAAAACATTATAACAAAAATTACAAAACTCTGCACAACACATAATAAAATATTAACAAAAAAGAGAAGGATTTCCTAATAAACTTTGTACCAAAAACAAGTAATTTCTACGGACTACCTAAAGTTCATAAATCGAGTGAAATAAAAGCAGCTATACATACACAAAAATCTGAATACATTAGCATCCCAAACCCCAGTGACCTTACATTCAGACCCATAGTAGCAGGACCAGTCTGTCCCACTAGCAAACTCAGTAACCTAATAGACATAATATTGCAACCATATACTAAACAAATTAAAAGCCACATCAGAGACGATATCCATTTCCTTAGCTGCATACCACAAAAGGTAGATCCGGGAACGCTTATGGCAACTTTTGACATCAGTAGCCTATACAGTAACATACCCCATGAACTAGGGAAAAAGCGATCTCATTCTGGATTGAAAAACATCCAGAAATACTACATCCGAGATTCACTAAAGAGTTCATTATCGATAGTATAGACCTAATTCTAAACAATAACACCTTTGAATTTGACAACAAAAAACTATATCCAAACCCTAGGTACTGCGATGGGAACAAAAAATGGCACCAACATATGCCACCCTAACATTAGCTTACCTAGAAGAAAACCTCTATGAAAAGATAGAACAAATATATGGGACAAATATAAAGACCCAATTCACTAAATCTTGGAAAAGATATCTAGATGATTGCTTCATCTTTTGGAAATCATCATGGGGTGATATTAACCAATTCCATACACTACTTCAAAACTTACACCCAAAAATCAAATTCACGCAAGAATATAATTTTAACGAATTACCATTTTTAGATATACTCATTAGAAATAAAAAACAACCACATAATTACAGATATCTACCACAAACCCACAGACACCCAACAATACGTTCATTTCAAGAGCCATCACCCAAAAAAGCTGCCTAAAATCCATCCCTATTCCCTAGCACGTAGAATTTGTACAATAGTGACTGATAAACATCTCCGAAAAAATCCGCTTAAAGAACTACATAAAACTCTCAAGAAACGAGGCTACCCCACAACACTAATAAACAAAGGTATTGAACTCATGAAAGAAATTCCTCTAGACCAACTTAGAAATAAAAAGAAACGTAACATCGAACAAACTCTAGCATATGTCTCAACGTACAACAAAAACAACCCAGAAATATTCCCAGAAATCACAAAAAATCTAGATTTACTTAGCAAGAATAATAAACTGAATAATATACTAAAAACAACCAAAATAATTAAGAGCAAACGCCAATCTAGAAACCTAAAACACATATTAACCTCATCTAAATTTAGTCAACACAAAATACAGGGAGTCACAAAAATGCAACAAAAAAGATGTGGAGTTTGTGACATCATTATAGAAGGAAACTCCTACACTTTTGAAAACCCAAAAAAAACATTCACAATAAACAAAAACTTAAACTGCAACTCCAAAATGTAGTTTATGCACTTAAATGCACAAAATGTAAGAAGTCATATATAGGCATCAGCCAACAACTGAACAACAGGGTCTCCCTACACAAAAAGCAATATAAAATTGACAGACAACAGAAAACTTTTTGTATCACAACACATTTTCAAATGTAACCAGGGTAAGTTTAATATCATGCCGATATATCAAACAGACAATTACTCGTATCTACAAATACAGGAAAAAACTTTATAGACAAATTCAAACCCGAACTGAATAGATCGTAACCCCCCCAAAAAAAAAAAAAAAAAAACATGCACACAGGGTGACCAAATACAATGATCGCATACATGGACGCACACCATATACAGGAGACACGAGGAGATATATATATATGTATGTACACATACATACATTTATGTATGTATATGCGGATGTTGACAACTTAAGAAGTACGTGTGTGTGTGTGTGTGTGTGTGTGTGTGTGTGTGTGTGTGGTTCCATGTAGCTTGGGAAATATGTGTGTATATGTGTGTGTGTACTGACTACTTGTGGTGGGATAGTGTGTATGTGCGTATGTGTGTGTATGCGTGTATAAGTACAAACAAGTTTACGAATTCTTCGTAGTAAGGGAATATACGCACGCATATATACACGCATGCTGACAGGAACACGCCAAAATAGAAACAGATCCAAGAGCACATAGAGGTCACTAAAACATTAAAAGATTAAATGCCGATAACTACTCGCTGGACAAACCTTAATTGTTTTATGACCCTTCACGCAGAACTCTTCATTGACAATTCTAGAAAGAAAATTCGGATTGCCAACACACAAACAGAATGTCTCATATCGAGAATATTCCACATTGAACATGAAGAAAAATTAATTATTTTTAATAATATGTAAAAATCTCCACTTTCACCTGAAGACGGTTTGCGAGACCAGACCAGAAACACGTGTCGTGAAATTATGTAAAAACAAAGTATAATATTTTTCTCAATAAATCCACATTACAACCAAAAACGTTTGCGGCACCCCCCTCTTCTTTTTAATATACATACTTTTCTCTCATTGGAACCACTACAACATATTTCTTTTTTTATTTTATATATATATATATATATATATATATATATATATATATATATATATATATATATATATATATATATATATATATATATATATATATATATATATATATATATATATATATATAATGATGATTTGCGTATCTTAAAGTGAGACAGTTTTATAACCGGAAATTTAACCAGTTTTTACATGTACAAAACACATACACACACATATTCACACACACACACACACATATATATATATATATATATATATATATATATATATATATATATATATATATATATATGCATGCCTGTGTGTATGATAATAATAATAATAATAATAATAATAATAATAAGAAGAAGAAGAAGAAGAAGAAGAAGAAGAAGAAGAAGAATAATCAATAAAATAGCCATAGATTAAAAAAAATTGCGGGTTGGCATAGATATAGATAGATAGATAGATAGATAGATAGATAGATAGATAGATCATGGGTAAGTATAACAACAGAGAGAGAGAGAGAGAGAGGGAGAGGGAAAGAAAGGAAAACATAGAAAATTGGATAATGGTCATTTAAAAATGCTGTATTCACGTATTAGCGACTAGCATTAAAACAAAAAAAAATGGATCTTGTTGAGAATTTAGAGATTTCCGTTTAATTTTTATATTCATTTCCTAAACCAATGCAGTAAATTATGTCGTCTCACACGTAGCAAAAACGTTAGCAAATCTCATGATAAATTCTCAGCATTTTTCAAACTTCATCTAAATCTATACGCTTACATTTCCCCCCTTGAAAATTAAAACTGATTCGCGTCTTTTTATCGATGTTGTTAATGGAATTCCCTGGTTAATTTAGAAATATTGCAAAAGAAACCTGCCTATTGGGATATATAAAATCATTTTTATTTCTGCTAAATATTCAAACATATCCATCTCTAGATTCTCCGCCTGGATTTGATATTTCGTAGCAAAGTTTCGGCATAGTAATTAATTAAAATGCAGCCTATCAGCCATTCATGCTATAATTCATGGCTGAAATGTAACACTGTGTATTTCTGTATAAATAAACATCACTTCGCCATAGACCATTAATTCTCAACGTGTGTAGTAACTCCCTCTTTGGGCCGCTATGAACTCTTAAGTAAAACTGCACAAGGAATTTATGGCAGTGTTCTTATTACAACAGGACAGAATTTATCTAACCTTTGAGCCCTGATTAAGTTATATTTAATATGCACTTTAGTTTGTCTTTGGCGAATATATTCATATTTAGATGCATTTTAGATATCTATATGCAATTGCAGAGAACAGTAGGGATAAGATGTACAGATGACATAGTGTTCATAGCAGGAAACTGCAGGAACTCCTAGAGAAGGAAGTACAGAAAAGTGAGAAGAAAGAAAAACACCAATTGCAAGAAGACAGAATGTACGAGTGGCCAGCAATGAAACACCCTAAGGCGCCAACTGCGTAGTGGAGATACCAAAATGAAGTAATTACGGTAATTTAAGTGTTGATGCCTTCCAAATGCCAAGCAACGTATTAATGAACATGAACATTTCGTTATAAACAAAGAAAATAGTGATGGGCTTTTATACAACATCTGTCTTCCTATATGGCAGTGAATACTGGACAATCTCCCTACAGATAAAGAAGAGATTTGAATCAGCATAAATCCGATTGTGGAGAAGAATTCTGAGAAAAATATGGTCTGAACACATGAGTAACGAGGAAGCTTTAGAGAAAATAGAAACAAAAATAACGCTTATACTTAGAATCAGAAGGGAAAATGAACGAGACATGTAATAAGGAAAAAGTTTTTTGGAGACTTTGACACTCACATGACATACTGAAAGCTAGAGGGACAGAAGAACTTTACCTAAAGAGGTTGTTTAAATGGATAGCAGAGCGTGTATCAGGAGGTGCGGTGAAAAGACAAACCTTACTAGAACTTTCAAAGGATAGGAAGAAATGGAGTGCCATGATCACTAACGTTTTGAAGATACATGGGAAATAGAAGAAGAAAATAATATGTTTAGCTGTTACAACTGCATTTTTTAACTCTTTTCTTTTGTTTGTTTTTTTTTTTTGGGTTCTCGTCGATGTCCTCACTTATTCCTTCTCTAACGTTCACCATTACTATTTAATTATCAAACATTTTTATTCAGCCCCCCCCCACTCCCGTCTGAACTGTTTAGCGTAACCTGATAGTTTCAATCGTATGAAACCACATATATATATATATATATATATATATATATATATATATATATATATATATATATATATATATATATATATTCGCTTGAGGATGAAATGGAACTAATGCTTTTAATTTAATTGCAAAATTAAATTCGGGGCTTTTAGCTTCTATTTTTGAAACATGGTTAGAACTGTGTAGCGGAAAAAAACATATTTTAAATCAATTAATTTATAATATTAATGCTCTGTAAATTTACATTGAGCACTATTTTGTAAAAATAAAATATCTATAAGAACACCGGATTATATATCTTACTGTTCTTTCTTTTTATTTATATACATATATATATATATATATATATATATATGTGTGTGTGTGTGTGTGTGTGTGTGTGTGTGTGTGTGTGTGTGTGTGTGTGTGTGTGTGTGTAGTTTGGCATACTTTATTTTTGGTAACTTTAGTGTTTGTATTCTAATTTCTTGATAAAGGCCAAAAAACAATTAAAAAAAAATAACCAATTCAGATCGTCAATTAAAGAATCCTTCACACCAACACAACCCCCCGCCAGGTAAAAGATGGTTCACCATCCTGGTACCTCCATTCAACCCCCTACCATCGCCACCGAGACAACCCATTCCAAGCTCGTGACTTTTCTTGGACACTTCACCCCACCTCCCCCCTTACCTCAACCACAACCAATCGGATTTGGCCGCTGAATTCGTGATGTATTTCAGAGTCGGCCGTAATTTTCACTAATTCACCATTGATACCAAGTCTGCCAAAAATCATATGGAGATTCACTTGTAAGTTAGCTTTGTGTGATGATGTTTGTAAATGTTTAAATGTTTGTTACTGTTGTATTTTCTAAATATTTTTTTTTTATTTTTTGCTTTTCTTTTCTTGTTTTTCTCATTTCCTCTCCGTCGTTATTTTCTGTTCTCCATTGCTATTTAATTACCAATTTTTTTTATTCAGCTCCCTCCCCCACCAAAAAAATATGCTTACCAGCTGTTATTTATCAATGCTGAAAAATTAAGTGTTACCACCCCGATATTTCAGTTGGTAGTATACATGATAACTTATACGAAGTCATTATTATGAATTCTTTCACAATTTTTTTCACAGGTTAATAGGAGTAGATAGGATCACCTACTGTCCAGTCTATACTCTTTCTATGGCTGCTGTTTCCGACCGGTTGTTAGGAGCCTGAACTCTTTGGTAGCGCTTAGAGAGGCTGCACTGATCAACAGTCGCATAATATCGGGGTATCTGTAGGGCCATGTCATGCATGGGTAGGTTTCCTTTCATTTATTTCCGGTGGGAAACTCTGAGGTCACATTAGGTTTAGATCTCAGCCACACACTGGCTAGTTTGTATTGCCATTGACGACAGATAGTGATAAATATGGTGGTCTTTTTCTTCTCTCCTCAAAGCATATCTCATGGAAATCAAAAGAAAAAGAAATAAAATAAACCGGTTAAAAAAGTACGTACCCACTTCGGTCTTTCTTTTCCCCAAGTTAGTGGTACCCGCTCCAACTTTTGCAGCGTAGAATCTTTTCCTGGAACGACCGCCATATATCTTTTCCCTTTGTGAAACCAACTTAAATTCTTCCATAGCAACCAATAAATTCTTGGTTCCAGGGTATTTTCCTCTTTGCTTAAAAGATTCCAACATTCACATACATGGCCTTTGTGTTTACATCCGGGATAATCTTCCGATACCAGTGAATTGTCTTTCGAGGCCACTGACTACTCTTTCATGTGCGTCCGTCTTTCGCTACTAAACTCTGTCAGTTATATCTTTTTGTTTTATCGCCCCCCCCTCTTCCCAAGACTGCAGTATATTAGACGAAATATCTGACAGTATAGAAAACGCACTTTATATACATCCATCTGCGAACATCTTTGTCTTCGGTGGCTTTAATACTCACCATGAAACGTAGCAGAAACAGTCTAAACGTACTGATGTTGCCGGTATATCTCATTAAATTTTTCCATTGTGCAATCCCTCACTGAAATCGTGGATTGGCCTACTTGTTTCCCTAGCCAAACCAAGCAATATGATTCTCTATTGGATCTATCTCTTCTTCTCTCACTCTTGACGAGCTTCGCAATACTGCTCCCTAGATAACTCGTATCACTCTGTGATAGCTAGTGATATCCCATTCCAAGCATACAATTAAACAGGAATCCCCTATCCATAAGACCTCTTTCCGTTACCAGCATTATGATTGGGATCAATTCCAGGTTTTTCTTCGTGACGCTCCTTAGACTGACATTTTCAACCTTCGAATTGCAAACTAAGGTTTCTTCTTGAGGGAAAGCCGGCATAGATGCTTTCTTCCCTTTTCGCAAATACCAGGTGAAACCGCAATCCTCTCCATGGTTCACACCAGCATGTGTAAATTCTCCTCAAACTCTAATCTTGACTCTTCTGGAGTATCCCTGCCTAACTTCACACTTAGAACGGAGTCTGTTGAGTGGTATGCATATAGCCCCTGCCATGGTTTCTGCTCTCATCTCTAACATGGATCCCCACAAAGCATGTGGACCCGATGGTATCCTTGTAATTGTCAGTAATAAGTGTGCTTCCGAACTGGCTCCTGTTCTCTCTAAACTGTATAATAAATGGCTTGCTGCCTCCCGCTTTCCTTCTTTCTGGAATCATCGTCTGTTGTTCCAATTTTTAAGAACTCTAGTGAACCGTCCGTCCTATCCAACTATCGGTCTATTAGCCTTCTATCTGTATTTGGAAAGCTCCTACAGGCACTAATCAATGCTTAATTGGTTCATCATCTCTCATTGCAGCGCCTTTTCTCAGACAAGCGATACGGCTTTCGTTTTTCCAGGTCAAGTCTATCATGCTCTAGATAAAAACAGTGAAACACGGACTGTAACATTGAACATTGAACGGGTAGTTTTTTGAACTGATCCAGTCGTCCCCATCAAATGGTGAAATGAAAGTTGATTTGAACGGCCATTCTTCTATATGCTTTCGTACTAATGAGTGTATCTCCCAAAACTCCAACCTTGGTCCTACTTTATTTTTAATTTTAATTAACGACGTTCCCGATTGCATCAGCTCTCAATTTGGTGTCTACTCTGATGACCTCCTGCCTCGATAGTAAGGCTGATCAGTCCGACAAAGTCAAAATGGCAGCTGGTGCCCAAAACGATTTCAAGACCGTCGTTAACTGGAGCAGAAGATGGCTTGTCAGTTTCAAGGCCTCCAAAACTAAACTTCTCTCCATTAATCATCTGAGAGATCCGACTCTGTCTTCCATCAGCATGGCCGATGCTAACCCCCAGGAAAGTAACTCGTTGCAACTTATCAGCTGACATGAAGTCGAAACACTATATTGAATCCATTGCTAGATCTGCTGCTAAGAAAGTCGTTTCATTCTGCTGGGCGAGAAAAAAATTTTCTCTCTGGAATCTGTATTGTATATCTATATCTACAATTCACCCATGCTTAGAATAGTGTTACCATATATGGTCCGGTGCCCTTGATGTTTACCTGGAACTTCTCGATAAGTGCCAAAGAAGAATCAGCAATATTATTGCTCTTGATCTCGGGGCTTAACTTCAGTCACTTGCCTAGCGCTGTAAGGCTTCCGCCCTGTGCCATTTTTATAAATACTTTCATGGTAATTGTTCGGGTGAGATTTTCGCTAACGTACCTAGACTGTATGAATTTTAGTGGCGAGATCTCATCAATTTACAGTTGAGCTTTGCTATGCTGACAGTTTATTTTGTCGAACCTCAATCTGTGGAAATCTCTTCCTGCACCATGTTTAAATGTACCCAAAATTTAAATGCAATATCAATGGCTATCTACAGTCCTTCTTATTTCTATTTTTTCTTTATACTCATTACTAATATTTCTATTCCTGATTCCTCCACTTCTTGTTTTTAGTGACTCTACTGTTTTGCTTGGGGTGTTACCGAATTAAAAATAATGCGTATCAGACCGTAATCTGTAGCTTCTATGTCTTGACTATACCTCGGCTTTTCACGTCACACCTTACTTCCGGTGATAGGCACTGCAACAAAGCAAAACACGTGACAGTATCTCTGTTATTGGAACTCTGCTCCATTAAAAAGTGCAATTTAAAATGGGAGTGTGCTAGCCTTTGCAAATATCTGAAAAGTAGCGTTAGATAAGAAACTGTTAAAAAGCACGGATATTAATGAAGATATAAATATTTTTATGTTTTTTTTTCTTACATAAGCTCGAAATACTGGATATTTTTCTCATTATAAGTTGTATTATCATTGCTTCTGTTTTGAAATGGCTGGATTGAGTTTTATTCTTTACGAAGCTGAAACTGCTTGCAAGTCATAATAGATATGTGAACAAAAGCAGTCATAGAATATAAAAAGTGTACGACTCTATGCACACACAAGCATATTTATGACGGGCTTGATAGATTTATACGAATCTGCTTCCTATAATGCAACTGTACAACAAAGAGAAAATCGTGTCATGGATTTATTGATTGGCATAGCTACTGTTATGTTGATGTCTGCTTGTTCAGATGAAGGACGATTTTTTTAATCAGATACTTTGTTATAAACCCTTTATCGATGCCTTTGAAGAAACTAATAAAATAGAAAGGATAGCTTTAAAAATTTATAATATAACGTCGTTAGGAGATCTCGCGAAACGTCATTATAGATTGATCCTTTGGGAATGCGATGTGACAATTTTTCTTTTTTTCAGAATTGGTATTTTTATATATAATCCTATACATACTTGTAGGATTTCGCATAAATACTTATCTCTACCAATCTATGTCTATGCTTCCTTACATGCGTATATATTTACATAAGAAACGACGGTAGCATCATTTTTCAGTTCATATAAATAATTAATGTTGCCTCAAATATTAGTGTTGTTTTAAGAAATCTATAAGAATAAATAAAATTAACCGAAGAAATATATGTACTTCAAGATGCACCCTTTCAGAAAGCGACTTCGCTATATTTGTTGTTAATAATAAAAAACGAAAATGTTATGTCCTCAACGACACATAGCCCAGTGGATAAAAGCGTTGGTTGAATTCAATGAAGTAACCCAGACAGTTGTGAGTTCAATACCTACCTACAGCAGAGGTGATCAAAAACTTGGAGAGTTGAGTAAAAAGGGAGACAACTGATACATCCGGAAGAAGCATGCTATGTGAAACTAGAATAATTTACACCGGTGGACGAAATAAAGGGTTCACTTCGAAATTACAATCACCTGAGGGAGGCCAGAGCGTACGACAACCGAAACGTCGTGTATATGGCAACGAAGATGAGAACAATAGTTCGGACAATGTAAATAGTGTTAATAATTTTAAGTCAGGTAAAATGAAGCCAGCAAATTGTTGATTCATGTGCAAGAATTTTCTTCATTATTCATTACGAACAATGCAACTATATAAATGCTCGGTCAGATAAAAAAAATGTATGAGTACAAACCATAGGAATTGTCTCTTTGTTGAGTAATTAGACCATGACCGCTGATTAATGGGTTCGATCTTCGTTAGTATCCCATACAAAATTTTACATTGAGTAAACCAACAAGGAAATGGAAAATCAACCAACATTTCATAAGGACAAACCATAAGCTGTCTTATAAAATAAATGTAATATTTTGGGATTTTAGAATTCAGACCGACAACTTTTTCCAAGAGAATGTGATAATCGTAAACAACGAAAACAGAAATTACAAATTAAAAAAAATTGGAATCGTTCCCATTATAGTTGTTGCTTTTTTAACCAATGCCCAAAGCAATCGAGATAGAACTCAGAAGAAGAATTGGCACCGTCCAGATTATTGCGGTCCTGCAAGAATGCCAAAGAAAGTGTAGAGATTTGATCAGACTTGCCATAATGCTAGTAATTATTATGCAAATGACTTGTGTTTGTCTATATAAAGAAATGATATCAATCCATACCAGAGCCTGTTTGGACACTTCGACGTAATGTAATGATTTACATGTGTGTCTCGCTAGACCAATTACGAGTGAATAGTGAGTCCGATCCTCACTTTCAGCCTTGTGCCACATCTACTCTACGCTTAGAAAATTTCCATACCAGATCCTTTCTTAGCACATAAAAAGAATGGGATGCTCTAGTAATTTGATGTCCCGGACGACCAGACTGTTCAAGATCGGATTGGATATTTATAAAATGGAAATGAGGGCTTGCCAGATTTTAGGCATAACGATTCTATCATGAGCTAATATGAAAGAAAGATAGACATGAAGAATGTCAGACGGAACAACAGCGGAAATCTAGTGATAGCAATCTCAAAGATGAGGTTATGGTCCGGTTGTAGACAAATGTAAATGATGTTAAATACAGACAGATTGAGGAAATATAAGGATTTCACCCGGGAACTGAGAAAACTGTAAGATGAAGCTATGATCATGTTCATAACAGAACCTTACGAAAAAAAAGGATTAATGACTGTTGTGAATATGGATTATCTCCCCTTTGATAATCCAAGCTATAAAAGCTGTACATTTCCGCTTGTCAAGTAGACGAGTAGTACGACTCGTAATTGAATAAAAAATTACTAGACAGAATCTTTTGTCCTGTTTTCATTACAATTTATTCAATTAAGAATGGAACAATTTATGCGACCGGAGCGATTTACCACAGATCCAGAAAGCGATTCAGCCGACAAGTGCTGGAAACATTGGCGGGAGACATTTACAAATTTCATCGAGGTTCTACATTCAGAAAGACCGGGACATCCCATCAATAAGCGTGCGCTCCTAACCAACTACCTGTCTCACACAGTCAACGAAATTATCTCGGATTGCGTTTACCTACGAAGAAGCAATCGATGTACTGAACGCTACATACATAAAGCCCCAAAATGAGATATTTTCTAGACACCTACTTGCGACTCGCTGACAAGAATCAGGCGAAACATTGGACCATTTCCTTAAGAGCCTTCGGACACTGAGCAAAGATTACTAGACAGAATCTTTTGTCCTGTTTTCATTACAATGACAATCAAGAATTAAGACAAGGCATTGGTCAAAAATATGTGTAGATAAGGAAATGTACCGAAATTTTGTGGAGGCTTACTCTCACTAAAACTCCTGTGATAACGACTACAAAACTGTCATACGTATGTATATGTATGAAGAAACAACGGCGCCAATAATAATAATATTAATAATAATAATAATAATATAAAAAGTAGACACGATTGGGTTGAAACAGCATTTCGCTAGGAACTGTGCACGCAAATAAGGGAAACAAAATTTATCAGATGATACACAATGTCAGATTTTATACAAGTCAGTCTTTTCACGATGAAATTGATAATCTTCATAGTAAAGTTCACTTAATACAAGACATAGAGCCACTTCTGGCAGAGTTTTATTGAATGATCGGTTTGATATGAATATAAGAGGAGGTGGATAGAAGTGAAGAGGTCATGTTCAGGGAAGCATCCATGGAATACAGAGGAAACGTAGGTGATTTGCAAACGTCTGAGTAGCATAGCGATTCCTAACCGTAAACGGATGAAGTGGAAGCAATATTAATCAGATGATGAGCATTAAAATAGTCAATGTATATTTATATCGATATGATTAATATAGCACGTGAATTACAGATTATAAGTTTCATGCGAAATACTTACGATATCTTTTTTAATTGTGTGAGATTTTTATTATACAATTTAAGTGATTTTAAATAACTTGTAAGAAGATATCTATGATAGTATAATTATCGATTTTTTTTTTAAATTTTGGATGTCATAATTTGGGATATAACAGATGTTGTCTGGCACAGCAAAAAAACGTTGAACAGGTTATTTCAGGAAGATAACGTCTTTAAAGCGAGCAGTTTTTGTAATTAGAGTGCTTGAGATTAAGAGAAAGAGCACCGATAATAATGAATCAAAATAAATGCCTATTTATCTTTTCCGTAGATTACATACACTTGCCAAGTGAAGCTGTTGCTATTCTATCGCTGTTTCCCTGGAAAACTCTCTGGCGAGCATCATTTCTTAGTTCCACACGGTCAGACCTTTGCAGCTAAGACACGCCATTCCGTGTATACAGAGTCGAATCTTCCACATTCCTTTCGAATTCTATTAGTAAAAAGAAAGATTCCTTCGGAGAGAATCTTCCCAAGAACCACTACTTTGTGTAACAGACTCCCGAAAGGATGCTTCTTCGACCATTAAAACTTCAACCTCATCAAGTCTAGGGTTAACTGTTGTCTACTCTCATCAACCGCCTTCAGTAACCCTTTACATTGGGTGGCTCGTGGGCCTTATACTGGGTGAAGAATTGTAAAAAGAAAAAAGACTTGATTGTAAAATTCTGTTTCAACTATTGTAAAATTTTATTTAAAGATTTTCCAATATAAAAGATTATCACGGATCTTAAAAAAGATTTACCGTCAGAAGAGAAAATATTGTAAAGTTACTAAGCGATAGGAAGGAAGCTTTGGTAAGTGCAAATAATTCCAAAAAGAAATAGAAAACACTTGCGAGATAAGAACAAAAGATACCGGTTTTAATAATGTCACAAAAGTAGATTGACCAGTAAGACAATATTTAACGGGGCTGGTGTTGCAAATGTAAACAAAGAGAAAAACTACAAAATATTAAGAATGTTGGCTAACGATATGTAACCAACTAAATTACCACCTTTAAGCATTACAAAGAAAAACTTATAAGTTGGGGAAAGAAGTATACGAAAACTGATTTCTCAGCAATAATGTTAAGTGATGAATGTAAAGCTATGTTGGATTGACCTTATAATTGAACTAATTAGATGGTAAATTTCCCAACCAAAACAAATTCATAAAGCCGTTAAGATCCGAGATGTTACTGAGAATGAAAGGAAACCCAGCGAAAGAAAAGTTACTGAGAAATCACAATAAAAAGAACAGTAACAAACGAGGTAGATGATGACGACTGGCTTCGCATTTAAAATGTAGAATTTAGTTGAAAGTAAGTGTCCCAACTTGGTAAGAGGGGTCTGTAGTAACAACGCCAACACAGTTTCAACTTAAGCATTCTGTCCGCTGAAGCGATCTCCAGCTGTTTTATTCACGCATGAACAATATGGCCGATATGATACTTCCGTATCTGAACAATAGCTGAAATGGTGCTTCCGTTTCCTTAGTTCCTGGTTACAACATCCCTCCCCAATTAGTCAAATTTTAATTAAACAATGTTTTTCGCGAACCATTACTTAAGTGGTAATGTCCATGGGTGCTTCAAAAGACCTTTGAGAAGGAGACAAGTTATCAGGGGCAAGAATTGTTACACTTTCTGTCATAGTTACGTAATCATGATCTAACATATTTGAGTTCTCTGTAAATTTATCGTCTAGTGGTTCCTTTTCAGCAAATCGGGCATTGTATCGCTTTCCTATGGTTTCTAGTTTTATGCCCGTGTGCGATTTCTTAGGGTCACTTTCAACCTTATATCTCTGCTTTCTTGCGTTTCTGACAACGTGTTCTGACCAGCGTCCTAGGTTGCCCGTTTTTCTTCCCTCATTCGATTTCTTTTGGGTAGACGACGCTGTGTGTGGTCCATACTGAGTGTCCCTTGAGTGAATGAGTTCTTCTTTCGGGGCATGTATCCGGTTCAGTTAGAATATTCAGACGATTATGATCCACATTTCTTTTCCATACACGCTTATCCTCTAGCTATGTCAGAAAAGTCAATGGGCCAAGTTGCTACTCTATAACTCTAGACATCCATTTTGGTTTTCTTTGAATGTTCATAACGTTAAAGGCATCTCCCAAATGGAATTTGTTTTTATGTCGCTTCCTATCCATCGACATTTTAGTGTTGTCCATTTTGCTGGTCATTTTGGCGGAGTGGTAAACCAGGTCAAGCCGAGATCTGGACTGTCGAACGACATAGCTGGTGAGTGGCCATTTGTTGTTTGTGGGGAAAGATGGTAGAAAGCCAAGAGACGCAGTATTCTAGTTTCAAGATCATCGGGAACCTTTTTAACTCACTCTTGGTGGTTTGTACAGCTCGTTAAGCTACACCATTTAACGATGTGTGCTATGGCGAACCTTGAACATGTTTAATGTCATTCAAGGTACAGAATTTGGAAAATTCTTCACTAGTAATACAGTGGCCATTGTTCGACGCAATCACATGAGTATTACAATGTGTGGCAAATGTGTGCCGCAATATCCGTTCTGTTACTGCTACTGATGATGATAAAACTACATGTGCATCTATATATTTACTATGAACATCCACTATCACAAGAATCCGCTTGCCATATATCCGGCCTGCATAATCTATATGAACTTGAAACCACGCGTTTCATGGACATTTCCATGGGTGTAACGTGTTCGTCTGGGATATATTAGACTTATCCTGGCACATAACATCTTCTTACACACAGCTCAATGTCTGAATCCAAATTAGACCACCAGATATGACAACTAGCAAGGAACTTCATCCGTGAAATAGCTGGGTGACCTTCATGTAATTCGTTCAGATAGGCATCTCGACATTTTACAGGGATAACCATTCCTGCTTCGTCAGAATGAGATTGCCTATCAAATCATTCTGAAAACTCTTCCTCACTAACATATATATATATAATGCCTCGCCCGTAAAAGGCACTTGAGGATAGAAGGAGCACTCGCCTCGTGGTAAACGGCCGGCCTCCTCGCACAATCACACACTTCTCAAAGTTGGGAAGTTCTTACGGGTGTCTCTCTTCCAGAATTCACCATTTTCATCCGATTGCAAACACATCTATTCCAGGCAAGCGTAAGGCACACCCAGATTGCCCTCAGAAAAGCACGCCCAGACTGCCTTCAGAAGGGTGGAGGTAACAGGTCTCACGACATACATTGGAAGCCTAGCCTCCCCACAAGAAGGAGAACAAGAGTCTTACGAAATCCAATAGACTGGCAGACGGAAGTGGAAGTATGAAAAGTAGGTAAAGGAGAATCGGGTAGTTGTGAGACGCTCATACTTCCGCCCTCCCTCTTCAAGGAAAGATTCCTCCGGGACCACAGACGAAGTGCGACTTCGGCCTTCTCCCGAATCTCTGACAATTTTATTCCCAAGGAGAGATCGGTACTGAATAAGACGCCGAGTATCTTGACCGGCCCGTCCATCCAGAGGAAAGATCCGGTAAGAGAAACTCCCTTTCACGAACCCGATCGCAACCAAACAGACTTATCGTGGTTCCTCCTGGACCCTGTCATCTTCTCGTACCGTCTGATTTCTTTGCTGACTTCATCAATTTCGGCTCTGCTTGACACAAGAACCGAAACGTCGTCAGCATAGGCGGAGTACCTGTCCGAGGTGGTAGCACCAGGTAGGGAAATTCCGCGAAGGACCGGATTCATCTTCAACTTGCGAAGGAAAGGCTCCATCACAAGAAATTATAGCAAAGGCGAAAGCGGACAACCTTGACGAAAGGAGCGAGACAATACGAAATGTTTAGATTTTACTCCATTTACTTCCACCAGCGCACCGGGGGAAGTATACAGAAGTTGAATCCAAGTGCGAAAGTACGGCTCAAAACCAGCGATGGAAAGGACTACCTGCAAAAACCGATAGTCAACCCTATCGAAAGCCTAGAACTTATCTACATTGAGCAGCGCGGCGTCACTGTCGACTTCCTCGATGGTCAAGCGTACCAAATGAAGGTTGCCTGAATAGTCTTGCCCTTCACAGTACCAGCCTGCTCGGAGCGAATCAGAATAGGAACGAAAGCCTACAAATAGCCAGCTAAGACCTTGGCTAAAATCTTTAACTCTGTTTTTAACATCGACAAAGGCTAATAATTACCTACCCCATCCCAACCATTTTTGTTCTTCTGGTGAAGCGTGGAAGTATGGACAGCTGCTTCATCCAGTTGTTGTAAATCAGTGCCAGCAAGGGAACAAAGACGGGCGACTGCCTCAAGTCCATTTCGTAATGAACACTATCTAATCCCGGAGTCTTTTACAGGCCAATCTGCTTCAGTGCATCCCAGATCTCAAACCCTCGCACACAACCGCTTCTACCGACCCGAAGCAGGAAAAGTTGGCCAAATAGGCAACGAACCGATTAGGGCTCAGACCGAGCTACCTGCTAAACAGCTCCGGAAACCTCACATATGACTGCGCCTGTACTCACGGTTCGCTTGTCCAGCAATATGATACTCGCGATATGTCATTCGAGCTTCCTCTGCACGCAATTCAGTAGTCATATTCGCTGCTTCGAAAGATATTCCTTTTAGCTTTGCCCTAACTACTATAGCATCATCCTTCTTGATAAGTAAGCAGGCCAGATCCCACCTAACTAAGGTTACGACCCCACTATCACAGGATTTGATCGACCGATCTGCTTTCTCTTCGAATGCCTTTTGTGTTACTAATCCCACCACTTATTACCAACCACAACTCCTGCGGTAACATTAGTAGTAGCTGGGCCCGAATATCTTGCCCACCAAATAATGATGCGATAGATTTCCAGAAGCTAATCATCTTAACCTCAGGCTTCTATAATTTTACACGAACCAAGACAAGCTTATGATCTCTTATGTTGGGTATTTCTCTCTGGGTAATATCAGTCGTATCACAGTTGTTTTAACGAACCAAGACAAGCTTTATGATCTCTTATGTTGGGTATTTCTCTCTGGGGCTATCAGTATCATTTTGTTTTACACGAACCAAGACAAGCTTATGATCTCTTATGTTGGGTATTTCTCTCTGGGTAATATCAGTCGTATCACAGTTGTTTTACACGAACCAAGACAAGCTTATGATCTCTTATGTTGGGTATTTCTCTCTGGGTAATATCAGTCGTATCACAGTTGTTTTACACGAACCAAGACAAGCTTATGATCTCTTATGTTGGGTATTTCTCTCTGGGTAATATCAGTCGTATCACAGTTGTTTTACACGAACCAAGACAAGCTTATGATCTCTTATGTTGGGTATTTCTCTCTGGGTAATATCAGTCGTATCACAGTTGTCCACCTTTAGCAAACGGGTTCGCTGACTAATGCCATTTGTTCACCCTCTGCTCTCTATTTATGTTGTCATTCTTATTTGCATATGATACTACATGATCCGAATAAAATATATAATTGAAACTTGGACAACCTGAAAGCCCGACGTCGACTCTCTTAGGGCACCTCGGCGTGGTGTAATGGTTAGAAAGCTTGTCTAGCTATGTCAGTTACTACTGAAAAGTGAGTTCGATCCTCACTGGATGTCCCATGCTTTCCGCCTTGTGCCACATCTAAGCTGCGCTTGGAAAATCTTTGGGCACCTCGAGGTGGTGTAATGGTTAGCAAGCTTGTTTCGCTAGAAATATTACGACTGAGTAGTGAGTTCGATCCTCACTGGGTGCCTCATACTTTCGGCCTTGTGCCACATCTGAGCTACGCTTGGAAAATCGCTACGTTGACTCTCTTAACTAGAACTTGGTCGATGTAGCTAGAACGCACCAACGAGTCCAAGCTGCCATCCTTAGTTAAAGTCAATGTTACCACCCGTGGGTGCTCTTTTCGATACTTTTCGTCGATAAAGTCCCGAAACAATCCTGTGCAAAACGAGACTTCAAAACCCAATAACAATAGTCCGGTGACACGATGTAAGCCATCTCAAGCTCTTTTATTCACATAAACAATATGGCCGACACGGTGCTTCCGTATCTGAGCAACGGCAGAAACGGTGCTTCCGTTTCCTTAGTTCCCGGTTACAACAGTAAGAAATTGGAATAGTTTCACGGGAGAGAAGTGCAAAGAAAGAAAGTATTAAAGTGGAAGTTACGGTTACATTTAGCAATGTCATCAGTAAAATGATGAGATCCAATACTACGCTTAAATTCCTGAAGTCAACGTACCAAAAGGAAAGCCTATCGGAATAATTGTAATAAAAATATTTGTAGAAAAAAAACCCACAAAGAAGCTATGTTACGGCGGTGGGAAAGAGATTGAAGCCGAGATACCTAGTCGCGAAAGTGAATATGCATGCAAGACAATGCTTATTCACATTATTAAAAGCTGTCCGTCGCTCACCTTGTAAAAAAAGGGTCTGAAAGATACCAAATTAAGAAATTGTCCTCAGCTACAAAATATCCTATCATTAAATTAGATGTATATGAGAATAGAAAATAATATCCAAGCTTAGATATAACGGAAGCAATAAAAACTACTACAATTAATGGTAATTTCAAAACAGCAGAGAATGTAAGACGATCGATAATTGAAACATTTATGTGATCTATAGAATGTCAAGGGATGCATATTAACTTGGAATATGATAAAATGATAATCTATTCAGGACCATCCGATATTGTGTGTAATAAAACAGGTTTCTTTTACATAAGTTTATTGAATTAATTTATAAATATTTACGTTGCATTTAGCTTTCATGATAAAATTTGACACCCATTATTTTTAATAGGGTCAGATATTATAAGCTGGAACTCACATAATATATTTAACCAATGCACAAGTTTAAAAGACGCAAAATGCAAACATAGAAAGTTTTCAAAGTAAAAAAAAAAAATACAGGACAACATATATAAATGTAAAAATGTACAAAACAGCATATATAATTTTTAAATAGTACGGAATAGCATATGTAGTTGATAGATAAAACAGATCATATATAATTATCACTCGTGGGAATCTACAAAACCAAGCCATCTGAAAATAATGGGATCATTATCTGCGTCGACTTATACATGGGCTTTGGAATTTTGCCTATTACTCAGAAATAAAACAGTGATCTCATCTTATATCCAGATCGGTTTATATACGAATATATACGGGACTACTACAATAGCTACTACTAGAGACTATCAATTTTATTAGCTTATTATAAATAGACCTTATTTATCAATTCAATTGATGAGAAACGAGAACTGGCAATGTTTACAAGAAAGTCATCTATCGGAGGTAAACATCGTTGTATTTATTTATGGATGGTCATATCTTCTTGCGTGGATGTTCCCAGGTGTATATCTGTCTTGGCGCATTGGCACTAAATAACACCTTTAGTGGTGATATTAGCCTAACCTCTGAACAAATTTCGACCATTTATTTCTCGGACATTTTGAAAGTAAAAAAAAAAATAACGAACTAAGATCGTTTTCTATATTTCTGAGATGAGTTATTGTAACTATTTACGATATTTACATTGTTCGGACTGTCGTCCTTGTCTTTATTGTTACATTCATGATGTTCCGGCCGTTGTATGCTTCGGCCTCCTTCAGGCGATATTTGTTGGAATTTCAACCCGAACATATTTTTTTAACTCCACAGGAGTAAAAAAAAAAAAAATCTACCCCTTTGAACTAAATAAAAGTTTCGGTTTGAAATTCCAACAAATATCACCTGAAGAAGGCTGGAGCGTAAAAAGGCCGAAACATCGGAAATGTAACAATAAAGATGAGGACAACAGTTCAAACAATGTCAATATTGTAAATAGAACTAAGACAGTAGTACAAATTAAATACAACGTTGCCTGAACAGTTGCCAATGGTGAAACCTGAGCAGAGGAATGGAGGCAACAGACAGGAATCTTGATTACATCTGCAAAAAGAGGCGCGAATGGAATGTGACGCGATAGAGAAAACGAAGTATTAAATAAGCTGCTAAATAGAAATTTTCATCCATTATTACTGGCAGCTATATTTACAGGTGGAATGAAATATATAAAGAGGGAAACATTCATACTTGTCAGCATTAATCAAATTATTGATATCCTCACTTACGATTGTGGTTGAAAGGACTGAACTCTTTCAGTATATTTGATTAATAATAGATATATATGTAACATTCCTATGTGTTCGTGTTCATGCATCAAATGTATTGTTTAAAATTGACGATGTTAATATGAAAAAGTGCTCAATACTAGAGATAGAGCCTTTATGGATACTGACAGTGTGGTTTCAAAATCAATACTCCATGGTGACTGAAGATCGCTTTGAGGTGTGAGCAACACTATTCTGTATTTCTCTCTTTTTTCTCTATCTACACACACACACATATATATATATATATATATATATATATATATATATATATATATATATATATATATATATATATATATATATATATACATGTGTGTGTAATGAATCTAGAGTATTCATGGATACAGACAGTGTGATTTTTGAAGATCATAGGAAACAATACTGCACGATGACTGAAGATCAATTTGAGGTGTGAAAAAAAACCTCTGCATTTCCCTCTTTCTCTTTATCTCTCTCACTCTCTTCTGTATTTCTCTCTCTATTTATCTCTCTCTCTTCTCTCTCTTCTCTCTCTCTCTCTCTCTCTCTATATATATATATATATATATATATATATATATATATATTATCATCCACAGACTGTTTCACACCTCATCAGTGTGGCTAGACATCCGATTGCTTGACTGATTTGGTACCAGTCAGACATTTTACCCCTAAGTCATTGCACGGCAGGGATGAAGGTGAATTTAGACGTATTTATTTTTTGACAAAGATACCGGTGACTGGAGAACTCGATTCGTCTTAACAAAGAGTCCTGCATCAGCAGCAGTAATAGTCACTGTTTACAAATTCACTTTTCTCCCCGAAAAAAATATGTGTGTGCGTGTATATGTGTGTTTCTTGTTAATGTAAATGTTGCTTTTAGTGGATATATATGCTTGTGTAGATACTGTGACTTTATAAATACTATATATGAGACAATATTAGAATCAGTTTAGGAAATTCAATTTGTGTTTACATACATTACTAAATTAAAATAATTTTAGAAGATAATTAGAAAATTGTATTTGAATTGTCATATTTTAATGTTTTTGTTTTGTCTGATTTTTCTTCTGCTTTCAGAATATTGAATTTGAATATTTGTCTTTATATATTAGGATTAGAATAAGTTTTTTAAGATGATTAGAATATTTGAACTGATATGCATTTATGTTAATAAAAAAGTTTATAAAATGCATAATATTCTCTCTCTCTCTCTCTCTCTATATATATATATATATATATATATATATATATATATTCTGTACTTCTGTTTGTTTGCTTGTGTGTTATAGGCTCATCCTCATTTGGAACTTATGTTGCTGAGATTTGGCATGTGTCTTCCTTTGGACCCTGTGACGTTTTTAGGCCACCGGTCCGCAGGCAGACCGCAACGAGCCGGTGGTTCAAGTGCAAATCTGAATCATTTTCTGCCAAAAATTGTCCAGAAAGCTGGAATTTGAATTTCTCTGGTCAAAGAGTAGATACTATGCTACATATCGGCGTGTGGTCCACCAAAGTGCTTCTTTTTGTTTATTTTCTATTAAAACTTGATCATAAAGCCTGAATTTGAGTTTTGGGATCTCCCTGACGAATGCGGGTTAATCATGTTTTAAATTTCACTCAGAGGCGTTAAAAGAGGTCATGTTTCGTTTGAAAAATTTTGAAATTGCAAAATTTCAAGATTTTTTGAAAGTTGAAAAATCTCACCTTCTAATATATATATATATATATATATATATATATATATATATATATATATATATATATATACACCTGAGTGTAATGAAATTGCTATAGTAAAAGGTGAGAAGACTGGCTGTGATTGTGATTTTGACATTATAGTTTATAGGAGAGATAATGAGATCAAACGGCTGTGTAAATTTAATCGCTCATAAAATGCCTTGCAATATCCATTGTTATTTGTTAATCTAGAGGATGGATATCATCTAAACATCCTTAAGACAGAAGCTGGTGAAAACAAGACTGTCTCAGCAATTAATTTTTATGTTTACCATTTCCTGATTCATCCGAATACATTCAGTCATCTACAGAGAAGTCAACAATTGTTCCACCATTATGCAGTTGACATGTATGGCAAAATTGATTCATTTAGATTAGGATACCTTAAGAGACAGAGAGTAGTGAAAATGGATATCTGTCATAATGGAAGAAGAAAACCTGACGATGGTGGATTTCAAAGAATGGTTGGCAACCAGCAGGACATTCATATTAGGTGGATTGTCCTTTACTATTCTTTCTTTCCGAAAATATTTAATGCTCACATCAACGTTGAATTTTTTCAATTCTGTAAAATCCATCAAGTATGGATGCAAATATGTAAACAATGGATCAGATGCTACTATGTTTTCTCTCAACACCAAAATACTCCAGATGAAATCAGAAATTATCAAAAAGGTCGATACCGCAGTCGCAATGAAGCTTTCTTGGGGGTATTCAGTGTCCCTAGTTGAACAATTATCAGTACATCTAGAAAATGGACAAAGGTTATTTTACACCTGAATTTGCTACAGCCCAGGCAATGAATCCAAGAGAAACAACTTTGATAGTCAGAAGATTATATTACCACCAGGTCCCACCATATTTCACGTAGAATAAATCAACTTCTGGGCCAGAGGAAAAAGAGGATCTACAGTTCAAGTTAATTCAGATTTCATAGTACACTTGGTCGTCTTTATGCACTGCATCCAAAACACACAGGAATGCTTTTCTTAAGAATGTTGTTGCATGAAGTTCAAGGTCCAGTGTCTTTTGTGAAACTTCGGAGAGTTGATGGAATTGTTTACACGATTAACAGAGAAGCTTGCAATAAAAAAAGGACTGCTTGAGGATGATAGTGGCATGCAGCACTCTCAGTGGCTTCAATGTACTATACTTCAAAAAAGCATAAGATCTTTTTTGCTATCCTTATTAAAACCTGTGGAATCAGGAACCCTCAAGGCCTGTGAAATAAATTTAAGTATGATCTCTCTGGGGACTTTCTCCATCAAGCACAGCTGAGATATGATACTGTTGTTAATTACTGTCAAGAAATTCATAATTATGCATTGATTGATAATGAAAATCTAATCGTTGCCAAGGGAGGTGATGAGTTACTAAATTATGGGCTTCCACAGACTGTCAGAGGTACTTGTAACCGATTTGCAACAGAATATCTGAGATGAACCTCATATAATTCAAGATAGATAAATATGTTCAAAATCATATTAGAATGCTCAATGGTGACCAAACAGTGACACTATCACTGAAAGAGTCAGCTGACAGAAACGAAAATTCAGAACTGCCATTGTAGCAACATCTAGAATTGCTTCCACATTGCTACCAGAGGGTAGAACTGTTCATGTTGGATTCAAATTTCTACTCGATCTTTATATGAATGAAAACCCAATCTGCAACATTATCAACATTTCTGAGATGGCAGGAGTTATAAGACGACGTCACTTAATTGTTTTTGATGAATTCACTATGATGCATAAGAGTGCTCGGGAGGCTATTGATCGAATGTTAAGACATAAGAAACAGTCAGTCTCTGATCGTAGGAGTTGCCATAGTTTTATCAGGAGATGTCAGACAAATCCTTCCAGTTATACCAAAAGAAAGAAACGCTGATGAGTTTTAATTATGCTTGAAATCCAGTCTTGTCAAAACCATAAAACTGAAAATAATTATGAAAGCTGTTCTGTCTAATGACCGAATGACTGAAAATTCCCCAAAATATTATTATTCCTTGGAGAAGGAAGGCCTCCTCTAGATAATGAGGACTGCTTAAACCTGTCACCAATAAGCAACCTTCTGTAGTCTGGCAAAGAATCAATGACTAAATTCTTCCCAAACATCAATGAACTTTATCAGAATTACAAGTGGTTAAGTGGAAGAGTAATTTTGACTTAAAAATTATTACTTTGAACTCCATTAACTTTGAACATTTAAAAAACCTCTTCAGATTATCACTCTTATAAATCCATTGATACAATTGTAGATTCTTCAGAGGCAGTGAATTATCCTGTTGAGTTTTTGAACTGATTAAATCCATATAGACACCCACATCACAGATCTCAAAGTTGGTGTTCCAATAATGTTATTAAGAAATCTAGATCCACCAAGACTCTGTTATGGAACCAGACTTGTAGTTAAGAAAATGATGATACGCTTTATTGAATCGACCATTCTATCAGGATGTGGCAAATGAAGAGATATTTTCATCCCCAGAATAACCTTGATCAAAACTGATGTAACAATTCCTTTTAAGAGATTGCGGTTTCTAGTGAAACTAAGCTTTTCAATGTCCATAAATAAATCTCAAGGACAGACGCTCTTAGTTATGTAACAATTCCTTTTAAGAGATTGCGGTTTCTAGTGAAACTAAGCTTTTCAATGTCCATAAATAAATCTCAAGGACAGACGCTCTTAGTTATGTAACAATTCCTTTTAAGAGATTGCGGTTTCTAGTGAAACTAAGCTTTTCAATGTCCATAAATAAATCTCAAGGACAGACGCTCTTAGTTTTCACTCCATCAGGAAAAAAACGTTTTTTATAAAGAAGGTCTCTCATGAAGTTGTCTCAATAATCATTCTCAATTTTGCTGATTATTTGTGTTGTTCTCATATTAGAACCATTTTAGAAAATTGATTTTGAATTGCTGTGTTTACGTCTTTTACTAAATTAGACTCATTTTAGAAGATAATTAGAAAATTGTATTTAAATTGTTATATTTCCATGTTTTTATGCTTTTGTTTTGTTTGTTTTTCTTCTTTCAGAATAATGAGTTTGAATTTTTGTGTTTACTTAGTAGGATTAGAATAATTTTTAAGATAATTAGAATATTGTATTTGGACTGTTATAGTTTCATGTGTGCATGTTTTTGTGTTAAAGAAGTTTAGATTTTTATGCAATAGGTTATTTCATCCCAGGCTATGTCGGGTAACTTCTGCTAGTCTATATATAAAATAGTCTATATATAAAATAGTCTATATATAAAATAGTCTATATATAAAATAGATCAAGGATTCATTCTCTTTTCCCACATATTTGATTAATTATGCTCTGAAATGTCATTTTTATAAGGTCCCATCTATCTTGTAGCATAACATTTTAAAAATTATGTTGAAAAATAAATATTTTAGGGTAAAATAAATGAGTTTCCATCCGTGTAGACTACAGACTACGTGAACAGACGCACTTCTTCCGACCTCTGATAATCGGGTTCATCATGAAACTAAGAGTGATGCTTGTAAACTTGTAAAAACTATGATTTTGAACGTAAAAGTTGCCTTTAAATTCATTTGTCTCGCTAGAATATTGTCATGTCTCTGATAATGTATTCTTTTTAAAAGCAACGTTGGCTTTTACCTATTAATATATTTGTATCATATTTGACAACAAACACACTGCACACATATACTTTTATATGTTTACATGTGTTCTAGTTCATAAATCTGTCTCTAAAAGAACAGAAATGAAGGACAGTTAATTAAATAAACTTAAAATAAATATGCAAATTAGTTAAACCTGAAGAGTGATATTACCTAAAAGTCGATAATATATAAAACAGTTACTGAGATTTTACTATGTAAACAGCTCACCCGAGTACTTTGTAACACATTGATACTTACCTAGCACAGGGCTCGTCCCTAGGCTGGCGGTATCACGGCTAGGACAAGCCAAGACCAGCTATGACTAACTTAGACCAGCTCTGACCAGCTTGGACAAGCTACGACCAGCTATGACCAGCGGCCCGAGTGAAAACACTCGGGTCCCCACGTTAAAAACCGACCTTCTGTCACAACCTGACTTAGTGGGGGTCAAGTAAATACACTTACCGGGCGCAGGGATTCGTCCCTGCACTGGTAGTATCACGGCTATAAATAATTGGACCGGCCCTGACCAGCTTGAATAAGCTCTAACCAGTGAAGACACTCGGGTCCCCATGCTAAAAACCGGCCTTGTGTCACAACCTGACTTAGTAGGGATTTGCGTGGGCTCGGGTAATTTTTGTTCCTAGCCAGGTTTTACGCAATTCGGCTCCCCACATTTCACCGACCTTGTGTCACAACGTGACTTCGTGAGGGTGTCGAGTAAATACCAAATTTCTATAAAGTAGTTTGTAACACGTTTATTATCTCTCAAATGCGTCTCTGTCTTTGGGCAAATTGTGCTCAGGAGAGGCTCCGTCAAAGAACACAGTCGCAACTGATGAAAATTAAACTGAGAGGTACCAGCCATGTGGAAGAGCTGCCCGAGGCCGCTCCCTTCCATTGCACCAGAGTTAGGTATCTGTGCTCGTACCGAGACCAGTGCAATTTTTGTTTCTAGCCCTGGTGTACTCTCTCGGGCTCCACTCATTAAACCGACCTTGTGTCACAACACGAATCTGTGGGGGTCGAGTAAATACCAAATTACTATAAAATTGAGGTCACACGTTTATTTATCATCTCTCAGTTGCGTCTCAGTATTCAGACAGTGTGCAACTCAGTTGTGGCTCCGTCAGATGACAGGCGCAACTGAGGAAAATCACACTGTGAATTACCCAGTCAAAAAGAGCAGATGACTGAGGTTGCACCCTCTCATTGCACCAGAGAGAGATAATACCTGCTATAAACACGCATGTACACTTGAACATTCCTATAAATATATTTCTTCCTCAGGTGTTATAAATACAGTGCTCAATGTTCAGTACTTTTCGATGACTCACCTGATTTTTTTTACTAAAATTATTTTTTGTCTATTGTTTTGGGGGTTAAAATGATTTTTAATCTTACTAATATAAAGACCCGTTCCCAATCACCTAGGAAAAAAAGTTTATTCACCCTAAGTTATTCTATTGATAATTATAAATTTGGATATAAATAAGATTCAGGAAAAAATTCTGTGCAAAAAAAGTAACTCAGATATCGCATTCTAATGATTAAACTGGTAAATTTAAAGAACTTTTGACAAAATATTGAAAACTATTTTACAATACACTCAGAACAATATTCTAGAGAATTCTAGAAGAGCTTAAATTAAATCTAGAATATTCCAGAAAGCTTCATACAGTATAAAAACAGCTTGAAATAGCCATTCAAGTCTCTAACCAGATGAAAGGGTACAAACACGCATCAGAACCACTTAAGGCATCTATTATTGCCCTCTCAAAAACAGGCAAGTCTACGAGAGAAATTGCAGAACTTGCTATAACCTAGCAATTAACTGTCTCTCGAGTGCTTAGGGCACATAATGATGCCACTCCTGCTCCAAGGAAGGAAACAAGGGGACAAAAGAAAAAGATTGATGATAGAACTGGCAGGGTATTCAAGAGAGAAGTTGCGAAGAATAGGACTATAACTAGCCAAGAAATTGCAGCCAGTCTAAGCGAAGAGCAAGGTGTTAGTCTTGCCTCTTTAACACTCCGTCAGAACAAGGTTACAAATCTTGTTAGAACAAGGCTACAAATCTTGTATACGAAGGTTTAAGCCGCTAATAAGAAAAGCCAGCAAAGCCAAGGGACTTGAATGGGCTCACTATTACAAAAATTTCACCGTAGAAGACTGAAAGAATGTTCTCTTCTCCGATGAAACGAAAGTTGAGCTAAATTCAAAGGATAAGGTGAGTCACTTTTATCGAACAGCACTGTAAGTGACACAGCTATAAGTATATATTAGTGAATATACAAAATATCCAACGTCGATAGCTCGTCTCGGAGTTTCATGCAGTTTTGAAATTTCAGGTGCGGATCATATTCTGAGGGTTGTATGACATAGCTTTCGCTATACAAAAAACATATATAATCTCAACATAACAATAATGTTTTAAGCAAGCACCCAAGCAATACACTAAAACTGCCGTAAGAACGTAATACGCACATTAAATGGACGCTGCATGACTGAAGACATAATCTAGAGATCTGGGGTCAATTCATTCGATTATGTTAAATATTACTTTTGGATCCACAGAGAACTGGAAATCGCGTTTTTGCCACCACAAAATGGCACTGAGCAATATCAAATACAAAAACTGCACAACACTTTCAAAGTATGTTTGGCGATTAAAAAACAAGCATAAGAACCCAACCATCTAGGAGATAATCAAGAAGCTAAACCATACAATCGAAAGGGAAATAGATGTAACTAGTGTTTATTGGAAAAGCATATTATATTAAAACTTTAAATAACCCTAACATGCTGAACACAATGTCTGATTGATGACTACATGTAGCCATAAGACTAAGCACTTGCTCAAGCAAATTGACCCCTTCTTATATATCTATACACACATCTAATATCATATTACTGATATTTATAAAGTGTGTGTATATAATTTCACCTTAATAAGTATAAGGCTTGATTTCAAAGACGTTAGATATATAGTCCAGATCTATTATTTCTATATTTACACTCTTATATTATACTTATAACCTGAGTACTAGCTTAATCGTTATAACTATGGTATTTTATGCAAAGTTATCTCCCTTGATATCTTGTTTACTTAAAATTAAAATTTGATATTTTAAAAATTCTTTGGATTTCGAACTTAAGAATTTGAATGATATAATTTATAAATAACTAATTCTAATATTTTAGGCAACCATAATTAAATAAACAAGTCTTAACCCACAATTTTGAATCATCACAACGAGAACTGGAATTCAGAATATGTTCCGTACCTGAAGATTTCAAGAATTGCATGAAACTCCGAGCCGTGCTATCGACAGTAGATTTACTTATATTCACGAGAGAGAGAGAGAGCCAGAGAGAGAGAGAGAGAGAGACAGAGAGAGAGAGAGACAGACAGACAGACTGAGAGAGAGAGAGCGAGAAAGAGAGTAATAATGGGGTCTTAGAAATCAACGGTTTCAGGCTTCAATGTTGAAACGAACAATATATAGTGGTGAAGCCTATGTCTACACTGTAGCTAACTATAAAAGTCCTATCTCAGATCTTGAAAACTATATATATATATATATATATATATATATATATATGTGTGTGTGTGTGTGTGTGTGTATGGGTGTGTTCGGGTGTGTGTGCACGCTCACGCGCGTATATGAATGTTTTTTCAGCAACACACAATACAGGTTAAGGCTTAACTAAAAC
>CAHIKZ030005474.1:57500-212500 GCA_903632075.3 Acanthosepion pharaonis | reverse complement strand
GTCGTGCCATCAGTGCCGAACTTTACTGTAAGCAACTGGAGCGGGTCTACGAAGAGTTGAAGCAAAAGTACCCGGCTCTGATCAACCGAAAGCGCGCTTTGATGCAGCAGGACAATGCCAAGCCACACACCGCCAGGAAGACCAAAGACAAGTTTGAAGAGCTGGACGGCGATGAGGTTCTGCCACATCCAGTCTACAGTCCTGACTGTGCTCCATCAGATTACGGCCTTTTCCGCTCAATGCAACACTTTCTGAAGGGTCGCCGATTCGACTCGTTTGATGAAGTCGAGGAAGCGTGTCAAGAATTCTTTGATTCGAAGCCGGCTAAATGTTACTTTCACCAGATCCGAAAGCTTGCAGATCGATGGCAGAAAGTCTTGGAAAATGATGGTCTTTATTTTGAAGAATAATTTTTGTTGTTTTTTTTATTACTTGGCGAGTAAAATGTCAATTTTTTGCAAGTGTTTACGAACTAATAATACGAAGACGTATGTGGTTCATGCATAATGGGTCTCCAGCATATTTTAATCACATTGTTCGCAATGCACTGATATAAAGATATATATTTATATGGACTTTTCTCCTTATTTTGGAAGGCCACAATATGCTAACTGTGTTTGGAAAATAAAACTTCTATTTAACATAAATAAAACATCTCTATAACACTAAAAACATACACATAACGCACACACTCAATTTAACTGAAAAATAAAATCATCTTTGAAAATATCTAAAAGTATAGCCGAAAGCGCTCGAAATTATAGAACATTTGTTAGTTTCTACACATGTAACAATAGTTAACATGGCGTACGGACGAAAAGGGTTAAACAAAACGATTTTAATTTTTTGTCAGAAAGAAACTTATTTTCCCAGGATATAGGCACAGATGTATAAATTTTGTTGAAAAAGTTACACAATGCGATTCAGCTAAATACAGCTGGCATGTCGGGGGCCAGAGGTTAAGGCCGTCTGCTGAAAGGTGTCAATGGGAAAATTGTCAGCCAAAATTTCCCTGAGAAAAAATTATAATTATGAGCAATTGTAAAGACAGAAGATGACGTCAGAAAGGCTGAGATCCTATGATGGCTCCACCCAAAAGAGGAGGGAATCTTCCAAAATTGGAAGTGTGAAATAGAAAACGAAAGAAAGAAAATGTACAATAAGGAATTAGGGGGAAAAAAAAAAAAATATATATATGCAGAAATCTATATATCTGCATTTTTTCTCCCCAATTCCTTATTGTACATTTTTCTGTATTAATTTTGAATCTCCCGTTGAAGCCTGAAGAGCGGGAGCGAAACTGGTTGCTCCCCCCCCCCACCGTTGTTTTTTTTCTTTTTTTTTTGTGTTTAATATGTCTTGTAATATTACATTTCATAATTTTATTTCGATCATTAAATTTTGTACCTACAAAAATATATTTAAATATCTGAAAATCAGGTACAGCCATAATTTAATTAGTAAATTGAATAAAATATTACAGATGATTAAGGCGAAATTAAGATCTATTGAATATGAAATTAAATTTCTTCAACAATGTATCCGCTTTCAGGTTTGCCCTTCTTTCATTCAGTTCAGAGTGAGGAGGGCTAAGTTACACCCTAGTTGGAATATTGAGTCGATCTTTATTAAAGATCGGATTAAACATCTTTCTTCTAGAAACCTGTGCCTTAAGTGAGATTACAGGAGATTACTATGTACTCATATGAATTCAGTTTCATTTTTTGATTGGATTAGGTTCTCTAAGTTTTTGGGATCGGTCCATCAACGGCAATGTGTTAAATTGTCAACAAAGCAAGATGCCAAATTGAAAAGTTTGGTTCAGAAGAAATACGGAGTCACTTCTGAACCTAATTTAAATAATATTATTAATCTGTCCACGCATGAACTAACTGAGTTAGAATCTTTTGTTCTTTCTCACGGGTTGGACTTCTCCATTCCACCCTCTATGCCTGATAAGGAGAAGATTTTTTCCGAGTTCGAGGTTTTCTATGCTCAGTTGGCAAGACTCTCTCCTACCTCTGTCGACGCGGTGACTAATTTGAAAGCCCAGTTGAATAATTTCGCACACACTTTTTCTGCTCCTCTGTCGCAACTGCTGAATCCAAATGGAAAGCAGAACATCAGCGTGTTGTTAATTCTCTGAGGAATAATTATAACTTGATAATTTCCAGACCTGATAAATGTGCTGGTGTAGTTATTTTAGATCGAGCAGACTATATAAGTAAAATGTCTTCTATCTTAGAAGACACTTCAAAATTTACTAGACTTGGTTCTGCTGACACCTGGGATGGAACCTCCTCAGGTGAAGCGAAATTTCAAAAATCACTTTTAAAGTGGGTAAAGTCAGGGCTACTTTCAAAAGAAATCGCCAACGAAATCCGTCCTTCCGGTTCGATTCGTCCCCGATTATATGGTCTCCCGAAAATCCATAAGGAGGGTGTACCTTTGCGACCGATTTTGTCCATGATCGGTTCAGCCCAACACAAGGTAGCCCAATGGCTCTCCACACTTTTGGATCCTGTGTTGCAGTGCCTGGATGGTTTTTGTATCAAGGATTCCTTTTCCTTTGTCGACCGCGTGCGAAATTTGTCTTCTTCTGGTAAGTTCATGTGCTCTTTCGATGTTTCTTCCTTGTATACTTGTGTCCCTTTGATGGAAACCATCGATGTTTGCTGTGACTTTCTCTATCGCAGTTCATTAACTCCACCAAGTTTTCCTGAGTCAATTTTTCGGGAATTGATGAGATTTTCCACGTCCTCCGTCGAATTCAGTTTCAACAATACTATGTACCGACAGATCGACGGAGTCGCTATGGGCTCGCCTTTGGGTCCGGCACTTGCCAACATATTTGTTGGCTTCCAGGAAGAAAAGATACGAAAGAATCCACTTTGTCCTCAACTGTACTATCGGTATGTTGATGACACTTTTTGTTTATTTAACGGTGAAGTTGAGGCTGACCAGTTTCTTTCGTTTTTAAATGGTATCCATCCGGCACTGAGGTTCACTATCGAAAAAGAGTCTAATCATCAATTGGACTTTTTGGATGTATTAGTACATCGTACATTAACAGGTTTTCTTACTTCCGTTTATAGAAAACCTACTTTTGCAGGGTTATACACGCGTTGGGGCTCTTTTTGTCCCACTAAGCGCAAGATCAACATTATTAAAACCCTCCTACACAGAGCATTAAAGATCTGCTCTGAGCCTTTCTTGAACGACGAATATGTAATTTGGGTTATCCTCTTGATACTGTTAATTCAGTTATCCTTAGTAAAGTTGAAGAGTTCAGAAGTGCCGATCTCTACACTGTCAAAAAATGCCCAGTTTACCTCAGATTACACTGGATTGGTACCAAATGTAAAAAAATAGCTAAACAAATTTCATCAAAGGTTCGTTGTTGTTTTTTCTCTGCTGAAGTTCGGATTATTTTTCAAACTCGGCTTATGTTTCGAGCTGCGTGTAAAGACGTTCTCCCTCCCCACCAAATTAATTCAATTATTTACAAATACGTTTGTAGTTGCGGAGCCAACTACATAGGGAGAACAACTCAGCGCTTAGACATGAGAATAAAGCAGCACGTTCCTACTAAAATTAGAAACCACACCCTGCCTTTGAATGGACTCGTCCCAAACACCTACAGTTCCGCCATATGCGAACATCTTTTAAATAGCAGAGATTGTGCAGCCAAATTTAGTGTTAACTGGTTCACCGTGTTGTCTTTATTTCATCTGAAGGTTCTGGAGGCACTTTACATCGAGTCCTGCAAGCCTTCTTTGTGCAAACAACGTGAGTGTTTGTTGAGACTCGCTGTCATCTGTCTCTAGTTCCTTCTGCATATATATATATATTTTTTCCCAATTCCTTATTGTACATTTTTCTGTATTAATTTTGAATCTCCCGTTGAAGCCTGAAGAGCGGGAGCGAAACCGGTTGCTTCCCCCCCCCCGTTGTTGTGTTTTTTTTGTTTTTTTTTTTTTTGTGTTTAATATGTCTTGTAATATTAAATTTTATACTTTTATTTCGATCATATATATATATATATATATATATATATATATATATATATATATATTTTTTTTATATCAGTGTGAGAATGCTTAATAAATAAATTATATGTATAAATAAGCAATCTGGAGATCTAGAGCGTAGTAAGAATGGAAGAAAAATATTGTGTGTGAGGAAATGCCTTGGGATCTCTAAAGATAAGTGGGTATCATAAATCAAATTAATTATCCTAGCTTATCGCATCCTGCTTTCCAGACATACAGAGTGTCAGTCCGCCTGTCTGTTTTTTATCTATATCTATATTAGAACTGTTTGATATTTTAACATTTTAAATCAGGGATTATATATATATATATATATATATATATATATATATATATATTTTCTATCATGTGTACATCATTGCTTGAACCGGCTTCTAATGCTCTAGACTGAGCGGCTTGGTGATAGTAGCCGTAGCTCCAGGGGGTACAGTCCTATGGTTACAGAGAACTCAGTAAGAGTTCCACCACAGAATATGTGAGAGAGCGGCGCTATATTGAGTCTGATTTGAAATCTCTTCGTCACTCTGAGGCCCGGTGGAACAGTTAGTATGATGTTTGCTTGACAACCCAACTGTCAGGGTTTCAATTATCGGTAGTGGATGCGCACTGCTGATGAGTCCCAAATATAGGACGAAACGGCTGTTGAGCTTTCTTTCAGACTCGATGAATTGCTTATATATATATATATATATATATATATATATATATATATATATATACGTATGTGTGTATCTATACATACACAGCCTTATCCTCAAGGATACCAAGACATTTTCCTCATACATAGATTTGTACTCCTTTCATTTAACGTGAAGACACAAAACATACCAAAGAGAGTATACGCTTGTCCGGCGAAAAATTTTCTATTTTGTCTCATCATCTTCACTTTTGTTTCCGATACTATTATACATCCTACAAATACACATGTTATATATTATGCGTATTTGTGTTTGCTCAACACCCACAGAGCCCACTTGTGGTTTATACTGCAACTATTCTGAGAAGACATTAATTACAGTTTCTGGGAAAGATCGTGTTATCTAGCGTGATCAACAATTTGAACAAGGCCAGTATGCTCAAGCACAGTTATCGACGGTCTCCAAGGATTCCGTCTAGCCAATTTCACTCAACCCGTGGTATGTTTTTCAGGCACTTTTCAAAGGTGCCGCACGCTGGGATCGAACCCTCCGATCCGATGACATCAGGAAGTCTCCTTCCTGACAAATCGACCATGGTGAAATTCGAACCTTCTAACCACTCGGCCATAGATTTACTGAATCCATGCAGATGCTAATCGAACTAGAAAGTCTACGAGGATTTATTATTGGCTGACATATTCTCAACAATATATGATATGCACAGTTTTCAATGCACGCTCGGGAAGAAAAGACTTCTAAACAAAGGAATGAAATGACTATTCTTTAACAAAGCAAGAGATGACAATCGTTAAACCCTAAAACAGAATGCATGATTGTCAACAAAAGAAACAACACAAGTTACGAATTACGTATTGGTGATGTCAGAATCAATGAGGTACAGAAATTTGTCTGCGTAGTTTACTAAGAAACAACGAATATCATTACACAGAAACTCGAAGACGCATCGCAATAGCGAACGATGTTATTCAGAAACTAAGCAAATTATTAAGACAGAATATTTACGTTAAAAAACAAAGAATGTTGAACTGCTATATAGCATTTAATCTCCTATATGGCAGTGAAAGTTGGACAATCTTTCCATAAATGCAAAATAGACTTGAAGGGACAAAGATGTCGTTCTACCGACAAATGCTAAAAATTCGATACGTACAACGAAGAAGTATTAAAGAAAATAAGAGCTGCAAGGGGATGCATAATGAGGAAAGAAGGCATAGAGAATTTAACACACGCAGGAAATACTGGAGGTAAGAGAAGCAGCAGGCAATCTACTTTATGTATTTGTGCGAATGAATAGCAAATAAGTGAGTAAGAGGGATGATAGAGGCTCAAAACTTATTTAGAACAACAAAAGAAGGGAAGTCGGGGAGAGTCATCATCAACCACGTCCTGGAAAATGGTGGCACATAAAAGGATCCTCTAGTATTCAGAATTCGCGACACTCTTTTACCTTTCTTTCTTTTCAACTGGAACACCGAAGTGACCAGTGCACGGGGGGGGGATCTATATTCTGGTTGACGCCTACTGTGGGAAGCATTCATAGTTATTAGTGCTGAAAATCTAGAACTAGAAATAAAATTACTTTTAGTTGCGTCAACGCGAGAACGAGAAGATGGGTGAGATCGATATTAGTTCTTTGGTCGATATCCGGTGTTGAAAAGATTGAAGATTTCCAATGCTACAAGGTTACTTTCTTTTTTACTAACGATCCTTATATGGACTCCCTTTGGTTCAAGGTATGTTGGACGTTCCATTTTTGCTTGTCTCTTTAGTTTTATATAAATATAACTTCTTTACAAGCCGACCTGTCTGTAAAGCACTACACAAGATCTCAATAAGTACCTAATCTTACGGATACCTTTCAAAAATTAACAAATATTTTAGAATGATATACACACAACTTCAAATAAAATGTCAAGAAGGAAATCCCCATCAATAGTGTAAAAACCTATAACATCTACTGGACTTGAGGAACATATTTTTCTGAAAAATTGTTTTAAGATAAAGATTTTATGCATTTCAACCGACAATAGTACTAACTACTCGGCCAAAAAATGCAGAATGTTTACATAAGGAAACGGCTAACATTACCATTAGATATAATATGAATTCAACCTTAGTCGGACTATTGTCCTCATCTTTGTCGCCATATTTGTCACAACGCTTCGGCCGTTGTACGCTCCGGCCTTCTTCAGGTGGTTGGAATTTCGAACTGAACCCTTTATTTCGATCACTGGGGTAGACTGTTCTAGTTCCACGGGCCATGTTTGATGGATGTCAGTTATCAGTTATCTCCTGCTAATTTTCCCTCAGAAAGTTCTCCACTACCTTAACCGGGTATTGAACTCACCTTCTTTGGGTCTGTCACTGGATCTAACCAACGCCTTTATCTACTGTGCTATGTGTCCTTGAGGCCGAAACGTTGTGACAAATATGGCGACAAAGATGAGGACAATAGTCCGACTAATGTAAATACTGTATATAATACCTCATCACAGAAATATATACAGACTCTGAATTCAACCTTGTTTTCAGGAATGATTCTGCTTAATATTCTTGTATTTGTCACTTTGGTGACTAAGTTTCAACCGATTGATTCACCAGTTTTCCTTAGATATATACGACACTCTCCATGTACCTATTTTGCTGACATATGACGTATCCGTTTATGACATTGGCGATCGTGCTTCTCCACGATTTCCTGTCTGTTGTTGCTATAAGAATTGCACATCTTTGTCTTTCTAGTCCTTGTTCTGCCATGCATTCACTCAAACTTCTCAAGTTATTAGTCGTTTCTGTTTACTTCTCTTACCATCAGTATATCCTTTGAGTATTAAATTCTCTAAACCTTCTTCGCTTACTATGTGTATCAGAATTTTCAGCTGGTTATTTCTATTTGTTCGCATTAGTTTCCTTGTAGTTCGTATTTCCTTAAAACGTCTTTGTTACTCACATGTACTGTCTGTGGTATTCTCAGCATCTGTTGGTAGAATCATATCTGTACTTTCAAATGCATTCTTCACTTGTGAAGAGATTGTGCAGCATTCACTTATATATAAAAGACTAGATTTTACAAAAATAGCAATTCATCACTGTTAGATTTACTTCCAATGAAACTTTTTTTTATCTCTTAATACTTTGTTTAAATTCTGTAAAACATATTTTTCTATTTCTAGGCATCTTCTGAATTCTGTGCTACGCATTACCACAGAACCTAGAGAGTCAAATTTCTTTTCTTAACCCGCATTTCATTTTGAAAAAACTTTTCTTTGTACTTTTTCTTGTAAGTGTATAAATCGTCAAATTTTTCCCTAACCACCCCCACTCCATTTTGAATAAACTTTCCTTGTAGTTTTCTTGTAAGTTTATGAATATTATATTATAAATTGTACATGTCATTTTTTTTATTTAACCGAACTACAATAAGAACAACTCACCAATCCCCATGTCAAAATTTCATGATGCAACTGTTGATTTGAAAATTTTCAAATCTCAGCTGCTTCGTGAATAATAGCTGTTTCATGTTTTAGCACTGGGTCCACAAAATAACACTGATACATCCTATGTGAGAGTATTTCTGTTGGGGGCTAGAAATAACAGTCTCAGGCAGTGTATATTTTTCAATATCTGAATAACAATCATTTTAGACAAAATCAAAGAAATCAATGATAAAAAGCACCAAACGATGTCGCTAGGAAGTTAATGAATGAGAAAGAATATGAGAAAAAGAAAAACATTATTAATGAGAGAGAACAATAATAGAATAGAAATTAAAAAAGCAAAAAACAGAAGATAACTATTAACATTGCGTTTAAATGTTTTAAGATCGAAATTGACTGGAAACCGGTAGTGACTCCCATAATCGAAAAGTACGAGAGAAGAAGCTATTAACATAGAACTTGCGGTTACACTTAGCAATTTCAACTGTGCCATGATGACACCTATGTGCCAATATAGTACAGCGCTTAAATTCGTAAAATATAGGTACTAAAGAGGTAAGCTCCTCAGATCATTTATCATGAAAATATTTATAGAAAAGGCATCGGAAAGTTTCATTAATCGAGATATTACATAATAAAATATATCCTCTTTTATTCTTTGGAATATTTAATTGAAGAAAAGATAATAAATGATGGTAATTAACAAGCATTAGTATTATAAGCCATTGTAAGCTATTCGTAAATTTGCTGTTTAAATTGTATTTTGCATTTGTCCAGCTATCATATTTCGAGGACACGTTTCCCTCTTTTTCGTTCCTTAATTCTTTTTTTCTCTATTAAATTTCTTCTTCCTTTAGTTCTTTATCAATACCCATCTTTCTTCTTTATTTGTAAATTCTTTATTGTTTAAATACAAAAGTGAACAAGTATGAAATAGACTGTCTCCTCAGTGTCAATATATATATATATATATATATATATATATATATATATATATATATCGGCTCATGAAAAATTAATTTCAGTTGAGCTCTCTGGGGAGGAGGTGTGGGTTGGTAAACAGTGACTATTTATAGCTATATAGCGAGACTCTTCGCAAAAGCGAATTGAGTCACTGTCGGTCACTGGGCGTTTTTCTAAAAATAAATACGCTAAAATCCACTCCCTACCGTGCGCCGACGGCTTAATGGTTAGAATCTCCGAGTGACACAAATTCAGTCGGGTTTCGGTCTTAGCTAGAGGCAACCAGATGTCTAGCCACACTGATGAGCTGTAAACAGCGAAACAGTCTGTCTGTGGATGACGTTATATATATATTATATGAAAAATTACTTAACTTCTAAATATCGATTTTGTCCCGATATCGATGTTTCCTGGTAAATTTCCAGTCTTCAGGGGTTTTGGTTTTTAACGATAATTAATTAAGCGTAATAGTTGTAATAAAAAGTGGAAGACCAAGATAAAATAATACGAGACAAATGCAAGGCAAGAAAACGCAATCCAGCGATAAGAATGTAAACAAAGTAAAGAGGACACAAAATAGAAATAGTGTTTACATGCATAAAGGGATACAGTCAAGTGATTATAGCCTTCTGGTTTCATGACAAGAAAGAAAAATACGGAGGATGACACCGAGAAATGTTCATTTTTATTCACTAGGAAGAACTCCCAGCATGCATCTGTAGGATTTGTTTATAGATTTGGGGATATTTTTTTTTACTGACCATTCTTAGATTGTAACCAAAAACTACTAACATTGATACATATCTGACATATTTTCAACATGAGAAATACCAACAAAATGTATGACTATTTGAAATTATACGTATATATATATTTGTGTGTGTGTGTGTAGATATAGTTATATATGGTGTGTATGTATGCGCGTGTGCGTACACCTACACGACATAGGCAAACCTACATCTAGCAGAATTATAATGATTTTATTCCAGCATATATAATTGATAACCGTGAGAACGTCGACATCATGCAATAACAAATGTCAGTAACCCTATCCATTTTGTCCTGGTATATTAATCGCTAAATCTTTGTTGACAACAGAAACACATACGAACGCCCGTACCCCTTTATACTCAAGTTTATTTATCTATATATTGACTATAATATATTAAGGTAATATTAGTCATGACTAGGGCACCCCAAGGCGGTGTAATAGTTAGCAAGCTTGTCTCGCTAAAACAATTACGACTGAATAGTGAGTTCGATCCCCACTGGGAGCCTCATACATTCGGCCTTGTGCCACATCTAAGCTATAATCAATATTAGTCATGACTAGCAATGAACTTCAAATCTACTTTCTACTGCCATTATATCCATGATGTCAGATTTTATTATTCAAGTCAAGGATGTCATAATAAAAGTTTCAGAAAAATTTATTAGGATATACTTATGTAGCAATATCAGCTGACAGCAGATGTGTTGTAAGGAGACATCTGACGGAGGTTACAGAAGCGAACCTCACAAGAACCATGCCAAATGATCCTGACAAAGGGGGTCATCTAAGTGGGGCGGACTTGATGAATTATTTTTTTTCAGACGAAAGCTGGTCTCAAACCGCCTACAGGACAGAGAACGTTCGAAGTCCTACGTGAAAAAGAAGGCAAACGCCTGTTGGACCGTTAGCCCCTTCACTTCGCGCCACTCCGGCTCGCACGACTATAGCAGAAGGTTACAACAACAAAAAATTTGCTGACTGCTGCAATCTCGTCACGTGGTTTTATTTCTTTGAATTTTATCAAGAATCTTGCCATATATAGTATGAGCAGCAAACCAGGTATGGCGGCAATATTATTAAATATTTAATTATGACCTTATGACCCCCTTTAACTTTCAAAAAAGAGGCAACACTTTGTTTTTAAATTTTCTTAGAAATGATTTAATCACCAGTTACTTACCATCGCCTGAAGAAGTACAAACAATGAAAGCTTTTATGTAACGATTTCAAAGTAACAATATTAATAATTATAATAATAATAATAATAATAATACATTGTTCTACTTTGTATTGAGCATTTTTTTAAAATCAAATGTTACGAACAGTAGATTTTAATCCATCTGTTCTTTCTCTGATTTATATATATATATATATATATATATATATATATATATATATATATATATATATAGCCTTATTAAATCTATTTACAATTTTTCTTTTTTTGTGTGTATCAAGTTTTATTATAAAAAAGAAATTAATTTCAACATGAATTTTTTAAATAAATCAAGAGAAACTTATTTTTTATTATCACACACACACACACACACACACACACACACACACACACACACATATATATATATATATATATATATATATATATATATATATGAAATAATTGTTATTTAATTAATGTCCACTGGTTTTCCTTTATTCATTTGTAAACGTTTGTAAGCTGTTTAGACTTGCATCAGTTTTTGTTGCTTCCAAGAGAGCTTTACTGTGATATGTTTTTTTCCCCACGAAAAGTTTTCTATTAGATAATTATCCGTCTGATCCCCTTTCTAGAATATACCCAGGTCTCACTTAGAATATTCGGATAACACTCGGGTTATGTATAGGGCTTTCCTATTTCATATCTCGGGCGTGTAACGTAGAGTGGTTACAGTGTTTTAACTTACGCGCTTGATGTCTTTCAAAATAAATTAATTCGATAAGTGGAGGATTTTTGTACATATAATTATATGAAAAATAACCACATAGAACCACATAGCTTCTGCTTCAAGTCTCTATTTCATCTTTGAGGAGATTGTCCAGAATTCGCTATCATACAGGAGTTCAGTACTCTTTTCTTTGTTTCTAACGAAGTTTACAAATGTTTGCGGGATTTTAAAAAATGATATTTAGTATATTAATTAAACATAGTTCCAGTAATGAGAAAAGCATTTATTTTACAATTCCTTCCTAACCTAGTCACTTACTTCAGTGTTGTGTATTAAGCACATTGATTGAACATTACCCAGTGGAAACTTCAGATCAAATTTCATCTAATAATTGCATATGGGCTACGGACTTATTGATCCACCATTGTAATTGTCATTATTAATTATCATGTAGTCATGGCATGAGACAAAACTATTTTGTCTAATTATATTCCGGTGCCTTCATGCTGAAACGAATAAATCTATTTCGTTATTTGTTGATATTGATATCCCAACATTTGTTTTCATTCAAGGGAATGATTGAATAATTGAATAATTATTCTGAATCGTGATGGCTTTGACACTGTCTTTGCCTGGCCTCAGGTTGCTTTGTATATAGACAGATGATCGGCTGAAATCAGGAAAAGGAAGAGTTAATTAAACTTATGAACGATGGAAAAAATCATTACACATACATATACATGTCTGAAGAACCAGGGGAAAATGAAAGTCTCTGGTGAAATAAATTATTATAATGGAGCCTTAAAGTGGTCCGGTTTTCTTTAAATTAAATTATTCGCACAGAATTAACATTGAGCTTTCTGGATTTCATCCTCCTTGCGATTACCGATACGGATTAGCAAGATGTTCGTTATATATATATATATATATATATATATATATATATATATAGTAAGATAAATGCAATAGACTTTTTTAATTCACAATTGAACAGCATATATAAATAGTCGAGTCAAAACACCAGCACATATTGCCTGAATATTGTCGCCAAACATAAGTCAGACTGTCGACATTTGGTCTTGACCTCAGTGTACAGTTGTATTTGATATTTACATACGTTCTCGCTCTCTCGCTCTCTCCCTCTCTCTCTCCCTCTCTCTCTCTTCCTCTCTCTCTCTCTCTCTCTCTCTCTCTCTCTATCTCTCGCTGAGATTGAGCATTTTTACTCCTAAATATATCATAATTTAAAAGTATATATATATATATATATATATATATATATATATATATTTAATGAACAACAGACACTTTAAGGTACCATTACAATAATTTATTTCTCCAAAATCCTTTTTAAAGGATTTCGGATCATCAGGTAACACTTCCAACAATGAAATGAGAGGAATATATATATATATATATATATAGCTAAAACCCTCCACGCCACGTACATTGAGGCAAACCACTCCCATGCCTTCGTATTCCTTTAGTATAAGTTCCACTCGGATAGCTTTCCCCGAAGAACTGTGGCTTTGTGGAATACAATCCCACGAAGATGCATTCCCGTTCACATTAGTCTTCCCCTTTTCGAATCTAGGGTTAACCACTTATCTTTAACACATATCTGCATAAATTACGCCCCATTTTACACACAAGAACTGCCTCCAGCAGTCCTCTGCTTGATTGGCCGTTGGGTTTGGTATATGGTGAGCATTAGTGTATGTATATATATATATATATATATATATATATAGGTGTGATGGGTAAATTTTCACCATTTTTATTTTAATTTCCCCATACGGTTTGTTTTTTGATTTTGTCCACTGCTCAGTATGGTAGGGTCAGTTGGGTACAGCTTGTGAGAAAAAGACCGCCATGTCGCAATTCACTTGTCTCTAGAAATTTGTCATTCGCGCCAGAAGCTCCAGTATGAACATTTCAGAGTATTTGGGTATCAATTTGGGGACAGGGAAGAGGATTTGATTTGTATATATATATATATATATATATATATATATATATATATATATATATATATATATATATATATGTGTGTGTGTGTGTGTGTGTGTGTGTGTGTGTGTGTGTGTGTTTTATTACTCAGTTGAGTTCAGTCACTCTTAGAGTAAATATGTTCAATGGTCTGTTTTCTGCAAAATTCCTTGAATTCAGCTACTGTAAAGGGTATATATAATTATCTGTTCGTATTGTGTTTGGAATTCCAAAACTGGCAAACAGTTCTTGTAATATTTTAATGGTATCCCTGGTTGTCGCTCTGCTTTATCTTACCACATCTGGCCACTTAGAAAAGCTATCTACTAATACTAAATAGTACTAGCCATTCATTGGTCCTGAATAATCCATATATAACTTGGACCATGGTTTGTTTTTTTTAATTTTGTCCAAGGTTGAATTTTGACAGGTGGTGATTTAGCTGTCAACGCAGTCTTGGCAAGATTTCCCTAGATCTTTGACATCCAGATCCATACCAATCCAGTAACTTTGCATCAATGCTTTCATGTTTGATATCCAAGGATGTCTGCCATGGAACTGTTTTAACATTTGTTTTTATAAAGTTGCATCATTGTAGTGAGTAAAATGGTTTTGTCTATATGATAAAATTATTATATATATATATTATTTTATCATATATATATATATATATATATATATATATATATATATATAATCTCTCTTCCTACCTATCCCAATGGGAGAACGATTGACTTGTAAAATCCACTAACAAACTAGTAACGTTCCACCATCATCGGGCAGTCACGAAACGTTCAATTGTTATGATTCATATGTACATAGGTCCTTACTTTCCGTTCAATTATTTGTATTCCATGGATGACTATAACTGGATTTCGCAATTAATTTCGACTATTCCCAAATTTATTTCCAAGTTATAAAAACTGTTATAGTACAAATAATTTATTTCTTAAAATAAATTAAAACTTTAAAAATTATTTCTTAAAAATTGCTATCGTTCAAAAAAATCGTCGCTAAAAATCACGTAAAAACATCGCCGGAAACAATCGCCGTAATGAAAACTTGAAAATCCAAAATTTCCATATGAGTTGTTGATAGTTAAAGAGTTGAATCTATTTAATTGAAAAGTGTGAGGCAGTGATTCACTGACATTCCTATTCATTATATATATATATATATATATATATATATATATATATATATATATATATATATATATATATATATATATATATAGGCGTATCTAAAAAGTTTGCAACACACCCTGAGAGAATTTATTCACTAAATAAGACGCAACTCTCGCAGAACGCATCCGGTTTTTTTTCCGGCAAGAAACCCGAAATTATATCCAGACTGAAATGCAACCCACATTTCGAAACAGAATACCCACCGCTCCTACCAGCAGTACTATTACTACCCCCACAAGAATACCAGAAAGTTGTAGTTATATTTAAATATTCTAAATCTTCCGAATTCCTTCAAAAGAAGAAAAGTATATATTCTCTTGTTATTTTTTGTACTATTATTTTGATTGCTTCAAAGTATGTTGGGGCAAACAGAGACGCTTGAAGGAAACTGATAAGACAGCATCAATTTTACGAGAAGAAGAAGGAGAAGGGGGAGGAGGAGGGGTTAAGTGTTCGAACCACTTTGTAAAATGGAAGAGAGTGGAACATAAATCACCTAGATTTATGGGAGTGCGAACAATAGGGTATAGAATAGAAAAGAGCTAGTGATCGTGCTTTCAGGTCAGGCCTACATTTCTCATTGTCTTGGGGTGGGGAATAGTTTGAGTCTTTGATAGATTGAATGATATAACGGTTAGATCTGTTGGGTAGATAGGCCACAGAGAATATTGGAAGGATATATAAGATAATCAGAGAGATAGAAAGGTAACAACGTTATATATCGAAGATTTTATAAGTGCATGATTATAGTGACTAGGGAAGTTGTACTGGAGTAATCTTTCACGTAGGCTGGATCTGCTTGTCATGAAAATTAGCATTCAAAATGGCAGCTTTAACATTGAACTGAATTCAAATTTTGAGTTAGGTTAGACTCAACACTTAAACGAGTAGATATTTATCTGCACACCCACATCGTAAGAGAATATGACGCAAGGTCGGGTTTTAATGTTAGTTTTCAGAAAGCAGATTTAAAATTTTATTAAACTCCCTCGTCACTCCCCCTTTTGCTGACGACTCAAAGACCCAGTAATAATCCCAGACCTTTTTCCGAATGAGTGGAATTGCCTAGAGAATATTCCTTGGGTCTTCATCTAATATTAATTTCAAACTACCTCGGCTAGTGGCAGTGAAGTCGAATATTCAAAAAAAAAAACAAAAATAACATAGAAAATGGTGTGTATATAAGACATGAATACAGGTAACATAAATGAATCTTTATTTAACTTAACTAACAAAACCGAGGTCGTGAAGTGTGGTGTAATGGATAACAGCTTGCAATTTGAAATCGGTAGTGCCGAGTTCGAATTCCAGTCATGTTCATTACATTCACTTACGCGCAAAAACACCTGGGAAAAGTATACAACCATTTGTCCCTTCATCCTTCAGCTATGAGTTGAATAACAGGTAGACTGGATCCTGTAGCCTTGGTTGGCAACCAGTCTGCTGCAGAAAGAAATGGCAACCTACTGCGTGAAAACTTCTACCTCAATCATGAATCGAAAGATATATGATCGCCCAAGCGTGTATTACTTTAGAAAAAATTTAGTAATTATCACTATGCATACAAAAGGACAACAGGTGAATGAACTTCGAACAATGCTGTCGTTTGTTAATTTACTCTTCTCTTCTAACGAATCTTATTGTAACTTTAGTGGCAAAGTAATGTTGTTTAGTTATTGTTGTAACCTAGAAAGGGTTACTGAATGAGGAATAACCAAAACGGAGGTTGGAAATGAAATGGTAACCTTTATAACATCAACAAAATACAATACTCGCCAGCGGCGTGATGTAGGTAAACCACTGCTATTGGTGGACTACTTAGACACCATATTACCCCCACTTACAATAGGGAACAACGTATTTGTTAAGAGTTCCAAGAAGCAGGGCTCAAATAAACCTTTACAAAACATAGGCTATGATCTAGAATTAGAACGGAAGCGGTGATTACACATAAACTGAATCCATCACAGAAATTCCAAATCTGAAATTAGTAACGATTGGGATATATTCATTAGTGTACATAGATACGGTATATAACAGTTATATATGTGGATTTATAGTTAGTGCATTATTTTCAGTTTATCCACACTTTCACATTCACAGGTAGATATCTGGTTAAACTTCAAACTGGGAGCTTATTTTTTTCCTGAGGCGTACACGTGATGACATTTTGGTTGAAAAAATTGAGCTGCTACTGATATTGTTATGGGCCTAAACAAACAACAGTGACCGGAACAATAATGGAGACCAATAAGCTTCTTCTATTTTGAGAGAAGTCGAACACCATTGACTATTTTCTTCCCTTCATGTATGACTCCCATAATTTTCATTAGTTATTCATTCAAGCCAGAATCGTTTCTTAGTTGACCCACATATATTCTAGTCAGTCTCCCTCTCATTTGTGTTAAGCCTACCTCAAGAGTACTTTATTTAACAGTTTTTCTTCTTCCCTCAAAATGTACCCACAGTCTTCTAATTGATTATGATTCCGTGACACTTTGCAGTTTTCGGTAGTCCTTCTTGTTTTTGTATTCTATCTATTCTAAACGTCATGTATGTCATGAAGTTAACCCGAATAAATTAATTTCTCTATTTATTGAGAGATTAGCATATAGGGAAGCAGATTAGAGAATATTTCATACTTAGAAATTACGTGCACTACTTATGGATCGGAATAGCGTGTAACATCACGGTATCAAGTTGAAAGAATTTTCTTCTTTGAAAATTCTCGTTGAACATAGACTTTGATCTGAAAATTAAACCGCGTATTGAGATGAGACTCTGTCACTTTTGAGATTAAGTTGCCATAAACAGATATGAATCAGAAAAGTTATAAGAGATAGCTTAATAAAATCAGAAAGAAAGCTGCAAAGGTAGGTAGCTAGACAGTGATAAATAAATCGGGGTTTATAAAATTTTATGACGTACTGTAGGTTCGGGCTGAGCGAAACTAAAATGAGACTTTTTTTTTCAAACAGTCAAGTGTTTACGAAGATATTTCAGTATTAAAGAACGGAAGATTATTTTTAAATTGTCGAAGGGTCTCGTACATCGTATCACGAAAAATACGTGAAGACTTTTAAAGGGATTAATAGAAAATTTCGGAAATAGGCATTTTCTCCGGGATTTAGTCAATCATGTTAGATTTAGACTCTCTGGATAGCATGCATGGCATTCATCTTGTTTAGATATCAACTATATACAGTCAGTTATGTGCCATGAGTGACACACGCTTAGGTGATCATTTATCTTTCGATACAGGACTGACGAGTCAGATTTTGCCCGCAGTAGGTTGCCATTTCTTTCTGCGGTAGACCAGTTGTTATCCAAGGCTATAGAAACCGGTCTGTCCAGCTATTTACCCATTTAGCTGGTGAGAAGAGGTGGATTCATACCTTTCCCAACGGTAATAGCACTTAAATGAATGCAGTGGATTCGACTAGAATTCGAACTCGACTCTCCGATTCCTCAATCCGAGCCTCTATCACTTCACCGTGCACTATATACAACCGTTTTTTTTTTATCAATAATTAAACATGATTTCAAGCGAATGAATCCTCTAGATTTTACAGAAGACTACGCAGTAAAAATATCGTTTCTTTCATATTTTTTGCTCATATATATGTCTCAATCTGTTCAGATCCATCATCTCAAAAAAGAATACCCGCTCGGCCCGGTGGCTAGGATCAAAGTGTAGTATCTGTGCTTTGTGAGCTGCCGAGCCGGGTGTCTGTCGAACTCTCTGCTTGCAGAGAGGAACCCGGACGAGGCTCCGCCGAAGGGTGGGGTTTCGTTCGGGGAGGTTGACGGAACTAGCCCGCTTGGACGGGTTTAGATGGGTTTTATTTTTGGCTGGGCCTACGGGCTCGGACGTACCCACATTAAAAAGGCCTTGTGCCGCATTCAATTCCTGTGGGTGAATTGATAAATACCATCTGTTCAGATCCATCGGTTTAGCGTAATTTTTACACACCTGTCTTGTAAATCAGATTTAGATCGATAACACAGAATTCTAATCTGACACGTGATAAACAGTATTTTTACAGAATGCGGATGCTGGCCAGGGATAGCAAACGATTGGTCTGAACTTTGATGACCAGTACTAAATGAAAGTGCTTTTCAATTCTGTGGGCGTGGAATTCTGGGATTGATGGATTGCCTTTGAGTTTTCATAAAAAACCAAAAAAGACGCGTAGACAGGCAAAAGGCTACAAGAATAAGAAAGATCAAGATATCTAGCTGCACCCATATTTGTGGTGGTGAAATTTTAGCCAACCTGTTGACATATATCTACTCTATCTCTCTGTACCTCTTGCTTCTTCTGCGAAACGATGCTATGACTATTGTTCCTCATGAGATAAAGCCAGTAAAAAGAAAAAAAATGTCTGCCGTTGGTGCAACGTTGATGTCTGAAGAAATAAAACCAGATATGATACGAAAGACAGCAGATACCTTTAAAACGAAATATCACTCGGACACGAAAGTGCATAAAAAGAAATCTGCCAATCAATTAAAGATTGGTTGATAAAATCTCCATCAAGTTTAATAGGGTCTACCAAGTAATTCTAAAAGTGACTACGCTCCTTTCAACGTTTTGTAATCTACTCTTTATTCTCAGCCGTTAATTCTGAACAATAAATTAACACTTTATCGAGTAATATCGATCAAAGACGTGTTTTTTCCTACTTCCATGAAAATATCCTTTAATTTTAATCACTTCGGGAAAAGCATCCTGCCATTTTAATTAGTTGTTAATGAATGTGTATACATAACGTGCTGCTGCAAATGTGGCTTCCTGGAATTACGCGCACATACACATATACACGCACACACCTCCACAACACACACACATACATACATACATATATATATATATATATATATATATATATATATATATATATATATATATATATATACTTATCTATTTAGTAAAATTTGAAACACTAAACCCTTATTATCTAAAAAAAAATTCTCACAATGTAAAAATGTTTTCTGGCATTAAATAACCTGCAAAGGGTGGATAAGTCATAGAAAACGTATCAACAAATCCCTCTCTCTCTCTCTCTCTCTATATATATATATATATATATATATATGTGTGTGTGTGTGTGTGTGTGTGTGTGTGTGTGTGTGTGTGTGTTTTATTAAAAATGACGGACGAGTAATATTTTGTAAATTTTTGTTTAATTTTCCTTACAGGTTTTCTTTTTTGAGGACTGAGTGCGTGGGAGAAACTGTATATACACTTTATTACCTTTATCCAGTTTCATGGTTTCAAAGGGATTAATAGTCACGGAAACGAGGATCGTTAATTTTTGTTTTGTTACCTATACTCTGTTATATGATAGGCATTTTCTGTAATAGTAATTTTAGTCTTAGTGAAGTTTTTAATTAGTTTCTGAATGGAATGACCTGAATTTGTAGTCATTCTAGGAAAAGACAACTATGAAATTGAAACCATAATGAATATAACCAACCGTCCAGCTCTACTAAGATAACTGTTTGATTGGCTGACCTTTTAGATCTTGCTCGTGCTTCTTGTAGACGATTCAGACTAACAGATTGAAATCTGCTATGTCCACTAAAACACGTTGATCTCCACTCTACCCTCTCCAAGGTTAAGCGCTCGAGTGTGTTATGAGGTATATTGACAGCTGACAAGTTACTCTTCAGTTTGTCTTTGTATCTAAGCCATATGCGACCTACATTCCTGTTGCCCTGCTCTAACTGGCTGTACATCAGGATCTTGGGCATCCTGTCATCAGACATTCTCAAGACATGACCAGTCCACCATAACTGAGACTGTATGAGGAAAGTTTCGATTCCTCCAGTATTACACCTGTTAAACAGGTCTACTTTAGATATACTATCTTGAATGCTAACTCCACAAATGATACGCAGACAGCTCTTATGGAAAACATCTAGCTGGCGTATATGGTACTTGTATAGAGTTCACGACTCTGAGCCGTACAAAAGGATGGCAAAGACAACAGCTCTGTAAACCCGAATTATCGTATCCAGTCGAATACCGCGCTCATCCCACAAGCGATGGCGAAGTTTGCCTAAAGCACTGGTAGCCTTAGCAATCCGATGCATGATTTCATCATTTAAAGATCCACTGTAGTTTACTTTGCTACCAAGATAGGTGAAAGACTTTACATAATTCAGGGCTTTGTCTTCTACTTTCAATGGTCTCTCTGGATATTTGTAGACTGCTGGTTTTTCTTTCTCACCACAAAATTGCCTCGGAGTAGGATAAGGTTGGTGCACTTCTTCATTTTACTTTATGCTAAGTGTAAGACCAAAATCTTTACATGCAGCAAAGAAACGTTTCATTAGATGTTGGGCCTCTTCAAAGGATGTCGCAACAAGAGCAGCAACATACAGTCATCATCACTAAACAAATCATGGATAATTTGTGTACGAAGGTGGGTCTTGGCTTTGAAACGCTGATGATTGATAAGTCCACTAGTTGTTCGAAACTGAAACGATGCCGCTCTCTGTGTCTGCGAATGTATATTTCAGCATCACCGAGAAGAAAAGCGCAAAAAGGACAGGGGCCATAACACACCCTTGCTTGGTGCTGTTCGTGACATCAAAGGATTCTGACGTCATACCATCAGATACGATATTAGCATTTATTCCTTCATGAAAGGAGATGATCACCTTTAGCATGTTTTCTGAGATGCCGAGTTTCCTCAAGACTTGCCAAAGAGCCTCTCGATTCACAGTGTCAAAGGCCTTCGTCAAGCCCACAAACACCATATACAACTCCTGGCTTTCTCGTGAACCTTCTCTGTAACATGACGAAGAGAAAATATCATGTCAATGGTGCCACGACCGGACCGAAAACTACACTGCGATTCAGGTTAGTTGTCGTCAACAAAATGTATAATGATTCTGTTTAGAATCAGTCTAGCTAGGATGAATGAGTTTAGCTAGGAATTTGCCTGCGATTGAAAGGAGTGATATCCGCCAATGATTATCAAAGAAACACCTGAAACCCTTGTTTTTGGAGAGGTGTTTGATAGAGTCGTCTTTATAATCTTCGATATCTCCACGAAAAGGAGATGCAACTTTTCTACCAACTTTTGGCCACATTGCTTATACACTTCAGGTGGAATAGGATCCTAAGGAGTAGATGATTTTCCAGATGAGATTTACATGATGGAATCACTTACCTCTTGATAGATAGATTCAAGACAACTCCGGAATTTCTGGATTTTGCACAATTGATGTGATGGCTTCCTCATCAGTAACCGAAGTGGTGTTTAACACAGTTTCGAAATACTCTTTCCAGCTATCCAAAATATCTGACTTATCCGTCAAGAGAGTTTCACCATCTGCTGTGGAGATTAGAGCAACACCACTTTTCTGAGAACCGAAAACGCACTTGAGACCAGCATAAAAATCTTTTTCATCCTTTCTGTCTGAAGCTTCTTGGAGTTCAGTGACCTTTACAGACCACCAACGCTCTTTCAGGGGCTCTGAGAGCTCGTCGAACCTGACTTTTGCTCTTCTTGTAAGCGTTCTTCTTTGTGGACGAGTCCTTGTCCTCAATCCATGTTTTATGACAAGAGTGCATTTGACCTATAAGCTGCTGGGCCTCTGTATTATTGTCATCGAACCGGTCTTGATTTTTACGATGTGGTAGGCAATGTTTACAAAATCAAATGCAGAATCAAATATTTTCAGAGAGCTAAATTTTCGTTTCAGTCGATTTCAGAGACCTTACGTGAATGTGCTTCGACACTGTAGATTTTATAATCCTTCGCTTTTGCAGATGCAGTGTAGACTTACTCCGAAGAATAGCGTGATATAACAGACAGCTAAGTTGGGTAGAATGAACGCATGATCTTAAACTTTTTTATGCCCCTTTTGGTGATGTCGTAATCGATCAGATGCCAGTCTTGCGACCGAGGGTGCATCCCCGTAGTCTTACGGCAGCTGGGTTGCTGGTAGAAGGTATTAGTAATACTAAGGTCAGATTCCTTGAGGATAGTGAGAAGGCGTAATCCATTCGAATTCACACGACCAATACCATGACTACCTAAAACGCCCTTCCAAGAATGATAATCATTGCCACAGCATTGAATTCACCTGTAAGAATTAATTTATCCTTATGTTGGACTTTAAAGATGACATCCCAAAGGAGATCGTAAAAATCATCTTTTTCTTGCTCTGAACTGCCTAAGTATAGCAGCTAACCATCGTCACACTGGCGTTGTACTCCAGATTGAGGGTTAATGTCATTATACGATCTGATACGCCGCTAGGGCCTTCCAATAATATCCTTTATCTGACCCTGTCGCCTTCACTCTCTCGCCAGCGGACCTTGCAAGTGAACTGTGTGGATAAGAACGAATCAAGGTAAACTGGCAGAAAACGCAACACAAGTAATTTGATTAAAGTGGTGAGGGCTTGTGCATAACCATCCACACTTTTCGGAACTTTTGATACACTTAGTTGGTGTAAAGGAATGCCACAGATGAAGCAGACAATAGACCTCGGGCTTTTCGTGTAAGAGTTTTCCATCTCCTAGACCAATCGTGTTCTATAACACTAAAGAGCCTGGTCGGCCCTGGTAGGCACTATTTATCCATAGCTGGGAAACTAACAGGTTCTACCACCCCGGGCTAGAGTGGACCTAGGAACAACAGCAATTAAAATTTGGTTCCATGCTCCTCAAATCCTCCAATCTTCTGATCAGAAGACTTGCTGCCAGATGTAGTTTATCGTTATACCCAGGTCATTATATATATATATATATATATATATATATATATATATATATATATATATATATATATATATGGGTGATTTAGAGGATGGGTGAAGACCAGCTTAAAAATAAGGTACAGCAGACGAACAACAAAGGTACTACTTCTATCTAATGCCCCCCCTACACATAAAAAAATTCTATATACATTGGATGCCGGAGTAATCATTTCGACATTAAATATGTCAATATATTATATATATATATATATATATATATATATATATTAAATAATATTAAATAAAATAAAATTAAAAATATAAAATTATTGTCAAATATAGTAGAATATTTTATTATTATTATTATTATTGTTTTTTAAAGATAATTAAAAGATAAATAATAAAAGCAAATTGGCTAGTAGTAAACGAAAGAAAATAACATTATGTAATTAAAAACGATTTACCAACAAATTTGAAATACATTAATTTACAATTAATAAGTAATAAAATGTAAAAAATGTTATTAAAAGAAACTTTCAATATAAATAATAATAGATAAAGAAAACCGGTGATAATGAGGTCGTCAATGAAAGATAAACAAAATAAATATTACAACTCTAAAAGCTTTCCTGCAGTTTCGAAAATTACGACGAAATCGTAAAAACAGAGAAAAGGTTGCGTTTAAATTCAAATAGATTAGAATCTAGAATTATTCATGCCACTATATAATAAATAAAACAAATACAATGCATTATGTTAAATCTTAGCAAGATAGTCTTAATAAATTACATTTGCTAAACATCACTTATTTTAAAATAAAAATCGTTGTATGCCATCTTAAAAATAAACAAATAAAAGTGTTTAATAATATATTAAATACCATAGATGCATAATAATATAACAAATATTATAATATAATATAATAAGCAAAGAAAATAAAAGAATAATGGGTAATTATAATAAGCGATGTCATATTTTAAAAGGTAGTCTTAATTTTTTCATTATATATATATATATATATATATATATATATATATATATATATATATGTGAATTAGGCAGAAATCCTTCATTTATACATGTTTCAATGAAGACGACAGACAAGATACTACGATTAAGCTTTTTATTTAATTATTCTTGTGTTCGAACAAGTGTTTTATTTTTATGACACAAAGTGTGTAGAAACTGTCCAAATGTTCTATAATCCCGAGCTCTTTCGCCATTATCAAGGATGATTTTATTCTTTTCACTCTAATTGGGTTAGCGTGTCTGTTTTTAGTGTTATAGAGATGTTTTATTTTCGGAACACAGTTAGCACATTGTGGCCGTGTTTGTAGTTAATATTATTAAGTGTTGCCCTTTTTTTATTATTAATGCTTCCATTATTTAAAATCTTTTTTACATGTGGATGTGGTTATTATGTTTGTATTTTCTATTAGTATGTTTTGAATGGAGTTTGGTAAGTTTGTGTGTGTGTTTAAATGGATTCTAATAGAGCTGAGGTCATATAAGTGTAACGTAAGGCGTCTAGATAGGCATGTAGTCGTGTGACTGATGTAATAATCTATGAATTCAGTTTGATCAGGAACACAGTTCCTTAAGGGGCATTTGAACTCAAGGATAATGTTCGTTCGTTGTAATTTTGATTTTGTTGGCGTGTTATTATTTTTGAGGATAAGGTTAGCTGTTTTAATTTTTTTTGTAGTTGATAATTAATTTGATTTTTTGTTCGGGTCAATTGGGGTGGTGTATTTCTTTATAATATTTCTAAGTGAAGATTCATCTTGTTTGTAGTTAATGTGCATTTGGAGAAAATATTTATGTTATTTTTGACTGTGTGTTCACTATAGTTGTTATTTACTTTGAGGAGAAATAGAAATTGGTGATCTATAAGATGGTTAAGGAGGCCATTGTTAATTAGTGTCTGTTTTACGTTATTGGGTTCTTTAAGTAAGAGCAGTCAAGAGGATGAATTCTGGTGTGCTCTTTTTAGGAAGTTTTTTTTTTGTCACTGCTATTTTGTATCTGAGTGGGCATTCACCTTTAAAGTTAAGGTGGCAAGAGTTTCTGCTAGTAGAGTTTTTATACAATGAGGTGATAAAAGTGTTGTTACTATATTCTATTAGAACATCTAAAAAAGGGAGTTTGTTTTTTCGTAGGTAAAGTTAAGAACAGAGTTATTTCAAATGTGATCTTAAGAGTATCTATATCTTTTGTGTTATTTGCTAAAATAAAAATATCATCTACGTAGCGGACATATATTTTAAGTTTGCAGACTTGTTTAAATATCATATTTTCTACATGAGACACGTATTAATTGGAGAAGCATGAACCGAGTGGATTTCTCATGCTAACACAATTAGTTTGGGTGTAAATGTCACCATTATGGTCATAGAATGGGACTTTTGTTCTGCATGCGTGTATTAATTTTTTGGTTATAAAAGGTTTGATGGATGACGTAGGGATAGAATTATTAGTAAACACGGAATTGAGAATAATGTCAATGGTTTGATCGACGGGGGAGGTTTGTAAATAATTTTCGACGTCAAGTGACAATATGATACCTTGGTTTAATAGTTTTTAAAATTTGGAGGATTTCGTGGATGGATGTGATGCTGTAATTTGTGGGTAGGTATGGAGAGATGATGCCATTCAGGAATTTTGATAGCTCATAGATAAGTGTTGGAATATGGGAAATGATTTTAAAAACCGCTCCAGTTCACGTATAGTAGCATTACTCCATTATTGGTCTGATCTGACTCTTATTTCTTTATATTTCGCGTGTAAGTGAAGCCGCAAGAAGCTCGTGAATAGATAGAATCGTGTATTCGGTAAAACTATTTTCATATTTAGCTGCGAGAGGTTGTTGCTAGTATTGTAAACCCTGGCAGGAATCAGTCATTTGTATATTTGTTTTTTTTTTTCTTCTTGGGAGAGAAGTGTGGGAACTGGGAACACGCAATAGAATTGCTTGCATTCCATTTTATTAATATTCATAAAAGCAATGTTTGCTTTCAGTCACACCAATTTGGCCGTGTGCAGAAGAGCAATACAATAACAGAATACTAATGTAGGAATTAAAAATGAATAAATATTTAATATCACTGATCTAATAACATACTTTAAGACGTCAGGCTCTACGTACACTTTGTAATTTATTGCATTCAAATATAGCAATGACGCCGTCACTATTCTTACACTGAAATTGGTTTGTAATATTATTCCAATTTCTTAGGCGGAACATCGTCAATCTTTATTACATTCGACTATTTTCGCCATTCCACGATCAGCAGTAAACAGTAAAAATTTGAGCTTATATTCTTTACCTTCTTGAGCCATGTCTCACAGAGAAAATAACGGACTACGGAAAACAACTTCCGGTAATCCCTACCTAACCATAAAAGTGTTTTTCTTTATTTCCTCTGAATAATTGATAGAGTATCATAATCGTTTTTTGAAACATATGAATATTATTTATTTTAATATTATTCAAATTTCTTTGATTAATTCTTTAGTAGTTGAGGACGCGCTTAGTGGATATGCTTTAAATCGACAGTGAAATGTTCTTGTCTTATACATACCCTTCCGGTGAACACATTTTCTTCGTTAATTTTTCTTAGTTCCGCTGGCTGATAGTTTTAATACATACAGTATGTATATATCCACTAAAAATAACGTTTGCACTAATAAAATTATATGTGTGTCTTTGTATGTGTATGTATGTATGCCTGTATAAGGTCGTTAAATACCCATACGTGTGTGTGTGTGTAAAATAACAGTTTCAGTGTTTGATAGAATAAATGCTTTTGAAAACCTTTTAAAGTGAAAGGGAAAAGTGTTTTCGTGTTATATATATATATATATATATATATATATATATATATATATATATATATATATATTAGAAAGAATTAATCAGTAAAGTTAATGCAATTAATGGCGAAATCACTTCGCTAACAGAGCAATAAAATATTAACTTACTAACAACTCTCTGGATGACACGATCCTTATGTTTTAAATTATGAGATGGATTAGATGTTCTGTTACAAGTACTTTGGAAGAAATTCGCTCGTTCATCGTCAGCTATTAATATTGTTGTAATATTAATTTATATGAAATTTACCTGAAATGAAAACAATATTAATACCTGACAAGAGGAACTCGTATATCCATACCATCGCTAAAGGTGCTGTAAAAAGGTTCGGTACCTTTTACTACTCCAGAAAGTACCTGAAACCACCTGTCATTCTCTAGCTTTACAAGAGTCAGAATAGACCAGAAAAGAAGTTTTGTTGACATATCTGGTTCGAGATGCACAATCTTCACTATCAAGACTTTGATAGTTTTCAAAAACAAAAATTCGTACACATACACATTTTTAATTTATTGTATTTCCAACTAATGAATAAACATGTTTTCATATAATTAACTGTACACAAATGCATAATAGCTAAATATGCATATAAAACAGAAAAAAATTGATTTAATAGAAATAAATCCCATTTATACATTTTAATGTGTGAAAAAGTATTCGTACAATACAAAAAAGAATACATAATCTTCGTTTAATCTTATATAAAACGCAGATTGTGTGTGTGTGTGTGTGTGTGTGTGTGTGTGTGTGTGTGTGTGTGTGTGTGTGTGTGTGTGTGTGTGTGTGTGTACGTTTATATACTGGATCGGATTTCCTACATTTTTCAACCGATTTCAACAAAACTTCACAGGACTGCGTAAAATTACCTTGCGGTGGTTCTGACAGCGGCAAAAATTGAAAAAACACAATTGTTTTTGTACGAAATCAATTTGAAAACACGATTAAGAGGCATCGCTTTCGCGGAATGAAAGAGGGACAACTCATATCGAGTTATACTTATTATAAAACCCAGGTTGTGTGTGTGTGTGTGTGTGTGTGTGTGTGTGTTCGTTTATATATGGGATCGGATTTCCTACATTTTTCAACCGATTTCAACAAAACTTCACTTTTTTTTGGCAGGTAGTGTTTCTTATTGTCTTGCACACTTTTTTCTTTATTTTTACATTCAGAATGCTTTAAAAATTCCATTTACAAGACAATTGTTTATAATAAAATTCTATTCAATCGGTAGACTCATAACGATTGAAAACAATGTTTTTGTTTGAGTTTGGGTTTGACCAATTCGTAAAAAAAAAAAAAAAAAACTAATTAAGACATGCGTGTCCGTCAACCTTAAACAATAGTCTTTGTCAATTTTATTTTTCAGTCTTTATGATGGACGATACTTTATCTATCTCTTACTGTTACATCCCCGGGCAACGCCGGGCTCTACTGCTAGTACTTATAGAATCACAATCAGGAGTCCTGTATTATACCAAGAGAAGTATATATATATATATATATATATATATGTGTGTGTGTGTGTGTGTGTGTGTGTGAGAGAGAGAGAGAGAGAGTACGTATGTATATATATATATATATATATATAATTAGTAAATGATTTTTGGCATTTTCTTTGAACTTCTTTATCTACAATTGAAGATGTCGCTGAAATCTGGAGGCAGCTTATTGATCGCCACGCAAAGGATACCTGTGTAATCGAATTCCTGTTCGGTAATAGCTACCATCATTCCGGATTACTGGATCAAAAGCTGTTCTTTGCCGCGAGCAGATGTGTAAGACTCACCGAAGACTTCTTTACTTGGTTAATACACCGTTTCCATTTTCTGTCTTTTTCTCTTCTTTCATATCCCCCCTTACCATTCCCCCCCACATACTCCTCTTCTTTCTCTTCTTTCATATCTTCCCTTACCATTCCACCCCCCCTCATACTCCTCTTCTTTCTCTTCTTTCATATCTTCCCTTACAATTCCCCCCTCATACTCCTCTTCTTTCCCTTCTTTCATATCTTCTCTTACCATTCCCACCCCCTCATACTCCTATTCTTCTTCCATTTTCCTCTCTCTCTGGCTTTTGTCCTCTTCTGTTTCTCTCCGTTTCAGCCTACGTGTGCACTCAGTTTTCACGGAACAGCGTGCCCACGCGTGGGCGTACGAACGGTGAATAGAAATGCATGTTTATTTTCCCCATTCCCATGCATAGGTAGGTACGATTTAGACAATGTAACCAGTTCTTTTTATTTGTATTTTCGTTTTTTGAAATACTTTCTTCCGTGAATTCTTTTGCTTGCTTTCTCACTATCTTCGTAACACATATTACTCCGATTCGGAACACGTTAATGCCTCTGTGAATGAATAATAATGTTATAATAAATGCAGTATAGGAGATATGAGAATGGAACACAGAATAAGATGCTCTATGTGCACTTTTCTGTCTAACTCCCTGATTCCCCGACTACACGAATTTAAGCGTGCTACTAGATTGGCAGCTAGATTGGCAGTTAGATTGGCATCCTACCTTTTGTTGTTGTTAAACGTAACTACCACTTCTATACCAGCAGCTTCTTTTCTCGCGCTTCCCGACAGTGGAACTCCCTTCCTCTTACTTGCTTCTTTGATAACTACAATCTTCAAAAATTTAAATGCAACGTCAATCGCCATCTTCTGTTGCTGTAATCCCCGTTCTTCTTTTATCTTTTCCTCAATCCCCTCTATACGCAGTCTTTTACCTCACTTTCACTCTCTGTAACCCCCTGCGTCCTAGTGTCACTCCCGCCTTGCTTGGGGTGAAATGTTAAAAAAAAAAAAAACATTGTAAGAAGCAATAAAGTCAAAATATTGAACTGAAATCTAAATTCCTGTACTCGTCAGATCGAGGCTTTCTTATGGTTGATATACACGACGTCCAAATCGTTTAGTATTGTGCAAAGCTCTTATCTGTATACAGCCGTTTTCTCATATTAATAATTCAAAATGGCTGCAAATAAATAATCCTAAAGAAAATGATCCTTCATCGGATCCTATAGACTAGTGCTGCATAATTACAAATGACAAGGACTACATTATTTGAACACTTCCAAAGACAGCAACAACAAAAATTGGCTTCAATATCAACAAGAAAAAAAAATAAGGATATAATCAACCTATTAACTTTCCTTAAGAATAAGAGTATGCTGATTCTTAAATAATAAGGGTTTGACCATAAACTGCATCCTAGAGCAAAGCCTCTAATCTGGAAATTGAAGGGTTTATGGAATCACATGTTAATTAATGTTGTTCCCAGATCCATCCTGACCTGGGGTGGTAGCACCTGTTAGGGTCCCAGCTATGGACAAATAGTCAACCCCAAAACAAAAATCAATGCCAGCAATAAAATTTTATAAAAAGTAAACATTACAATTTTATAGTAAACGTACCATCAATGCAATTTACTAGCAAAATGATAAGCAATACATTTTTAAAGCAAATGACCAATAATACATTTTATAGCAAAATGACCAATAGTATATTTTATAGCAGACTTATCAACAATACATTTTATAGGAAAATGAACAACAATACATTTTATAGAAAAATGAACAGCAATACATTTTATAGGAAAATGAACAACAATATATTTTATAGGAAAATGAACAACAATATATTTTATAGGAAAATGAACAACAATACATTTTATAGAAAAATGACAATCACTACAACACTAAAAAAAAACTATAAAAATACATTTTATAGTAAAATTACCAACAATATACTTTGGTAAAGATGTTACCAAGAATACATTTTTTGTAGTAAATTTACCAGCAATACATTTTTAAAAGAATTACCAACAATACCTTTTATCATCTACAAACTATATATCTAAAAACATTCGTTTGCTTTGAAAGTATAAAATTATATACAAAATATTTGTAGTTAAAGTCATAAAATTGCGTACTATTTAGATTTCGGCATAAAAATAACCCATAGAGGTGCTGATGTGCAGTTAAACAAAAACAACCAAATTAAACTTATTCTGAAATAGTCTTATCAGTTCTCAACATTTTATGGATATCAGGCATAGCGTTCCAATTTTTCAGTGATGTCTAAACTATCATTTGTATACAACCGTTTGCTCGGATCAATTGAATTAGCCTCGGATTAAATGAATTGTTTCCTCTGATCAATGAATAAAATGTGAGCGTATAGCATGTTACCCGTTACAACCCGACGTCCGTGCTTTTTTTTCTTTTTTTTTCCTAAACTTACCTTAGTAAGAATGGGTGGAAATGGAAAGATTGTACTGCAACAATCTCCCTAACCAGATGGAATTTCTAAAAACCTCATTATCTGAATTCCTGGATTTTTACCCAGCTTCGAAAACCTGATAGTTTTCAAATAAAATTTCTTTTACTTTCAATATCTATGAATTGACATGACTCCTTGGAATAGATGCTACAGTGGTTCCCAGTTTCCTTCTCCACGATTTGAAATTCAGAATACTCCGTTTTTAAAGGTCTGCCATTCAAGGCTAGAGAGTCCAGTCTACTCTGTTATTTAACTGGTGGCTGAGAGAAAAAGTGATGGATTTATGCTTTCAAAAATGCGTTAATGCGAAAAGGAACGTAACAGTCTTGGGCGGAATTTGACCTCAGCTCACCGACTTAATTATCTACACCGGAGATTTTCAAAGATGGGTAATTCCCAAGATGGGACTTTCTGGGTTTTCCGGGTTCGGGGAGGGGCTTTGACTCTTTTTGTTTTTTATTCTATTGAACTTTCTGTTTATTGAAATATGCTTCAGTTTATTTAATTAGTTATGAATTAGAACAAATCACTATGTATTCAAGTTTATAAGTCCATCAATATTTTCTATGGCTATTAAATTTATAAAACTCCTATAGAAAATAATCGATGTCAATGCATATGTACTAATATGGAAAAGAGTGAAGATTTTTAATAATATATGCATACTGTTTGAAATACACCTTTTCAATCGAGTAATTTCGAAAATGGAGAATGACTTTCTGGCTAATGGTGAAAAGGATTGCATTGGGCAAAAAAAAAAAATGTCGAGAACCACTGATCTACACCAATTCAAGATGAGATTTAAAAATGCCGTCAATTATTTGCTTCATGTCGCCACCTTCAGCACGGTACTGAACCTTTATTATTTTGCAATTAATTTTCTCCGCAGCGAAATCATTTCGTTCCGGGAATTATGTCGCGTCAGAAAATATATAATATATACTCACACTTTCATTCCCACCTGCAATACTATTCCATTCGGCAGTTGTATCTGGTGACAGAAGGTCTTAATCAATAAGTGACTATCGATTAAGCAGCAAATTTCACATGTACGTAAACTGTGATACTATGGACACCCATGTAGAAAAGAAAAGAAAGGAGTGGTTTTATCTCAAATGACCAAAAGATCGTCGATTTTGATCTTCGGTCTTCTAAGCGGAGTCCACTTTGACCGAAGGGGAACGGAACAGGAAAGGAGTGGGTGTGGGGTGTTTTGGAGAGCAAGCGATATAAACCGAATATTGATTATTTCCTGGCGCTGGTTTATATTAACAGTCATACTTGTGATTGGGGAGTCAGTTCTGGTCCTCCATATGTGGTGTCCCGATGTCACCCGTCAGTATTGCTAGCCACACGTTTAGATAGGCGAGGGGTTAGCAGGAGGACGAGCTGACCTATGAGGTCGACATAGAAGTTGTCCAAATGGTTACTTACCTACCCACTCACCAGGACGAGCAGGCGAAGTACTGAATAAAACATCTAAATATAATATAGGAAACAGTTTTATCTTGACGTGGCGTTTGGCTTTCATCTTGTTACCTTGTGCATGTGCAGCAGACTCTTTCCCAGCTTTGGGTGCACACCGACGAGAGCGATAATCGAAATAAAAGGTAGGGTAATCATTGGCCGCTCGGTGAAAAACTTAGGCAGGTGTAACGTTGTATGTATAAAAGACGAAAGACCCCTGTTCCTTAAGTATTAAAGTTGGTAATGAAATAAAATCTCACCCAACTATTGAAAATACCGAAATTGAGATTTCATATATCAGTCAGTTATGTTCCATGTGTGATACGATCATGTATCTTTCGAAATATGACTGACGAGGCAGATTTTTTTCTGCAGTAGGTTGCCATTTCTTTCTGTGGTAGACCAGTTGCCATCCAAGGCTATATAAAGCCGGTCTGTCCTGCTATTTACCCATAACTGGGGGAGGGGGAGAAGAAGAGGATTCATACCTTTCCCAGGGGTATTATCCCGTAATGGATTCGACTGGAATTCAAACTCGGCTCGCCGATTCCTCAATCCGAGCCGCTATCCATTAATCCACAGTGCATCCTCGAATGGATTTGACTGGAATTTCAGTTCGAATACCAGTCGGATCCATTCCATTCACTTATTTGGAAAAGGTATGAATCCTCTTCTTCTATAGCCTTTGATAGCAACAGGTCTACGGCAGAAAGAAATGGCAACCTACTGCGGGAAAAAACTGCCTCGTCAGTCATGTTTCGAAAGATACATGATCGCCTAAGCGTGTATCATGCACGGCACATAACTGACTGACTTTTATATATAGTATTATAAAAATCATTGCTAGTTATATACGTATATATATATATATATATATAGAGAGAGAGAGAGAGAGAGAGAGAGAGAGAGAGAGAGAGAGAGTGAGAGAGAGAGAGAGAGGGAGAGAGAAAGACAGACAGAGAGAGAGAGTCAGTGAGAGAAAAATGGGTGACAGAGTCATATGGTTTATCTACCTTGAAATTGTACCTGGTCTTTAACAAAGTTTGAATAAATAGTTTCCAACTAGATACACTAAGTATATATATATATATATATATATATATATATATATGTGTGTGTGTGTGTGTGTGTGTGTGTGCGCACGCGTGTGTGTGTGTCAGGTGTAATAGCATAATTGTGCATCTCACAAAATGTTTAATATCAATATCTAAAAACACTAAACTATTTGAGTTTCTTTTTTCCAGGTTTTCAGATAAGACGTTTAGCCATCTTGATATCATTTATCGTAAGATTCCCTGTAAAACTCTTTGGGTTATTCGGCTAGAAATTTCATTTAAGAACCATCATGAGAACGTTACAGAGTCTGAAGAGCACTGAAAAATGAATTGAAAATCAAATCGTACTTGAAACTTCTGATGCACCTTGTTACTGCATGACAAAAAGAAGGTTAGAGAGGACGAAGATCATCTTGAGTAAGTTGAAAATGACCCTGGAATTATATATATATATATATATATATATATATATATATATATATATATATATATATATGAACGTCATTTCAATCCTTCATGAGCTTCTGATCCATAGCTATGATGAATTAATGTTGAACAAGTCATTTTCGTTTATTATCGATTTCATCACGATTCTTCTGTTAAGCTTGGAGAGTCATTATACATTCTTATTTCTCAATATAAAGTCCAGTAGTGTTATAAAAACACCGGGGAATTCCAGTAAGATATCTTTAATCGTTTCGAAGATACAACATCTCAAAGTTTATTTTAACAAATGTACAATTTTGCTTTTACACATTTTGGACACATTTTCTGTTACACCCAGTATATATATATATATTTATTGCGTATACACCAATTCTATACTTGGGTATATATATATATATATATATATATATATATATATATATATATATATATATATATATATATCCAAGTGTAGGATTATGTATACGCAATAAATTCCAATAACCAACAATTACTATTCTTAAAAGAGTGCTCAATACAGAGTAGAGCAAATATAATTATTTATTTAAAAATTATAACATAAATATTTTATAAAATCACTACAAAAATAGCCATTTTGTTTCAACAACTCTGGTGTTGAAACAAAATGGCTATTTTTCTAGGGATTTTATAACATATTTATGTTATAATTTTTAGATAAATAATTATATATATATTTGTGTGTGTGTGTGTGTGTGTTTATAGGATAAATTTAGGCAGCAAGTTTTCATCAAAGGAAGTTTGGTAAAAGAAACAAGGTCTGACTTAAATTTTTTATTATATTTTTTCAAATTTTCGAATAACAGTTGTGGGAGAATGACTCATGCCAGGTCAAGACCAATAACATTGCAGATTCTTCTTTAGACCAGATATGAGAGCAGTATTCAATGCATGAACACTGGCAGACACGTAAAGATATGAAATAGATTTTGGTGAAAAAATATCTAGCAAGTCACGGTGAACTAACTTTCCTAGCAGCAGACCTGATAACTGATTCAATATAATCATTCCATGCCAAGTCTCTGTGGATATCTTTAGCTCATAAAGGCGCAAAATGTGTCACTCTCAATGTTGGCTTAGTAAGGCACAGTGCCAAACGGAGGAATGAGAATGAAAAGATTGCAAGGATAGAACTCGATACTGTAGCTATTATCTACGGGAACAGATTGTTAATCCCACCTCTTAGAGCTTTTGTTGTTCGGCATGTTATAATTAAACGTGTGAGTGTGTATACATGTGACGTTGTTGTTATCAATTTCATCAATGAAAGAAGCAACGAAAAAAGAGCCAATAAGCGACACTAAATCCTAACACTGAATAGCAAAACAGTTCCGCATTATACGATATAAAGCAATGTTTTACAACTCTTAAATCGTTACTTATCGAGTGCATTTTTTTTAATGTGCACTCCGCTCTTTTCTTGTAACCAATTTATCTTATTTCAGCAAATATTTCTTACTCTTTTTCAATGTCTTCTTAATTTCATACGATGGAAGCTGTTGTTTTCCTGCCAAAAATGACTTGGTTTCATTTCGCTCGCCTCTTTATCCAGAGATACATTTGAGAAATTTAAAACCACTATCTCTTTATTAACATGCAACATCTACAACATCAAATTTAGTACCCCCATGTCACAAGCAACAGACTTCTCTCTCAGGTCTCTATAGGGAGTTAAAAAAACGATGAATAGTCGAATATAAATGTAATTTGTCTCTGTCATGAGCTCAATAAAATCTCAATATTCTAAAATCCTTCTACGATTTGGCTAGGTTTGCTATGAGCCTCAACTAATAGCGAAAGAGACTTTAATTACAAGTTTAATATAATCCAAGAAGATATGCATAGGCGGCAACGATAGTTGCGGCTATATAATCATTAAATCGGTTTTACAGTGACTCGTGGATTATTTTGTGTTTTTCTTGTCCTTTTCTTCTTTTTTTTTTTAGGAATATCTGCCGAAATCGATAAATGCTTTCGGCGCCAAATTTGTCGGCGCACGCTACTGCATCCCTTTCTGCTAAAAGACGTTCCTGAGTGGGCGGCAGACCGATGCTATTGCTAAGTCAGCTGATGGAGCCGGGTTGAAATAACTGGATATAACTTTGAATGCGTGTTTCGTCAGAGTTCCGTTTTGGCCGAATTGGACATTTTCGTCTGTCTTGTATCAATTATCAATTTGATAAGAACATCACGCGCCAAAGGCAGCCCATGAGTCTTGCTATTTTTACTCGTTAATAATTTTATGTAGTAGTACTAGCAGTAGTAACATTCGTGATATTGATGTTAAACCTTTTACTTATTATTATTATTATTATTATTATTATTATTTAACACGCCTACCTTAGTGTTATACTCAGTCATAAATATGTGGAACTCAGTGACAATTAATCTCACTACAGCAGTAATCACTGTAGTTTACTAGCGCCTACTGCATGACAAAAAGTTTTTATCATTATCATTATCTAAAGTAGAGATTTACTTGACCCACCCCACTGATTCAGGTTGTGACACAAGGTCATTTTTTAACGTGGGGACCCGAGTGTTTTCACATACTGTATCATACCTTATCCAAGCTGGTCAGAGCTGGTCTAAACTAGTCATAGCTGGTCATAGCTGGTCCAAGCTGGTCGGAGCCGATCCAAGCTAGTCATAGCTGTGATAATACCAGCGCAGGGACTGATCCCTTTGTCATTATCTAAAGTAACGGCGTGGAATACTCTTTCATCTTCTTGCTTTTCTGTCAAAAGAGCTCTTCAATAATTTAAATGCAATGTTAATCGTCATCTTCTGTCTCTGTTAGCCATCTCCATTTTTTGTCCTTTCTCCTCACTAACGTTGTTTCAGTTTCCTTCACTCTTAGTAACTCTTAGGGTGAAATGATTTTTGAAAAATAGAGCTTCATACTTGATATTCATCATCATCTTCATCGTCGTCGTTGCCTTCTTTTGCTTTTTGTTGTTCTTTTACTTGTTGTTTAGCACAAGGAAGAAGCTGTTCGTGTGGAACGTTCATCTCACCAATGGAATACAAAGAGAATGAGAGCGGTCTGTTACAATGTGTGTTACATGGCGGGTTTTAGCCGTGAAGGCTGGAACTGGTGGAACTAAGGAATGTAGTTTGTCTGAACAGTTTCCACGGAAATAGCGATAGAACGGCACCGGACTTGCGATGTTTTTTTCTGCGAGAAAAGGATTGCAGGGTAGAAAATATTTCATCACCACAAGAACGCGAGACTATCTATCGAGACTGGAAATTAAAAACTGGCCAGCTCCTACCTATATATGCCAACAGTGCTCCATTTTCGGCCTGATCTGGCTCTTATAAAGGCAGAGGATTTCATGAGTCAGGTACTTACTAGACTGGTACACCGATAAATTTTTTTTCAGCCTCTTTAGCTATGGATCATATGTACGAAATCTAGGGCTTTAAGTAGGTCCCATGTTCAATGCGGAGGTCGGTGTATTTCTTACGTATGTCAATTTTTCTCCCTGCGACCAGTTGGCTCAATACGTACACAATGTAGCAGGGGCTCTTTTTTTTCTATTTTTGAATATCAAACCTAGATTTCTGTTTTGTTAGGTCGGTCTTGATCTCTTAATCTTAAGAGTATATTATTATTTTTCTTATTTTCTGTAACAGCTTCTCATTTTCACAGATGCTATATCTTTATAACCTTGTCGTCAAGTCGGCTTCCCAGGGTTCAATATATCCCTCTCTTTATTTTACTCTTTTATAATTACTTTCTATTCATTTTCGACCAATTTTCTGTAATTCTTTCTTAGAAGTACAAAAGCAAAATATATCTTAAAGAAGCGGAGACGAGTTGAAATTACAAGTCAAAAGAATCAGGCTGCATAATTCCTCTTAAAAGTACAGATTTTCGATCGTTTCCCTATCAAAGATGATCTTTCAACAATTTTAAACCATAAATAATGTTAAACCTTAAAAAAATTATCACTAAAATGTACAAGACAGTTTAAAAGTAAACTTTGTCAGCCACCTCAGAAAAAGAAAACGCTAGAGACAAGTAAGCTGACAGGTTACGACGTGTAAATTTATTCAATGAATGTTAGGTCTGCAACTAGGAACGTTGGTTCACTGTGTCGTGCTAGACAATTTTAATCTCCAGAATCTATCTTACATATTTATCATTCTACCATTTCTCCATGCTTTGAATAGTCTTACCACATTTGGTCTGTTGCTCCTCCTATATATTTAGAGATTCTTGATAAAATACAAAGAAGAATCTGCAATGTTATTGGTTCTGACCTGGCATTTCAACTTCAGTCCCTTTCACATGGCCGTTATGTAATTTCCACGTGTCTTTTCTATAACTACTTTCATACTAATTGTTCTGAGGACCATTCCTCTATAGTACCTAGACTTTAAGAATTTAAGCGCAATATTAGATTGGCAACAAAGGCTCATCTTTCTGCAGTTGAAATATTTAGATGAAACCGTAAGTTCTATGCTAGCAGTTACTTTTCTTGCACTTGTCAATGTGCAACTCTTTTCCGATATCTTACTCTCCAGCCAACTTTGATCTTCAAAAATGTTAATGTAATATTAATTGTTATCTACTGCCTTTTAAATTCTTGTTTTTGTATTGTTATCGCTCCTTGGTAATGATTCACTTTTCCTTTTATTCTTTTACATTCATTAACGCATTGTTTCTTAGTGGCTCATTGTCTTGCCTGGAGTTAGATGATTGAAAAAAAGAACAACTCCTAGCTTGATGAACTCTTTTCCGGTATCTTGCCTTCCGGTCAACTGTGATTTTCAAAAATTTAAATGCAACGTCAGTTGTTATCTTCTGTCTTCATAATTCCTGTTATTTTATTGTTCCCTCTACTTAATGTTTTTCTCATATTTTCTCACACGAAGTAGCTCCTTGCTTCATAGTGGCTTATTAGTTAAATGATTAAAAAGAAAAGTTTCAGTATAGGTAGGATTTCTTTACAGCGTAAACTTAACCCGCGTAATCTAAACCGGCTTACCATCAGTCTGTCGCAATTTTAATTTATATTGTTTTCTGTAATATGACAAACAGATTTTCTAGTGTTTTAAATGCTTATTCTGTTTTCTTTTTTTAATCGTCTTCTATAACTTCTGCTGCTCTAATAATTATAGATATGACCATCATTATAGAAATGACCATCATTATAGATATGACCATCATTATAGATATGACCATCACTATAGATATGACCATTATAGATGTGAACATCACTGTAGATATGACCATCATTATAGATGGGTAAACTCAAAACTTCTTCAAATTACTTTTTTTATCTATTTCTCCCTCTAGTATTTTTGACATTGTTCCAAGTGTGTCGAATATTATCGGCATGACCATACTTTCACTTTCTCATCTTCATCTTGTGGTGTTTTTAAATAAATTTATTTTCTTCCTTTCTTATCACACCATCCTGTCGTCCTATTGGCATAGCTACGATTTTGGCATTTCTTTTCCTTATTTTCGACTATCAAACCCAGTCTACTTACTTAGATTGGGTAGTCAATCTGGATCGAACAGAATCCCAGATTGTTGTTGCTGTTAATATATGCATGCTAAAGTATTACCACGCAATAGTCATTGGCTTTCATTGCCAGCCAATTACGAGTGCCTGCGTTTTGTACATTTATATCTATCTTCTTTGCATTCATCCTCATTCCCATCATCATCATCATCATCATCATCGTAGAAACAATGAAGAAATAATAACACTTTTCCCGGACCTATGCATTTATATTACTAGAAATCAATACAAATGTAGTATTGTCGAGAACTTGATACAAGCGCGAAATGGAGGCCGACTGTTTTAATTACACTGCCTAGTTAGAGACAAGAAAAGGTTTGAAATATGATAACTGTACAAATAGAAAACCCGCTGAACAAATAATGATTAAATCCTGATAAAAACATCAGATTGAATAGAATTGAGGGTTGTTATGTTGACATAGATTTGGAGGGACGATAGAGGTATGGATTGCGTCTCGAACTGATAAATCGGAGAGCCGAGTTCGAATTCCTGCCGACTTCGTTATATTCATTTACGTTGTAATTCACTTGGGAAAGGTATGAATCCAACTCTTCCCCCCAATCTATGGATAAATAGTAAGACAGACAGGGTCCTATAGCCTTGGGTAGCAACCGGTCTACAAGAATTCAAAAATGTATGTAGCCCTGGCAACACATGCTATGGGGGTAAGGAAAAGATCGTTCGCATTGATTCGATGATCCTGACTACGGTCGATTCCTTTTTTATGTTGACATTCCACGCTATTTCAAACAAAAGGTTAGGAAGGAAAACCTCCATCAATACTGGAAAGAACGATAACAGTTACTGGACTTGAAAAACTTATTATCCTGAAAAACTATTTTAAAAGAAATATTTTATAAATTCTAACTGGCTGCTCGGTCAATGAAATATTTCCTTATAAGGAAACGACTAATATTGCTATTGTCATTAACATGTGAATTGTATCTTGCGGTTTCAGTTTAAATGTCTAGTATACTCTTCTGTAGCAAATACAAATGCCGGCATGATTAAATTATATACTTCAATTTTACTCCCGGTGCAATGTTTATATTTCAAGGGACGCTTATCAGGTTTAAAATTATTTTGTTCCACATTCATTAAACTGATATAAAAATTTCTGGCGTTACGTTTATTACAACCGGCACGTTTTTTTATGAGTTGAAAAATTTCTCAATGGACAGTATTTACATTTTGTATAAAAGAGTAATTTCACATGTTCTATTCTATTTTTGCAAACACTAAATTCATCATTTGTAATACATTATATTTAAAAAATAAATACGGTCACTTATAAGTGTATTGCGTATGCCACATGAAAATGAGATTGATTCGTTTTTAACGGTTTACCAACCTTTTGCAGCTTATTTAAAGCTAGAAAATATTTTAAGATTTATAAGAATTTTTCTGCAATAATAATGTTTTACTGATACAAATCCTACTAATTAACCCATAGCTGGGAGGGAGAAGGGGTAGATTCATGCATTTCTTTAGCGTATGTGCGCGTCCGTGAATATAACGAAGACGACTGAAATGGAACTCGGCTCTCCGATTTCCAATTTCGAGTAATTATCTGTTACACCGCCCGCACATCCAAGCCCACAACACCTGGTATTGCCAAGCGGTAACCCATCTAGGTCTTGACAGGCTCGGGGTTGCTTAAGTTCGGGGATCGTATGAGAACCGGTATTTCAACATGGTGTCGCCAGTAAAATATGAGTAATGTGATTTCAATTATATGATAGTTTATGTAATAACGTCACTTGTCGCGTTTCATCTTATTTGTGTTGATGACTATCTTTTATCAGTTTTCAATCAGAAAAATGTAATAAAAATTATTAAACCGAAAAACCTTGTCGGTTGAATTTAATATAACTTACTGCCTTCTGAATTCTTACTTCCTAGATAGATACTATTTAAACAGATTTATTGATGAGCCTTTTTGTGAATGGAGGCCATAGAAACATTATTTACATTATTCGGACTATTGTCGTCATCTTTGTCGCCATATTTATCACAACGTTTCGGCCGTTGTACGCTCCGGCCTTCTTCAGGTGGTTGGAATGTCGAACTGAACCCTTTATTTCGCTCACTGGGGTAGACTGTTCTAGTTCCACGTACCATGTTTTATGGATGTCAGTTATCAGTTATCTCCTGTTAATTTTCCCTCTGAAAGTTCTCCACTGCCTTAACCGGGTATTGAACTCACACTCTTTGGGTCTTGTCACTGGATCTAACTAACGCCTTTATCCACTGTGCCTTGTGTCCTTTAGGATAAAGGCACATGGCATTGAAAGATGCAATCAATAATGATGCTAATGGAACAGAATTAGGCCAACTTTCTATCTTGTCATCCAGTTTTATCTGAAACCCACAATACTTGTATAAAAGAACACAAGATGCAATCTATTATGTTAGACAATATGGCCACCCAGATTTATTCATAACCTTCATCTGTAATCCAAAGTGGAAAGAACTTCAAACTGCCCCTGTATGTAAATCAGCACGTGTACCAAAAATACACCAGATTGCAAGAGACACAGATTGAACATGGACACCCATAAAACAGAAGAAAAAAAACTAAAGATGGTGGATATCAGGCTATTGTTGGCAGCCAGTATGAAGTTGATAATAAGTGGATTGCCCCTTAGAGTCCATTCCTTCTGGAAATATTTAATGCTCACATCAACGTTGAATTTTACAATTCTGTGAAAGTCATCAAGTATCGATGTAAATATATAAACGAAGAATCAGATGCTGCTATGTTTTCTCTCCAGCCCCAAAATAATCCAGATGAAATAAGTAATTACCAAAAAGGCCGATGCCTCAATAGCAATGAAGTTTTCTGGGAGATATTCAGTTTCCCCATTCATGAAATGTATCCAGCGGTCCAACAATTAGCAGTACATCTAGAAAATGAACGAAGGTAATTTTACACCTAAATTAGCTGCAGTACATACAATGAATCCAAGATTAACAACTCTGACAGCTTTCCATTTGCCAGAAGATTATATTACAACCAGGTCCCACCATATTACACGTAGAATAAATCAACTAAGAATTGGGCCAGAAGAAAAAGAGGATCTACAGTTCAAGTTAATTCAGATTTCATAGTACACTTGGTCGTCTTTATGCACTGCATCCAAAACACACAGGAATGCTTTTCTTAAGAATGTTGTTGCATGAAGTTCAAGGTCCAGTGTCTTTTGTGAAACTTCGGAGAGTTGATGGAATTGTTTACACGATTAACAGAGAAGCTTGCGATAAAAATGGACTGCTTGAGGATGATAGTGGGATGCAGCACTCTCAGCGGCTTCAATGTACTATACTTCAAAAAAGCATAAGATCTTTTTTGCTATCCTTATTAAGACCTGTGGAATCAGCAACCCTCAAGGCCTGTGAAATAAATTTAGGTATGATGTCTCTGGGGATTTTTATCCATCAGGCACAGCTGAGATATTATACTGGTGTTAATTACTGTCAAGAAATTTATAATTCTTCATTGATTGATAATTAAAATGAAAACCGTGGCCAAGGGAGGTGATGAGTTACTAAATTATGGGCTTCCACAGACTATCAGAGGTACTTGTAACCGATTTGCAACAGAATATCTGAGATGAAACTCATATAATTCAAGATAGATGAATATGTTCAAAATCATATTAGAATGCTCAATGATTACCAAACAGTGACACTATCACTGCAACAGTCATGTGACAGAAACGAGAATTCAGAATTGGCCTTGCAGCAGCATCTAGAACTGCTTCCACATTGCTACCAGAGGGTAGAACTGTTCACGTTGCATTAAAATTTCTACTAGATCTTTATATGAATGAAAACCCAGTCTGCAACATTATCAACACTTCTGAGATGGCAGGAGTTATAAGACAATGTCACTTAATTGTGTTTGATGAATGCACTGTGATGCATAAGAGAGCTCGGGAGGCTATTGATCGAATGTTAAGACATATAGGACACTGTCAGTCTCTGATGGGAGGAGCCACCGTATTTTTCAAGAGATTTCAGACAAATCCTTCCAGTTATAACAAAAGTAACAAAAACTGATGTGATTCAAGCATGCTTAACATATTACAAACCATAATATTGAAAACAAATATGAGAGCTCTTCTCTCTAATGATCGAATATCTGAAGAATTTCCCAAAAGATTATTATTCCCTGGAGAAGGAGGAACTCCTGTGAACAACGGGGGCTGCTTAAACCTGTCACTAAACCTGTTGCAATCTACCAAAGAAATAATGACTAAAGTCTTCCTAAATATCAATAAATATTATCAGAATCAGATGTGGCTAAGTGCGAGAGCAATTTTGGCTCCAAAAGATATTACTTTGAATTCCATTAAATTTGAATGTTGTGTGTTAAATACATTCGACAAGGTTTGTCTTTCTAAATTTTTTATCGCATTTTTCAAATTTTCAACTGTTGTACATACAAATAAAAAGATCTTAATACGCTGTACAAATCTCCTTTTTTTTTCTCGTACTACTTTCGATCATCTGTCATTTTCATGTAATATCTACGTATTTCAAAGCAAAACACTGAAGACCACTCTCATATTACTGCAATTGTTCCTCATCTTATATATGAAATGTTGTCGGCCTCAATCTGGATTTAAAATCATCAAAAGTACGAAGAAATAGAACAAAAGGATAGAAATTATTGTTGAACCGTGATTGGTTGAAATCAATGAGTGTTCACAACACGTATATATATATATATATATATATATATATATATATATATATATATATATATATATATATATATATATATATATATATATATATATATATATATATTTTATTAGGAGGACTTGAGATAATCATAATTAAGTAATTCATCGAGTCTAGAAGAAACTTCAAAAGAATGTAGAAAGCACTGGACGGCCGTTTCGTCCTATATTTGGGACTCATCAGCAATGAGCATCCAGTACCGAGAATTGAACCTGGACAGTCACGATATCAGGCAAACGTCATACCAACGGGCCTCGGTGTCGAAGAGGTAACGAATTAGACTCGATAATTATTTATATATCCTTGCTTGAACCGGCTTCTAATGCTCCAGTTGGAGATGCTTCTGGATAGTAGTCGTGGCTCGTGGGGACACAGTCCTATGGATAAGGGAAACTCGGATGAATTCCACCACGGAATTTGTGATCGAGCAGCGCTATATCGAGTCTAATTCGTTTCCGAGGCCCGTTGCTACAGTTGGTATGATGTTTGCCTCATATCGTAACTGTCCGGGTTTCAATTCTCAGTAGTGGATGCGCACTGCTGATGAGTCTCAAATATAGGATGAAACGACCGTCCAGTGCTTTCTGCATCCTGTTGAGGTTTCTTTTGGACTCGATGAATTATTTAAATATATACGTATATACATACAATAGTTTGAAATATCCCTATCGTCTCTTTACTGAAAAATGCATTCATAAAAGAGAGAGGTTACCAATTTCTATGAGGTCAATATTCACAATGTTTCAGTGTCCAAATTTCAATAATGAATCGGGTTAATCTAAATTCCAAGCACTGTGTAATGTGCGTACTGAAACACAGCAGCGCTGTGATATTTGAATCTTAGCAGTCTGTCATGAATGAATATGGACACATAATAAAGTGATTGCAAAATAATTAATCAAAAGGAATTGTTGACAAGTTTATTTAGAATTATGTGAAAATATGAAGCCACTGCAAAAGTTTTTGTTCCTATTTGTCTTTTCTTCTATGTAATATTTCCTTATAAAACACTTACTAGTCCTTTTTCTATTCTTCTTCGTTGTGTCTTGTCCATTCATGACTGTCCGCAATTTCTTGTCCTTTGTAGCTCTTAATAATTTTTCTCTTTTTGTTATCTCTCCTAATCCCTGTTCTGCCATCGATTTACTCGAGTTCTCTAGGAAGGTTCTACGTTATTTTCCCTTTGCCATTACACTGCCGCGCGAATATCAAAGTTTCCAAGATGTCTTTCCTTATTAAGTGCCCTAGAAATTTCAACTCTCTTTTCCTGATAGTAAGAATAAATGTCGGTTTTGTTTCCTTTTTCTCTAAAACTTCGTCGTTGCTCACGCGTTCGATCCATTATATTCTCAGCATCTTTCTCTAGAACCCCATTTCTGTTGCTTCAAGTCCAGCATTCACTACGATATAACATGACTGATATTACGTAACAGTTCAGTACTCTTTTCTTTGTTTCGAGCGATGTTTTTCTGTTTCTTAATACTTTATTTAGATTTTGGAGGGCACCTTTTCCTACTGGGATACGCCTTCTGATTTCAGTGTCGCACATTCCCTCCTCTATTAAAACATTTTCCAGATATTTAAATTGCTGTACTTTTTTATTTTAGTATCTCCCAAGTTGTAATTTGAACTCTTACTTTTGCTAACAACCACGCATTCTGACTTCTTGCAGTTGAGGTTTAGTCCTTTCTTCTTGCTTTCCTTCACTATTTTCTGTCGGAGTTCCTACAATTTATTTTCTATGTCTGCTATCAATACTGTGTCACCTGTATATCTAATGTTGTTAAGATTGTAGCCGGCATAATATGAAAGTATAATGGGGCTTACCTTTAACGCCAATATATTTAGTTTTTATCGATGAATCGGTAGGATTTTGATCTAAAAGGAATACTCATTTAACACAGTATAAATCAAAACTTATGGACTATACTTAAGGAAATGTGGGTTTGTGCGTCTGTCTTAGTTGTTTATATCTATCTATCTATATATATTTATTAAAGACATTTTTTTATGTTTAACGTTGTTATTTATAGATCCAAGTATTTAAGCAAATGCTCTGTTTATGATAAACAGTATTAAATAACATTTACCGGCCTGAATGTCCGAGAAATTTTCCTGTCAAAGAACGAATATTTTCTATGAAAATTTCTCGGACATTCAGGCCGGTAAATGTTATTTAATACTGTTTATCATAAACAGAGCATTTGCTTAAATACTTGTATCTATAAATAACAACGTTAAACATAAAAAATGTCTTTAATAAATAAATTGTCGGACCTTGTCCATTTCTTAATATATATATATATATATATATATATTTCACATAACACTCTTGAGCGCTTAGCTTTGGAGCGGGTAGAATGGAGATCAACGTGTTTTAGTGGACTCAGAAATTTTCAATCTGCATGTCTGAATCATCTTCAAGAAGCGAGAGCAAGATCTAAAAGGTCAGCCAATCTAAGAGTGATCGCTCCATATGTGGCCTCCTTTGTAAATCACTAGCGGGTCTTAAATGCCACTTAAGATTATCGCACAAACTTTCATAACTGAATCAATAAGCTGACAGATCCTCATACGTCGAAACCGACGGGAGAAGTCATTATATATATATATATATATATATATATATATATATATATATATATGTGTGTGTGTGTGTGTGTGTGTGTCTATGTTTATATCTGTCTCAGCCAGTTATCTGCATGTCTCTACTTAACTATCTAACTATCAAATATTATATTATTATTAGTAATGTTATTCATTCAATTATTATTTAGGGATAATTTATCTGGAACTCATTTAAAAGCTAAATTACAAGAAGTATTTATGGAAGGTAGAATGAACTTAATGTTTTGATATTTTCATGTAGATTTTCAAATCGATGGACAGAAAAGTGCGTATATTAGCCGAGCATGTGGCCGTTAGAATGGATGTGAATGTTACCCGTAAATGACAGTACCGACATTTGAAATTCTTCTGAGGATTCATTGTGTTCTCAGTTAATGAGACTAAAAAAAATGTCAAAATGCACTGGAAAGATTTGTCTTATTCTCACGTGCACTTCGTTGCTTCCCTTATTCTCCAGTCTAGTAGATTCACTCGATGTTATTTTGAGATGTTATTTTGAAAATGGACGAACAACCAGCAAAGGCTGATTATTAGACGAGCTGAAAATGTTCCCAGATTCTTTTCTTTTCTTTTTTTTTTTTTTAAATTCTCGATTAGTCAATCTCTAGTTTATTATTAGTTATGACTGCCCCAGGGTTGCTTATCAAATCATTCCCCCCATCACTTTTCCTGCATGGAACTTGTGCCTAATGTTTGACAGAAAGAAGCCTTTTTGCGTCAATCAGTAAGCATATAGTTCCATTCTCCCATAAAAGTTTTATTATTTAATCATTCTCTGACATTGTACACACTAACAGTTTGGAATGAAGGACGAAACAGAATACCCACTCTGGATAGGGAATAACCGATCACGTCAAGTAGCCACAACGTTAGCGCATTCACAGAGTATTTCGGATTCAGTGGTTGGGTAACACTATATCCTTTCCGTGCCAATTGTTTATATACGAGAAAGTTAAGCTGAGTCAATAAAAACGTATGCCCGAAGGCTGAATTTCGCCACTAGCTCAAGCAGTTTTCCTGTTGGATATTGGTGACGATAAGGTTAATCAATAAACATACAATAAACCAAATCGACCGAAGTTCAATACATCAGGAGTCACTTAAAAAACATTTGCTTCTTCTCTCATCGTCGATTATTTTATGTTTTAAGGTAAACGAAGTTTGTAATCTATGAAACCTCAGTTAAAATTTAGGGCAGCTAAAATGTAACGATTTATTAACATTTAAAAAACTGCCCCCCCCCCCGCCAAGCTGTACTCTGTACCTTTACAAGAGCCGAATCAGAACATTGCTTCGATATTTGGGCCGGAGCGGCACAGTCCTTTCTTGCCTGTGTTGACAGAGTTCAAAAACGTCTAAACGGCCTTGTGAGTGTTGAATTATTTTCCATCTACAACACCTTTCCCACAGACGAAACCTTGCAAGCCCGACGAAATACATGCTTTAGTCTCACTACAACTGACCTTTAAAACTGGGACCCCCAATGTCACGTACACGAGTGTGAATCATTCCCATTCCCTTCATATTCCAATAGTTAGAAGTAACTTCCATTCGGATAGATTCTTCCCCAAAACTGCTGCTATGTGGAGCAGACTTACGGTACGAGGCTTTCCCAACCACTACAATCAAATCCAATATTTCTAAGTGTTACACGTTCATCTTTTCATTTAAGGATTTATTTCAGGACATCAACCGTTTCATTCCATGCAGATCGACTTTCCGCGCTCCCTGATGTTACCCGGCGTGACTTAAATTGGCCTACCATCCATCTTTTTGGTGTTTTTTTTTTTTTTTTTTTTTTGCGGGATAAACTGAACAACACCGACAAAATATAAAAGAAAAGATATAATTACGGTCATTTATTTATTTATTTGTTTATTAACTACAGTCAAAAAAGGGGATTGGCAGTAAGATCTCCATTTTACGGTTGAAATAGCTAGATGTAGCCGTAAGTTCTATGTTAACAATTTCTGCTATCATACTTCTTGCTTCTGGAACTCTCTTACGACTACTTGCTTTCCAGTGAACATTGATCTTCAAAAAGTTTAATGCAATATCTATCCATATCCTCTGTCATCTTAATTCTTATTCTTTTATTGTTCTGGCTGCTTAATGTTTTCTTTCCTTATATTATCCCACACTCAGTAACCCCTTGCGTTTTAGTGGCTTTAATGTCTTGCTTCGGGTTAAGTGGTTAAAAAAATAACAAACGTGAAAAGAAATTTAGAGGTAACATAATATTTTAAAATTATTTGGGACTACACAATTCTCAATTTCCAGCCTTGACAGAGTTCAAATGTATTTGCCTTGTGGGTGATGAAATGTTTTCCACACTACAGCCCCTATGCAAAAGACGAAACGTTACTAGCCTTTCGCTACTCTATCGCTATTTTCATGACAGACGTTTTGGTGAATCACATTTCTTGATTTCACCAGTTTCAGTCTAGATCTTTACCGCGAGGACCCACCATGCCAAGGTCACTGAGTCTACTCATCTTCATTCCATTCGTATAGAATTGGTACGAATTAAATTCCACTCAGAAATTGGAACACACTCCCGAGAGGATGTTTCCCCTTTCGCTACAATCTTAACCACTTCGAGTTTAGGGTTAGCCCTTATCTTCATAATATGTACCGCTTGCTTCTCCCTTGAACGTCCTTATTCCATAACCGTTTACCTTGAGGGGCTCTTCGGTCTTGTATAGCGTAAACAATAGTAAAGAAAAAATAGAAAAAAGGCTTTTTAAGTAAATAACAAATTTCAGCTTAAAATGTTATTACATTGACAATATAGTCATTTTGAAAAGAAAAGAGTCCTTTCCTCATTACATATCCAAGGAATCTTTTCTTGATTATGAGTAATTTTTTTTTTTTATATTGTCATTTTCCTCATGTCTTCCTTGTTGCTTAATCGCTCTATCAATGGAATTTTGAGTATCCTTCTGTAAAATCACATTTCTGTCGCCTCCAGTTTTCTCTTCATCCGTGGGAAAATTGTCGAGCATTCATTACCTTATGAAGATTGATAACACATAGCAATTCAGCACTCTTTTCTTTTTTTTATAACGATTTGTTTTCCATTTCTGGGTGCCTTGCTTAACTTTTGGAATGTTAGTTCAATGCATGTTTGCATATTCGTGTCGCATTTTCTATCCTCTGTTAAAATCCTTTTTTTTCGACAAACGGTTAAATTGATTATAATACATTAACAAGGGATTCAATTGAAACTATGTTACATGAATTTTTCATTCTCTCTATTAAACCACCATCATCATATCGTCTAGCAAAAAATAATACTTCCCCTTCTAAAACAAAAAGAATGAAATCAACGAGGATACATATCCGCATTGGTATTGTTTAGTTGATAATTCGACAAGAAATTAAATTTTGTGCCAGTTTAATAAGAAAAATGCAGTTATTGTCCAAGTTCAGTTACTGGGGCGCATTCGAAAATACGTTACAATAACCATCAGTTAGGTGTTATACTAATAAAATACTAATAAAATACTAATAAAATAAAATCGCCTACAATTATTTTTTTAAAATCATGTCTGGAAGATGAAATTAAAATTTAATTGTTATGAAAATTAATCGAATACAATATAGAAAAATCTGCATATGAAACATTAGGAAACAATGAAAATTATTCTTTTTTTTTCATATAGTCTTAACAAGAATGAATTTAGAAAAATTAAAAATTAGCTTTTACTAAAGCCAAGGAATATAATAATTAAATGTTTGGATAAAAGCCCCAGGGAAAATTACAATGCTTCCTTCTCTTTAAATATGTTTTACCATAATTGTTATTGATATTATAGTTCTTTTACTTTTGCCTTCTCTACGGTTTGAGATTCAGTGTTCTCCTCGACCAACTGGCAACCCAGCCTCTAATGTCAAGCCTTCTCTGTCAGTTCTCTTATACTTAGAAAAAGAAGTGGACTGGAACATTTCACAGGATTTCATTAATAGAAAATTAACAAAAACGATCGCTGTCGAGATTAGAACTAGTCTCGCCGATGCCATTTTTGAGCATGCTCTCAATTCATCGAGAAATTATCAGATTCACTAAAATTCCCGTCAGCTAATAATGGATGCATAGTTCCAGTCTTTGATATCTTTAATGTTAGACAAGTTTATTTAAATTCATTTTTAAATGCATGAGCATGTTTGCTTGGATTTAGTTTGAACGTGGTCCGAAAAGGGACTGCGTGTGAATGTGAATGAAGTTGTGACAAGGAATACAGGGGTGAAACAAGCCGATCAGAACAAATTGGGAAAAAGGAAGATGGGAAAGCAACTGATAACAAACCAAACGAGCTTGAGTATTTGGTTGGGGGAGAAGGTTTCATGGTTGATAACAAAAAGACAAAATTTATTAAGAACTACAAAGGAGAGGAAATTGATCGCTAATGTCCTGAAGAGACATGGCTCAAAGAAGAAGAAGAAGAAGAAGAATATCTATTGACGATACAATTTCCACACTATTTACATTGTTCGGAGTGTTATCCACATCTTTGTTGCCATATTCACGACCTTTCGGCCGTTGTTCACTCCGGATTTCTTCAGGTGATTAGAATTTGGAAACGTCGTGAATATGCCAACAAAGATGAGGACAACAGTTCAAACAATGTAAATCATGTAAATAATTACAATACCTCAGAAATATAGACAGATAAAATATTCTTTATACTTGATCCAATGCTTCAAATTCAAACCAAATCTGAAATCTGAAAGTCTAGCTACAGTCAAGTTAATTTACCCTCGAATTAAGCTGGCTTGGTCCTGTACAAGATTTTGAAAAAAAATGAAAATTATTAAAAATATTGTGTGCTTATTTTCTCTTCCGGAAAAATATACTTGCCTTGAAAATCAGCAATCCAAAATAGAACACCGAACACCGATCTCTGTGGCGTCAAGAGAAATGGAAAATAATCTCACCCATTTATCAGTCTGCAATAATTGTTCATATCAGATAATACTATTCGCACTTCATAAGATATTTTATTTAAGTCAGAAAGCATATTATCCTATGGTTTTGCAGCATCAGCTGCCTTTCACAAACATGAATGCTCACAAGTATAAACAATATTAAGGATCTGTTTTTATAGCGCTTTTCTCATTCACATTTTCGCCAAACGATAATGCTTCAAGAATGCATATCTAAATATTGACAAAGCTTCCTACTGACATAAGTATTTTTTTAACATTAACGATGCAGAAAAATCACACTTACTGGAACGGGTGTTGTTTTAAACCCTGATATTACCGTATTCCTTCTTTTCTATTCTTTTTTCTCATTCTTCCTCGCCGGACCAACAAATTCACCATAAACGGTACTGAAATACAAATTACGTCAATACGAACATATTTTACGGAAATAAAACACACACACACACACACACGCTAATCACTTACTTACATAATGTACAGACCGATTAATATTTGTTGTTCCGATTACAAGATTTCGGTGATTGTGCACTCCGACATTATTCAGGTGTCTTTCAATCAGGCTAACATTCATGGTATTCTGAACTGAACCACTTATTGAATCTACGGGTTAACTTTTTCTCATACCCATTGTCCATGTCTTTATTAATAGTTCATTATTGTTTCGTCTTAGTCTGAGCATAGCCGTACAACCCGAGCCAGGGACTGAACTTAAAATTGTTATGTCACCAAATTCAGGCTCAGTGCAAACAGGGTGACCAATAAACAAATCAAGTTACGGTAAGCAGAATGAAAACAATTTAGTCCGTAGATTGAATAAAGCGTTCTGTTTGAAATTTCATGAAGCTGAATCGGATCGACAGACACCTGAAGAAGGCTGTAGGGGAAAATATCAACATTTTCTGATCGTAACGACAAAGATGAGGACATCAGTAAATATAGACAGATACAATATTCTTTATACTTAATCCAATGCTTCAAATTCAAACCAAATCTGACATCTCCTAAAAGTTTGGCTACAGTCAAATTAATCTACCAGAAATTTCGACAGAAATCGCAAATTACTTTCAACAAGAAAACATCTTACAAAACCTAAATAAATCTGATGAGCAAATGAATGACAAATTGGAACAAAAACTGTGTAACGCGATTTGTGCTCTAGAAGAACTTCATACGACTAAAAGTAATGCGTTTGTTGACGGAATTATATGTTGTGTAGGAGGGGATGGGGGGAATCTAACAATGGAAGCGTCGGTTTAAGGCCACCGGTGATTGAAAACGGGTCCAAGAAGACACCCCGATGGTTCATCCAACCCTTCATTCCCTCGTGTAGCATACGGATCAGAGACATGAAGCGATTCGAACAGCCAATGTTGGCAAGAGTGGCCACATTGCTCGTCTTGGTACTTTGCCGAAGACATTCTGAAGATGAACATCAGTGGAATTGCTGCTCATGACTCTTTCCCTGGAGCTGTCGGACAAAGAAAAACATGTCGACAGTGCCTTTCGAAGGACAAAAACCACACTAGGATTCTGGAAGGATCTCTTCTGTCAGGTGGAGAAGTCAATATAGTAATATTTGCGCAAAGATTTTGCCAAGGATTCTTGGAAAGTAGATGCCACGATAGTTTCTATATAATGAGCGGTTTCTTTTTTTTTTAATGTTGGCATTTTAAAATTCCTCATGGGAATTTCTGTATCAGGAACATTAGCCGGATATTTCAATTCGTGGCCACAAGGATACATTTTCGGGTTCGGGAGATTTTCTGGTTTCCATGAAAGGGAGTGCTTCTTACAATTCACGGTAGGTTAGTTGGAGTGACACATAATACCAGACAGGGAAACTACTGTATCGCAGTATGCGAAATAATTACACTCATACGAAATGTTAACGTATTTGTTCATAACAACGACCCATCATATAGTTATTTTCTAAGATGTGGCACAAGGCCGAAAGTATGGGGTACCTGGTGAGGATCGAACTCACTTTTTAGTCGTAACTGATCTAGCGAGACAAGCTTGCTAACCATTACACCACGCCGAGGTGTCCCTACCCATCATATAATTGGTTACGACCATATCACGTTAAGACACCGATTCTCGTACGATCACCGAAGTTAAGAAAACGATGAGCCTGATCAGCACCTAGGTGGGCGACCGCTTAGGAATACCAGGTGTTGTAAGCTTGAGTATGTGGAAGATTAAATGTATAACGTCTCGGAATTGTTAATCGAAGAGACAGTTTTAGTTTGTTTCGTTATATTTCGCATACGCGCAAATACCCTTGGAAAAGATATGACTTTACCTCTTCTCCCCCAGTTATGGGTTAATTAGTATTATTTGTGTCACAAAATCCTTATTATCTAAAAAATAGCATTCTTACCATCTAAAAATATTTTTTGGCTTTAAATAACCCGCAAAGGGTTAATAAATCGTAAAAAAAAAACGAGTCAATCAAGAAACAACCAGTATATAGACGGGAAATCCCTTCCCTCTGGCCTAACAGAACCTCGTTGGATGATATCCTATATTTTCTTAAATAAAAATATTAAATCTGACTCTGGATAAACAAATATCTAAAGTGAGATTTATGATCTTTTGCTGAACACTGTAGATTAGGATAAAATCCCAATTCGCGCGTATGCAGAACCAAATGTAAAATTTGTTTAAAAAAAAATTAAGTCGATAAAGGAATGTATAAATTCAAGAATATTTGTCGTATAATATGCACTTTTAAATAGAAATAAGATCTGCATGTGCAGTATTAACTTTTAGCAGCAACAAAGCATTATTATGGTGTGGTCATTTTCGGTCCGTGCCCAAGTGGTTAAAATGTTCGCTTTCCGACCATAAGACTCACGGTTCAAATCTCACTATGGACGATTTGTCAGGAAGGAAACTTCTTGCTGTTACTGACCCGGAGAGAAAAGATTGCAGCATGCGACACCTTTTGAAAATACCGGAGTGACCCACTCATTGTGAGTAAAATTGGGTAGAACTGTTCCAATGTTGTGCAAGCACGAAGTCATCTTGACTGAAGATTTAAGAGTATTTGGTGAATGTTACCATAATTAATGTTACATTAATAATTATCATATTATGTGCTCTTTTCCAGAATTTTTACCTACGGTCCACTCAGTATATTTGAAATTTAAACCAATGGTCGGCACTTTGAGTGTTGAACAGACACAAATATGCCTGAGCAGGTGTCTGCAAAAGGGACTGGCTAACCCTAATAAACGTATGGACTCGGAATCGTGTAGCGGGCCATTATAATAGCAACGCGATTTTCTGAAATTGGGGATTATAGGCATGAATGATTCAGAATTCGATTATTCTAAAATATAATGAATAAAGTTTATCCAAAATTTGAAAAATATTACGTGGAATTAGTGCTGAAAAGTTCTCGGCTTGACTCAGAATAAATTCTTTAAAAAACATACTTGTGTTTTATCATTTGGTTCGATCTCAGAAAGTGGTCAGGACTCAGAACATTTCAACGCTAACTCATAAGTTAATTATTCTTGACATTTTTAATTTCTTTTTAATTCATTCAAACGTTTCAATGCTTTGTATTTTTGTTGATTTAATTTTCATTTTTTTATGAAGTACGAGAAGATGCAAGTAAACTTACCTGAAATCTGCAAAAGTAGCTGAGGTGTTGTCAAACCGTTTTTGTTTTGTTAGCTTAAGCGAATTGGATATTACATAAATAATGTTTACAAAGCAAAGGAGAAAAAGTGAATCCTGTAAACAAAGAAGGGCTTGTTTATCGATGCAACTCTATATATTTATATACATATATGAATAAATGTATATTTAATATATGCCCAACAAAAAATAAGACATTTTCGATTTACTATATGATGAAAAAGAATTAACTAACATATAAAAAAAAATAATTTATTTAGTTTGAGCACCACATCTAACACTTGTGTTTTTGTTCTAAGTTACTAAATTTCTACCGTTTTTTTTTGTTTCAAATAACTGTAACTAAAATTTCAGCAATTAAATAAATTGTACTAAATTTCCTGTTTTTTTTTTAAATATTTTTAATTCAGCGCATGCGCGTTTTTTTTGTATTTTTTTTTTTTGTTGTTTTTTTTTTTTATTGTGTCGACTGCACAGTATAGAAAGATCAGTTGGGAACCATCTGTAAGAGAAAGAACACCATGACGCAATTCACTCCGCCAGAAATTTGAAAACGGCTTGCTTTACTGCTTGGCATTTACGCCATATCCAATACGAACATTTCAGAGTGTTTGGTGTCAATGTGAGGACAAAGCAGAGGATACTGGTAATTGCGAAGGTGTTTGAGTGATTACTAGTGATGGCGACATTAAGCCCCCATTCATCTTCACACAAGGCCTCAGAATCAACACAAAGGCCTACATTAAGTGCCTTGATGAGGTAGTACTTCCCTGGTTCAAGAGGGTGACTGCTGGAAGATCCTATGTCTGGAAACAGGACTCCGCTCGATGCCACACAAGCAGGAGAACCCAGTCATCGCTATCAGACAATTTCTGCGACCACATTACCCCTTACATCTGACCACCTAACTCCCAACACAGCAACAGATTATTATGTGCGGGGCGCAGTTGAGCGAGAAATCAACAAAACTTTACTGAAACGTCAAAGACGAACTGAAGGCAAGGATTATGGTAACATTCACCAACTTAAACAAGGAGACCATCCAGAAGAGTTGGAGGAGATTCCGAATTCCTCTGGAGCCCGTGATTGAAGCCAATGGCGATTTTATTGATTAAACCTACTCTTTACTATTTCAGGATATTTTCTGTAATTATCTGTTAAAATGAGATGTCAGTATTATTATCATCAGTAATCACTGTGCACAACTTTATATTAATAAAATAATATGCATATATAAAATAACACGCATATATATATATATATATATATATATATATATATATATATATATATATATATATATATAATATATAATATATATGCAGGGTGGCAATAAAGTCAATATACAGTTACTTATAATACAAAAAACAAAGCACTGAAGCAGCTGGCTTGCAGTTCAAACTGTATCAGGAATTATTTTACTATTGTTGACCATAGTATTTTATTGTAATTAACCAGAATTAACCAGATCCATTTTAATAATGAATTTCTGGATTCTTGATTAATTGCTTTGTCTTTATTGTTATTGCAAGTAATTTTATTGCCACCCTGTATATACAATAACATGCATGTGTGTGTGTGTAAACATTATTGTTCTATTTACAGAGCCGTTTCCAGCTGGGCCATTTTTCAAAATGGGTGACTTCTATTTTAATAGCGCTCCTGATATTTATTGCTCTTTTTAAGATTATTTTTAAGAGATGCGTCAACGTGCCGACAGTTCGAATTAATTTAATTCTTTATTTATAATATCGTTCCCGTCCTTAAATTATAAAATTTGTAGTTTCTCTTCCATGTTTAGGTTGCAATTGTTTTTATCTATCCTTTTATTTTATTATTATATTCCATTCTCTTATAGGTTCTTAGTTCCCACATATATATTTTACAACATGATGCTATTCCTATATATTTCATCTATGAATGATAGCGAATAGTTTAGATATATTTCCTTAAATTATTTCCCAGTCGTTCCAATGTAATTCCTCCCCCATCTCTGTTTTCTCTTTTGTTGTCACTTTCGCTTTAAATAATATATTTTCATTTCTACAATTCCCCAGTAGTGGATATTTGGTTTTATTTCTCCAATTCCATCCTTTGTTAGCTTTTTTTTTATTGTTTCTATTTAGTATTTTGTTGTGTCTTTTTATTATTATTTGTTTAATAATATTCCTATATTTGTATCAACATTCTTATTGTATGCTGGATTAAGCCCATATTATTATTTTTTCTAGTTTTCTTTTCTAGTTTTTGCATATATTTTAACTTTTGAATGCACTATTTTTAATGATATTTTCGTAGACTGCATTTACTTCATTATTTGTTGTTGAGTACAGAAAGGAAAGTGAGCAAGTAATATTCAAGAATTTTTACTTAAATGAACATTGTTTAGATTGTGAATGGAATTGTTATGGTATGACGTATGCGCTGTACATCCTTAAAGGCGTGATGTTATGGATTTAGCTGTTTTCTTTTGGTCTTCCCACATATTTGTAGTTGTGTATGTTGGCTTGGGAAAGTAGTCATTATTTCAAGAAAGGTGAGATTAAAAAAAAAAAGCGGCGTAAAACTCTCAAGAGATCAGTCAAAATCTATGGAAGACACAAAGTATCATAATTCAAAAATGTTATCAAAATATAAATTTACGCACCATTTTTCCTAATCTCAACTTTCTTCAAAAATTTACTACTTCCCCAAGCCAATATACACAATATATATATATATATATATATATATATATAAGTGAATATTGAAGTCAACACTCAGAGGCGACAGGCTGTTTCATGGTAGACGCAATTTTTTACGATTGCCTGTCGCCTCTGAGTGTTGACGTCAATGTTCACTTTTATATTTATATTTACATACGCTCTATCTCTGATAGTGAGCACTTTATCCCATAAATATAACACACGTTAAAACTATATATATATATATATATATATATATATATATATATATATATAATTATTTATTTAAAAATATGATAACGTCAAATACGACGAGAATCCACTATATATATATATATATATATATATATATATATATATATATATATATATATATATATATATATATATATATGGTGGATTCTCCTGTCGTATTTGACGTTATCATTCAAATGTAGAGTCAAGCGTCGAGAAAGCGAGTTTGTGGTGTGACCAAAATAAATATTATTTAATCCAATTGGGATACAATCTCCCAAAGGGCACTTGAATTTGTAAACGATGTTGTTTTTTTGCAAATCGCTAACGGGGAGGAGGGAAGAATCATTGCGAATAGTTAAATTGGATATACTAGATTTAGTGTAGAATATGATTAACTTAATTTTTTTGATAGGATCTGTTGTAGATATATTAATATTTACTAATTTTTTTAGTATATTTTCATCTTGTTTATAGTTAGTATGCATTTGATATAACAATATAAAAGATTAATATGTTTGAGATTAGTTGAAGCAGTATTATGTTCTATTTGCTTGGTATTAAGACTTCTAAGAAAGCATTTTATTTGTTCATCAACTATATAGTTTGGAAAGCTATTATTAATAAGTGTTTGTTTTATATTCTTTAGTTCACTGTAAAAAATCTGTTTTGTAGATGAATGTATTAGATTTTTTATAATTGCTATTTTGTAGTAATATGGACATTCGCTTTTGTAGTTAAGTGTACATGAATTTATGCTGGTAGGTTTTTTTGTATGGCGAAATAGTAAATTTGTTATTATTTGTGTTTATCAATATGTCAAGGAAGGGGATTTTATTATTAGTATTGAGTTCATATGTGAATTTAAAGACAGAATTATTTTGGAAACGTTTTTGAAGTTGAAGTATTTCATCTGTATTTTTAACTAACATAAGAATATCATCAACATATCTTAGGTAGATGGATGGTTTTTTAAAATCTGTAAATATCTTATTTTCGAGGTTCGACATGTAGAAATTGCTAAATGTCGGACCCAGTACTGAACCTATGGAGACATCATCACGTTGTATATATATATTATTACTATGATCTAAGAAAGGGACTTCCGTAGTACAAGCTAATAGTAGTTTCCGTAATATATTCGGATTAATTTTAAGTGGGGGTAAAGTTGAGTTACCTTACCTGAACAAAATAAACTACGAAATCTCCACAAACATTCTTAAATGCCTATAATTTATAACAGAAGCCATTGTTTTATACCAACAGATTCCCATACTTAATACTTCTCGTTTTCACTCTGAGGTGGTCATGTGTGACGCCACGTACTGCGACGCGATTTGCGCTTCCGCGTCTCGTATACATGAGTTTGTCGTTTCTTTGAAGTTTTTCATGCAATTAAAACAGACTATCATTATTGTTTCGTCCGTGTATTGTTTGATATATTGAAAAGTAATTGTCATCTTTGATAATGGTTTATGTAAGCCGAAAACTTAGATTGGATTTAAACATGTATCAAGATGGTTATTTCGTTTCGTTGTTCAATGATAATGTTATTAAGCTTATCGCACAACATGAAAGGAACTCACTTAAAATAAATAGACAAAACTTGTCTATATTATTTAATGATATATATATATATATATATATATATATATATATATATATATATATATATATATATATATTGATGTCACAGTAAAATTGTCCAAAACCTGTAACAGCAAAATAGTCTAAATCGTTTAACAGCAAAATTGTTCAGTTGTTATATATCTTACTTCAATTCTCCGAACTTTTTATAACACTATTGGGCTGTACTTTGAGCAATAAGAATGCATAATTACTCTCCAAACTTAATAGAAGAATCATGATGAAATCTATCATGAACTTTATTATATATATATATATATATATATATATATATATATATATATATATATATATATATATATATGTGTGTGTGTTATTATTATTATTATTATTATTATTATTATTATTATTATTATTCCAGGATAATTTTCAAACTTATTCAAGATGATCTTCATCCTCTCTAACCTCATAATTTTCTGTACTGAAGTAACAAGTTACCTCACACGTTTCACGTACGATTTCATTTTCAAATCTTTTTTTCTTTTTTTTCACTGCTCTTTGGACTGCCATGACTGAAACTCCTATTTCACGTGCCAAACGTTTTATGGATTGAGTTGGATCTTTTCTAATTGATCTATTTAGCTCTAAGTTGAAATGATGATCCCTCTTTCTGATGTGACCTCCTGATCCAGTCTTCCTCCCTACTGTTGCCTCTTTTTTTAAACTTATCTATCGTTCTCTTGATGCTTCTTGAATGGAATTTGAAGATGGAAGCCAGAATATGAATGTTGGTACCATTACTGAACGCCTGGATGACATTTTTCCTCCCACTATTGCTCAGTTGGGAAGACAGTGAGGCTGACACAGAACGATTTTAATCTGTTCTCTTTCTAGCTGAATAACGCAAAGAGTTTTTCAGTGATTCTTACAAAAAATGGTGTCACGGTAGCTAAACGTCTTATCTAAAAACCTAGGAAGTTTGGTGTTTTTTTTAGACATTAAACATTTTGTAGAATTTTTTTTATTTTTTTATTTTTATTAAGCATTTTACCCCAAGCAAGGCGGGAAGCCACTAGGACGCAAGGGGATACAGAAAGTTTAGAGCAAGATCAGATAGGAGTGATAGAAGAAAGGATGAGGGTAGTGGATAGATCAAGGCAACTGGAGATGTCGATTGACATTACACTTGAATAGCTGGAGATTATAGCTCACAGGGAAACAGGAATAGGGAAGGGAGTTCCACAGGCGAGCTGTTACACCATTTAGACAATTTTTCTGTTTCACCAGGTATATACAGTGTAAACCGGATGTAAGAGAGTTGTCGGGACCGGAGAAGAAGTCTCTTATATCCGGGTTTCTCTTATATCCGGGTTTGGTCTATTTTATATACATTAACACAGGCTCTAATTTGGGACCAGAGAAAATCTCTCTTATATCCGGGTCTCTTATATCCGGGTCTCTTATATCCGGGTTACACAGTACATGTACAATTTCCAGGTCTTTTAAATGAAACTTTAAATTGCCCTTTACTCAAAACAACGAACATGTTTGCTCAAGAAACATTTACGATTACTTAATCTGTTTAGCTATCGTCAGCTATGATATATTGATGTGTTTCTGCCCATTAACACACTGCCATTTCCGAATTTTGGCTGACCTATTCTTTCTGTCAACCTATACTCAGCGCCATACTGATATTTTAATCTATAAATAACTGATCTAATGTTATGAAGAAACATAATATCCTTATGAATATATTGTAACATCGGCTTGACAACAAAGACGATACAGAAATTGGTAGATAAATAACAACGTTACACACTGTTAAGAGGTCGCCTTGTAAATCTCATGCTAACTTCACCAGACGACGATATAAGCAAATAAATAGGACATTTCTGCGGGACAATAAATTTAAGTTTATTGAATTTCTCAATATGTCCGATTTTTTCTTCTAAAATATAATTTTTACCAACAGATAAATATTTATTTTCTATCATTCATTTTACGAGAATCTTTTTAATAAAAAAAAAACACGAAAAAACGTTTATTTAAATTCAGGTTATTATCCTCATATGTGTTGCTATCATAAAGTTTCGGTCGTTATACTCTCTGACCTTCTTTAAGTGCCTGTCGATCCAAGTAACATTCATAGAATTTTTAACAGAATCCTTTATTTAATCTACACTGATCATATCAAGGGATATTTCGTATACTTCTTATTTAGTAGTAAGTAAAAGGCCAAGGTCTACGGACAGCACTAACAATTACTATGTCACCAAATTCATAAACCAATACTTTAATCCACTAGTCTTTTGTCCTGTAGGACAATCCCGAGTGCATATCATGGAGCCTTAAATTTAATATGTCTGCTGAACTCAGTGGAAATGGGGTGATAAATAACTGACCAGTACTAAAATACGAACTTAGTGACATGGTCATAATAGGTGACCTACCAGGATTTATCATCGACGGGCATAAACTTAATGCCTTAAGTGGTGCGCATGTAACTGTATTGATAGTAACCTCAAAAAGAAACCAGAAATATCTCTGAAATAATATGGAAAAGGAAGGAAAGAAGAAAGGACTAACTCTTAAATTTAAGAAGACAGAATGCAAGTTTGTCAGCAGAAGATACATTCCAATATGTGTGCTACTCTTTCGGAACGTTAAAAATAAACAGGTAATAAAATTTGAATGTGTTGATGGTATAATAACAGGCAGTGTAAATACCGAACAGAATTTCGAAGACGCATAGGAATAGTGTAAGATGCCTTCACGAAACTAAGTAAAGCATTATGAGATAAGAATATAACGACAGAAAAGCAAAAAAGAGTGCTGAACTGTTATGTAATATCTAATCTCTTTCTCTGGCAGTGAAGACTGGCCAATTTCTTCATAGACGAAGAAGACACTTAAAACAACAAAGATGTGATTCTCCCGGCGGATGCTGAGAATACCATGGACTGAACATACGAAAAATCTTAAGGAAAATAGGAACAAAAACAGAGTTATACATATGAAGTATCAGCTGAAATTTCCGTAATACATAAGAAAAAATTTCAGCTGACACTTTCTGATTGTATGTATAAGTGATATTGTTTGTTTTTTTTTTGTTGTGGCGGGTATTTGTTTGGGTTTTGGAGGGGGGTATTTGTTTGGGTTTTTTTTTTGGTGGGGGAGTGATTTTGAAAACCTACTTCTTAAAGAAACCACAACTGCAACACATAATGTGGTGCAGCTGTGGCTTTATACTCTACAGAAGAATCTATATAAATAAAAAGATAATTCAGGATCAGGATTAACACTTTTGATTCTTTACTTAATAAATAACTTTTTCTCTAATTCAAGCAACTTGTATGCCGTGAAGATCAATGGACCGTTTGTAAGAGAATCAAAGATAGCTAGTTAGAGAGGTAGACAGAAACAGAGGAAAATAGATATGAGTAGTAATATTTACGAAACTGAACAGAGACTAATGTAATATCACAGAAATGAAAGAACTAGTTAAATGGTCCTTGAGATGAACCTGCTAAAACCCATACCATCGTAGACGTTCAGTTGGCAGAGATAAATAAAAGGATTTGAACAGATTGTGGTAGGTACTTTGGAAGAATCTGGATATGTGCTATGTAGATATTATATTATTTACTTACTTTTCCCTAACATGCAACGCAGTGAAGTGTTGTCCCAAATGCAGGACCTTCTCACACCTGACTGATCATGTCTTCAGAGGTGTGGTCGTAATCACCACGCTTATTGGTTGGGGAGGATTTTTACTCATAGCTGGTGTGTTCTTTCTCCTAGATTGGTTGCCATCCAAGTCTATAGGACACAGGCTGTCGCATATTATTTCATTATAGTGGTGAAGGCTTGTACATAACTGGCCACACTTTTTGGAAAAGCTGGATACAGAGAGATGGTATATATAGTGTATGACAATGTCCCCCAAACGACCCTCCCCAGGTTTGGAATTGAGTTGTCCTTCTAGACTATGGGGCCCAGTCTGTGCTGATATTTACCCATATCTGGTGGGTAGAAGAGATGGATTTCATACATTTCTCCAGGATTTTTGCACATAACTGAATGCAACAAAGTTGACTGGATTTCGAACTCGTCTCTCCGATTCCTGAATCCGAGCCACTATCCATTATTCTAAAGTATAACAGTGGCGTAATGGATAATAAGGGGGGGGGTCGTTAGAATAGCACAGAGGCCGATAAACTAGATATTTCCATCCATCCCTTCTCCATGACAGCTGTCTGAGATTAAATATTAACGTCGTATAATCCTTTTTATTCTAATATAAATATTAACCTGTGACTAATCCGATATATTCTAATATTCATCGGTGTGAAGGGTGAGATAATCGGACGAGCCAATCACTTTTTAGCTGAAATTCTCAGTTTTTCTTGGTGCTGAACAAATGACGATTGAACGTGCCTTGAAGTTCCTCTGTCCAGACCGCTAACATTCAATAGTAAAACATGCACTGTTTGAGCATGTCATGAGAGATGCTTGAATACCAATGTTTTCTTTCATATTATAAACAGGATGCAGCTAAACATGAACAAAGATACGGCACTGAAGACGGTTCATTTTAACCTCTTGATTCTTCTTATACCATGTGCCGTGTACCTCGAGAACGTGAGCAATCATGACCTCTGACAACATTTTTACATCTATTAAAACTCGATTTCTCAGTGTTTCGGATACAGGTTCACCATTTTGTTTGTGTATCTAGACTCCATCAGCTAAGCAATGCATTAAGATGGGCAGTACTAGATTGGCAGCTAGAATAGCACATTTTACAGTTGAAATTGCTAGATTCAACCGTAAGTTCTATGCTTACGGTTTGTTCTCACGTACTGCTCGCTTGAAGAAATCTGTTCCGGCGTTTTGCTTTCCTGTTAACTTTGATCTTCAAAAATATAAATGCAACGTCAATCTTTATCTTCTATCTTCTTAATTCCTGTTCTTTTATTGTTCTCTCCCCGTAATAATGTTTTCTTTTTCTCATATAGAACCCCTTCTCTCACGACCTTATGTCAGACTTATCTTGCAATGCATTGCGAGTGCGATGAATTTGCTCCAAGTTTCATAAATTACTGCAGAAGCAGCCACCCACACAGACACGTTGAAATGCAGTTTTTTTTTATAATCACATGCGCAAGAAACTAAATAAAGCTAAGAGGTAATATTTATACAATATGAATTGAAAGTAGATTTCTATCTGTGTTAATTTGTGACGTGCTTCTACTAAATGGTGGTCCATTACTCCCCTCAATAGCTTGACTCGAACTTTCTTCGTTAAATGCGAAACGGTAGGTGATCATCTCACCTGTACTTAAACTAGCAGCACAGTAATCAGTGACAAAACGAAGCTACTATCAACACTTCCCCCGCATTAATCCTGAATGAACTGCAATATGAGCAATAATCGATATTTCTGTTGTTAAATACCGTGCTGTTTTACAAACTTGAAACTGTATGTGGGTTATGCAGAGCAAGATGAGACTATCGTTTCTTCATTCGATAAAAAAAAAGTTACTTGGTCAAAATACTGACAGCTTTGGACTCGGGAACCGCCAATTAAAGCCAGCCGTAAAAGTTTAATCGGCAGAGGTCTCATCTATTGTCGATTCTAACAGGTCAAAAATATCACTACCAGCTGAAGGATTTATTATATGTACTTTGTCAAACATTTTTTGAATGATGTTTTTCATTATTTCTGCTGATTAAAAAATAAGTTTTAATAAACTGTCCGCTTCAAACAAGACACACACACGCACCTATATACTTACAAATTTGCTATGTTCTGGCGGAAGATATCTCAGTGTAGTAAATATAAACAGTATAGATGATTGAATGAACACTACATGGTGACTGTCAGTTTTCATGCCATGTATACTAAGTAACGCTCTTACTCTGAAGTTCGTATTGAAGCGTAAATCTGTCAGTTACCATGTAGATTATGTCTCCGATTTCTTGACGCATTGCTTCAGTTCTCAAGCATCGTCAAGGAATGAGTCAGTGACCATTTGAAAGAGGAGTTTTCTAAGTTTCGAATGGCTACTACAGGGGCACTGTAGTCGCGTCGTATCTCCGGCAACGTTTAGTTGTTTGTTTAACCCCGTAATGGCGAGCCCTCAGCAAAAAGCTCTCTACGTTATGGAGTTAGCGAAAAAAATACGGTTGCCATGTTGCAGCGTGCTTTTCGAATGCAATTCTACATTAATCTGGCCTCTCCTAAGAACATTTGACTGTGGTTTAAATAGTTTCAATATAGCCGGTGTCTGTGTAAAGGAAAAAGTCCAACACGACCACAAGTTTCGGAGAAACAAATGGTGAGAATCCGTGCTGCGTTTGAGGGAAGTCCACAAATCGAGCTAGCTATCTCTCAATCTACTATCTGGCATGTGCTAAGACGTCTACATTTGAAACCTTACAGACTACGCCTCCTTCAAGTACTTACCAAGAGCTTGCTCTTTGCGCTTGGCCTGTGAAATCCCATGACCTTACTGTGTATGATTGTTTCTTGTGGGGAAATGTAAAAGATCGCATTTATGTTCCACTGCTACTCACTAACCTCGATGACCTTAAGCATCGAAAAACAACAGTGATCAACTTAGTGGATCTTGGTATGTTGATACGTGTCTGGGAGGAATTCTCTTATCGCGTTGATGTTGCCCATGCTGCATGTCGTGGCTACATTGAACACAGGAATTAAAAGTTGATTGTGAGTAGAATACTTTGTGACTTGGCTGGAGTTTTCTATTGATTTTCCTTATTAAAATATTGCTTTAATGAAATCGTTTCATTCTATTTGTATAACCTATGTATATATATATATATATATATATATATATATATATATATATATATATATATATATATATATATATATATATATATTTAAATAAATTTGTCGTGGTACAGAATTTAATAATAGATAGGAAAAGACAATATTTATAAGGCATTTTTAAAAGCAAAAGCTAAAATAAAAACAACCGGTTTCGTCCCAGGACTTATCAAGTTTATTTATTCTGGGAATTTAAAAACGCTTGTAAATTAATTTTTAATTAACGAATATAATCGAATGGGGGGGGGGATTATGAATTTCAAGAAACTAAAGTCCAATAATATTCAGACCCAGCAAGCATTCCCTCTGTTTACAAAGGGAAGGCTCACGGGATCTGATATACAAGGACTCTAGAACCTTGAGATGAAATGTGGAGTGGGACCTAGATAAAATTATAAATAGGTCACCACTAAAATTTTCCACACATTTCCTTCTATTTGTTAAATGTTCAGCAATAGAACCAGAACTGTTAGTCAGTTGGCTCTACCTGGATGGACATGGTCTGTTTCATATTTTTATTGTATTTTTCAAATTTTTGAAAAAGGTGGTCTATAATGGAATCGAAATTGTGAATAAACCTTCAGAATCTGTTACGAATGATGTCTCCGTGTACTATTTAAGTTTTCAGTACACCAGGATTTAACCCACAGAATATTGCCTACGACACAGACGCAACGTGATTCTTAGAAATGGCTAGAACGCTCGAATGTTCTTCATGAAAAAAAGAGAGAACAAATATGAAATTGGAACAGTTTTCCACAATTTGAAGCCGAATATACAATATCTTATTCGGAAATTGGGAAAATACAATAAAAAAATGAAACAATCAAACTTGTTTGGTTGAATGTTTGAATACTTATTGCCTAACCTTATATATATATATATATATATATATATATATATATATATATATATATACTAAGATTAGTCATCAATCTTTTTTTTTCTAAATATGGACAAAAAACATTATTGTAATATTATTTCAAGTATATGTATTCTGTCAGCGTTCGAAGTCCTAACTTCAGATAGTTATGCACCTACCTTAGCCACGAGGTAAGCTACAAATTGATGCACGGAGACTTTTAATTTAATGTATAATAAACTGTTAGCTCAGATTCCACAATGTGCTCTCAAATGATGGCCTTATATTACACCTGTAAATATATCTAATGTCATGAAGAAACTTTAATTCCGTACCTTTGTGATATTAACCCACCTAATCTGCCAGGAAGCACGCTGGGTATTGTATTTAGAACTATATAAGCAAGAGACATCGACACACTCGCTCTTTTTCTGAAGCGAGATGGAGTAACGAGATCACGGTATATCTCACCACCGGGAGGAATTTCTTCTCTCGGTAAACCGATTAGTTAATTTCAAACAAACTATGTGGACACACATACTCACACACTACGGTTAAGTAAATAAATGTTTTCTTTCTTTTTCTGGATATATTTGTACACACCTAATTGTAATTATTTTTTTTCTCTTTTGCGAATTATAGATATGTATAAAACTCTTCCATACTTTGAAATGTATTCCTTTTAAAAATGCTGAATCCATTTCTTTGGAAAATGTGGAATTCATTTCTTTCGAATCTTAACTTAACTGTAGTGTGTGAATGTGTCCACATAGTTTGTTTGAAATTAACTAATCGGTTTACCGAGAGAAGAAATTTCTCCCAGTGGAGACAAATACCGTGTTCTCGTTACTCCATCTCGGTTCAGAAAAAGAGCGAGTGTGTCGATGTCTCTTGCTTATATAGTTCTGAATACAACACCCAGCGTGCGTCCTGGCAGACTAGGTGGGTTAATCCCACAAAGGTACGTAATTAAAGTTTCTACATGACATTAGATATATTTACAGGATTCGCTTGGCGTAATAGAAGGCCATCATTTGAGAGCACCCAGTGAAATCTGAGCTAACAAATTAGTCTGAATTACCAGTTTATGGTGCAGGTGACCACGGATACCATACGGCAACCTGGCTGGGTGACACTGTGCCATCCGTTTTACAGCCCGGACCTTGCTCCAACAGATTACCATCTCTTCTGTTCCCTGAGCAACCAACTTCGTGGAAAATCCTTCACAAATGCGACAGACTTGCCGCAGACATTCACAGATTTCTTTGAGTCAACTGATTTTTACCACTAGGACATTGAGCAGCTGGAGGCTCGTTGACAAAATGTTCTGGATGCCGATGAAGATTACTTTGAGAACTAACGGTATCACAAATTTGCTCTACACCTGTTTTTTTTTTTTAATAAATCAAAAACGGCACGAATATTTTGGTTACCTTTAATTATCTAGGTAAGGTAGTATACATAAAATGTCACACAGAAATCCGCTGACAAAAAGGAAAAGTGAAAGATGCCTTCCAAAAACTAAGCAAAATATTAAGAGATGTGAATATATGGTTATAAACAAAAATAATTCTGAACTGCTATGTATTATCTAATCTTTTCTATGACACTTCCCAATTACAATTTGATGTAGAAGGAACTCGAAGCGACAGTGATGTGGTTTTATACCGAAGGAGGGCTGGAGAATTTCACACTCGCAGCACATATTAAATATAAGAGAATCAGGTGGAAACAGCAATAAACTACTTAACATATCTGCGTGAACAAATAGAAGAAAAGAGTCAATGAAGAATGGTGTGTCTGTGAATGCTAGACCATTTCCTCACAAATGAAGATGAGACTCCAGGCAACAGAGGCATGCTCGTACAGAAAGATGCTTAGAATAACAGAGTCGGAACATGTGAGAAACAAGGAAGTTTAAAAAAAACAGGAACGAAAATGACACTTGTGCTTAGGATTCGAAATGGATGAAATTTCTTAAGCAAATTATGAGAAAAGACGGCTTGGAGATTTTAACACCCACTGTACATACTGAAAGCAGAGAGAAAACAAGTAACTTACTAGCATGTATAAACGATAGCAGTACAAAGACAAACTTTACTAAGGGCTACAAAGGACAGGAAATTGAGGAGAGCCATGATGCTGGACTGGGAGGGATAGTAAGGATGCGAGAAATAGGAAGTTGCGGAGAACCATGATAGCACACATCCTGAAGGTCACAGCAGAAGTGCCAAAATTTAATTACAACCATAAAAGCCAGGACATAATGGAGAGTCAATATCACTCACGTCTTGAAGGACAAATCAAACAGAAAAAGAAAGGGTTAAAATTTACTTATAACTCTAAAAGCCAGGAAGTTGTGGAGAGACATGATCGTTTTCGTTTTGATGAAAATAAAATATCACAGTGAATGTAATTTAAAATTGCCGTTATTTTCTGACAATACAGATACAGATGTTTAATAAAAATAATGGAATAATATTGAATGTTTTCAATCTAATTTGGATATAACTAACTTGCTTTTAACTAAATATGTCACAAAGAAATGGAAGAAAAGTCAGGCTGTTACGTGACAAGTTTCGGTCATATTTTACCGATCCAAAAATGGAGTTAGAATGGGAAATTATTTCTCACGAAGCGTATTCACAAAACTTAGTGGCACTGGAGTCTTATTTGTTTCGATCAATGCAGCAGGGGTGGGAAATTATAATAAATTATTTTACTAAACACGCATACAGGCTATATATGTGTGTGTGAGCGCACTTGTGTATGTGTGTGTATGTGTGTGTGTATGTGTGTGTGCGTAGTAAATAATTTATTATAATTTTCCATAAAATACTATATTTTGGTGAGGGGTGGTTCTTTTTGCAAAACTATATATAAAATAACAATGACATATGGTTAATATTATGTGATAAATAATTAAACATTTATTTTCATTATTTAGTTCCGAACTGTTGTAGTCCCAATCTATTAGGATTTTTTCTGAAAATGATGCAGGTATTGTATATGTTAACTTATTTTTAAATGTAAAATAGCAAGCAAATAGGTAAAATTATATTTCGTTTTAAAGAGTATTTCATATACCTTTTGTCCAAATGATCCATTTTTTCACTTACTGTATGCATATTATTCAAACCTCTTAAATGAGATATCAAAAAATATTTCGTCAAATTTACTTTTGTGAATCTGGAAGACATCTTTATGAATATTGGCTGAAACGCAGCTCTGTCTACTCGAAACATGAATAAAGTTTGCGGTGAAGTATCTGTTAGCACATACACTGTGTAACATTGTTTTTAGAAACTGCCTCGTGTAGAAGCCAACCATGAAGTTAAGAAAGGTTGTGAATGTTAGCCTTCCATTGAAATTGATATTGAAAACATCAGTGGAGGCAATTTCTCGAAGCAATATTCAAAAGCTTGCAAGAGACCTAGTACTGGATCAATTTCTAAACATTTTAACAAAACTGGAAAGTCTAAAACGTTGGACAAATGAGTACGACATGAATTAAATAAAAACCCGAAAAGATCGTCGATATGAAATCTGTTCGGATCTCCTTTTGGGCAACAAAAATGACCCATTTTTCGATCACATTGTGACATGTGATGAGAAATGGATCCTGTATGGCAACTGATGACATCCAGGGTTAGGGTCAAATTGAAAGGAATCTTCTAAATACTGTCCAAGATCCCGTGGTTCCATCAAAAGCAGGTTATGGTGACTGGTGGTCCAAAGTTGGATTGATTCGACACAGTTTTCTGACTCGTGATCAAACAATCACAGCTGAAAAGTATTGCTAATAAATCGATCAAATGCATCAGAAATTTCTGTCCAGAACTATACAGCAGAAAAGACCCAATACTCTTGAACAATAATGCTTGGCCATATGTTGCACAATGAACGCTACAGAAATTGAATGAAATGGGCGACAATACTCCGCCTCATTCACATTATTCACCTGGCATATGGCCAATTGATTACCACTTGTCAAACGTTTCTTTTGAGTCTGTCTATATTTCTGAGATGAGGTATTATATACATTATATACATTATTCGGACTATTGTCCTCATCTTTTTCGCCATATTTATCACAACGTTTCGGCCGTTGTACGCTCCGACCTTCTTCAGGTGGTTGGAATGTCGAACTGAACCCTTTATTTCGCTCACTGGGGTAGACTGTTCTAGTTCCACGTGCCATGTTTGATGGATGTCAGTCATCAGTTATCTCCTGCTAATTTCCCCCTGAAAGTTCTCCACTGCCTTAACCGAGTATTGAACTCACACTCTTTGGGTCCTGTCACTGGATCTAACCAACGCCTTTATCCACTGTGCTTGAGGACATCTGGGTTTGAATTTCTGGGTATTATAAACCTAATGTCCTCAGCAACCATTTTTATCAGTGCTCATATTGCAATTTTGCTGTTATCATTGCATGTTTTTACCAGAGCTCATATTGCAACTTTGTTGTTATCATTGCTTTTCTCTGTCACTCTTTATTGTATTTATTTCTATGCTTGGTCGGCTCAGGATATTTTTGTGGCCTAGCATATGTGCTGTTCCTTAAGTTTACGAATTTTCCAATGGTGTTCCTTGTCTATGATCGCAACATGATCCCATAGAGGGCGGTGATCTCCCTTCTCTCTCCATATGTGGTCAGCCACGCCTGATTTTTCTACTTCCCCTCGTGTTACAGCTTTCTGGTGTCAGTATAAGTAGTACCCTACAACGTAACAACTACCCTGGGTACATGGCAGTAGCCCCCAAAAACAAGAGGAGGAGGACAACAACACTCAGAAAACAGTCTGCCTACCTTATGTGAAGGGGTAATACAAAGGATCTGTGGTCCATATAACATCAGGACAACCTTCAAAAGCTTGACGGCACTTCGCAGATATCTCTCCCGAGTGAGACCCCCCCCCATAGAGGAGAACATGACTAAAAACTGGGTGGACGCTATCCCGTGCAGCTGCGGAAAGGAATATAAAGGAGAGACAGTCCCCCCCCCAAGGTAAGGCTTCAAGAACACCAGAAAGGTAATCACAACTTTATACCCTTCAGACTTCATCAGATTATTGTCAAACTGAGTAACCTTCAGGTAATTTCTAATTGAATACTTTAGTTAATTTATGGGGACCCTTTGTTCTCGTTCCACTGACAAGGTCTAGGGATATCTATTCTAGTTCTTACTTAGTTTCTTACTTATTTAACAATGATAATTGCTTGCCCAGTTTCCACTGAATACAGGTAGACACAGCCCTGCCAATAGATTTTACTCGCAATTATCATGTCACTAACGATTTAGTCACTCGCTGAAGGTTTCACTTGTTACAGCAGCTTCTATTGAAGCATTACTGTCAGTTCTTTTTCTTTACTGGCTAATGGTTCCCATATCATATTTAGAAATTCAGACAGAAATTATATTGTTTTATTTGAAATTTAAGAAATGTTCCTTTGATTTAAGATAATATCGATCATTGAAACAACATAGTCGTAAGACCTCTCTCTCTCCTTCTCTCTTGCCCTTTGTCTATCTCTCTAACACACACACACACACACACACATATACATAAATATATACATACACACACGCGCGCGCGGACTAGCTTACACACCCAACTATACAAACATAGGTACAGACACATATAATTAGTATTTAAACAGTACAGTAATAATAAAAGATTAAGCTTAAAATAAGCTAAAAGTTTTTAAAAAATAATATAAACTGATGGCTCAATAAGAAAAGTCGACCAACCTAAATAATATAACATATTACAAAAATAGTATTGATACAATAATATCAAAATCTGCTACTCAAGGTTTCCTTCAATAGCAATCTGACGGATATAATGTCGTATTATATCAACCTGATTCCAAGACGAAAATGAATGTGATACTTGACAAGAATTACATTCATTTTCGTCTTGGAATTTTAACCGAAATTACCTGAAATTGAGAAAAATTAAAATCTATGTCTGAGGATGGTAAATGTTTTTTTACCGAAAGTACTTGTAAGCAATATGAACCAAACATTTAATCCATTGTACAATTAATAAAAACAAGGATCATGTCGTTCAACGAGTGGTCAATGAGTTAATACCTTCTTAATCTGTTAGGAAAGTGAGTTCGCCATTAATTACATTAACTTTATTGATTTATTCTTTGAATGACTATTTAACAATGTTAATTAAGGTACATTATTTATATATTATATATATATATATATATTACTATATATATATATATATATTTGAATATATTATTTTAAATATATTTTATTTATATATATAACATATATTGACAGGCTTACTATTTCACCCGGCATCAGTTATTTTTGTTCAGGATGGATAGATTTTCTTTTTTCCATATTTGAATGTTCGTTTTTGGTTTCTTTTTTTTTTTACCTTTTTTAAAATCTTTTGATTATTTTAACCCATTGGAACATTTATTTTTCATTTGCAGATCTAGAATATTAGTGTATAGTGTCTTATGAACGTCTGAACAACGGCTAAACTCTAGCAACTCTAGATGAAACTCTGGCTTAAACTATTTCAACCTAGTGTTAAACTCTATTAAACTCTAGTTAAACTGTGTTAAACTTGTTCTCTAGGATGAATAAACAGATTTTCTTTTTCTAGAGTTAAACCAAACTGTAAACTCAGTTTTGATAAACTGTTCGTTTTGGTTTCTTTTTTTTTAAACTCTGGCCTTTTTTTCTGGAAAACTCTTTTGACAAATATTTAAGAAACTAACCCATTAAACTCTAGAACATTTAGAAAATTTTTTCAACTTGAGTTAAACAGATTAAACTCTAGAGTTAAACTCTCTCAGAATATTAAACTCTGTGTATAGTGTCTTATGAAACGTAAACTCTAGAAAACTCAAGAAAACTCTAGAGTTAAAGTTCTTGGAGTTAAACTCTAGCCTTAAACTGCAAACTCTAGAAAGAGAGTAAACTCTAGACTTAAACTCTAGAGTTAAACTCTAGCCTTAAACTTTAGAGTTAAACTCTAGACTTAAACTCTAGACTTAAACTCTAGACTTAAAGAGATCAAGATTGAATTAGTGAGTAACAATCCAGGATTCAATTGACAATATTAGAAATATAGTGTGGAAGTAGACTTTAGAATGAATTCAATGTATTCGGTACTTGTTTCAATGCTTCAGTAAATCCATATTGTCTCATTTTTTCAGTTCTTTTGGTTCCCACCTATTTTCCTGATGAAATTGTTTTTCTGTGTGACGGAATTCTGCTGTAAATACTAACAGAACGTTTGTAGCCAACAGACCAAACATGAGGAATTATCATAAAAAGAAAACCTGTTCTTTGATATGAGCGTTTTATTTCGTTGAAATGTACCGGTAAAAAAGCATAACGGGCTAAATAAAGAGAAAAAAACTGAAACTGAAATCCAATGAACGTGGTAACTGAAATTGCAGCTTCTCCATCATTAAGCAACGTCATACATATCAATAAAATCGCTAATAACTCTACGTCTCATTAATTTCTTCAGCCCTACGCAACTCAATAAAGCCACTAAGACACAAGAGGTTACTTAAAGAGAATGAAACTGAGAAAAATGGTAACGAGGAGAAAAACAATAAAAAGAGCACGATTCAAGGAAGCAGAAGATGACGATTAGTATATGCATTTAAATTAATGAAAATTGCAGTTGACAGGAAAGCAAGAAGACGCAAGAGAGTTCTACAACTGAGAAAAGAACTATTAGAATAGAATTTACGGTTGCACTTAGTAATTTCAACACTAAAATGTTGAGAGCTAGCTGCAAATATAGTACTACACTTACAAATACAAATCTTGAAATTCAAGAAATAGTACTTAACAGTACTTCACGCATGTTTTGAAGTCTATTGTCTATGTAAATTTCCAGCCATATGGTTAGGCTTGCGAACATGCCAATCTGTTCAACCATCTGTTGCCTCAATGATTTCTGTTGCTTTTATTCAACATAAATCAGATAATAAATTTCAATAATAATTTCAATCTTGACCTCTCCCAATCATGGGTCAATAGTAATTTTTCCATTGTTATCCACATAATCTTAATTCGTTACCACATTCCCTTCCATACATATCACACTCGTCATTAAGCATGTCTATTTTGCTCTCTATAACTCTCTAAATTGGGTAGCTGTCAATCCTTTTATTAAGTTGACGTATAGTACTAAAATAATAATGACAACAATAACAGTAATAATAATAATAATAATAATAATAATAATAATAATTTGTCAAAGTACAAGGACCTTGAAATAGAAATCGCGAAAATGTGGCATATGGGAACATCAACAATCCCTGTTGTAGTTGGAGCCCTAGGACTGGTTGGAAAAGATTCCAGTAGACTAATTGAAGGGATACCTGGAAGTCAATGCCTCAAGGAGATACAGAAAATTGTTCTGACAAGTACAGCCCACACCTAACGAAGGGCTTTATCTATGTAATCTTTTTTTTTCTTTTTTTTTTTTTGTCAGTGGAAAGTGTCATGACGCCATTTCTAACCTTAGGTCCCTGGGCGGGACCCGGAAAGAAATGTGTAAACGCCAGAAATCAAAGAAAATAAAAATGATAATAATAATAATAATTTGTATAATTGTACAGTACTCCTAATGAAAATAAACAAATTTTGATTTTTAGAAATACGTATTTTTTATCTTTTTGCTATTATAACAATTATTTCAATTAATTTCCTTATAAAAAATGTATTTTTAAGTAGTGTACAAATTATACGCTATAAAATTTAATTTAAAAACGTCTTTTCCGAACATTCACACGTTTTATAAATAAATAATTTCCTCAACAGGCATTATTTACATGATCAAAAGTTTGGAAATAACAGAAAAATATTACTCAAATTCGCACTGTAATGTTTTTTTTTTCTTTTCAGACATTAACAAAAGAAACAGTGCGTATAGATGTGTTTTGTTACGATAAGAGGGAAAAATATCATTTGCCTGTTAGTACGGCAACAGGCTTCTGTTCGGAAATTGGAGACATTTTTAAAATTTTAAGTAAATAATATAAACTGCTTATTTTGTTGTAATGTTCCTTATTTTCATTGCTTAGGGAAACAGATAATTTATGTAGAAGATTGTTCGGGCGAAAAGCATTTGCTCGATTCATGACGACAGATGCGCCTTCACATCGGATCGATCCTGCGCAACATGCTGAGTGCAGAATGAAGACTCTCACGAGACATCCGCACACCGCAGTCGTAATAATTGTCTCTATATATTGTATAAGCACAAGACTGTCGACATTGGATAATTAAGTACGTTCTCAGAGTCTAGATACCCTTTTCTCTGTGTATTTCAAATAAGGTGTAACAAGCAGATCAACTACTAGAAACTGAGGTTATAGTCGACACTTATTGTATTGACTACAACTGACTAAATGTAGAGTGAATGAGGCGTGAAAAAACAACATAGATATTGAGGGTGATTGCTTAATGAGTGGATAGTATCAAAGAAATATTATGCAAATGAGCGACTACATAGTAACGTGTAACTTGTGTTTGTAGATAGTTATATAGAAATGTATTTCCGCTTGAGTCTCACGACAAAGATTAGGGGTTGACAGTCTTGATTAAGCTTTAAGTTTTCGTCGTTTACAAGTAAATGAAATCCAAATCAATAAAACTAACAGCTGCTGATTTTTGACCTGTTGTGGATCACTTGTATGTATGCATTATCGACTATTAAAGTTTTCTTTTTCCGGTGACCTTTAGGTGAAAACAGACTCACATCAGCATCACTTTTTGGTCGTCTGCTTAAAACTGAAGTTTTAATTTTTCTTTTTATTTTGTTTGTCTGTTTGTTTGTTTGTTTGCATGATCTTTAATTCATGTCTGTTATGCATATTTCAAATTTAGATACGGTAATGTTAGGAATAAGAAAGAAACTGGAATATCAGAAAATTTAGTGTGAGACGCTTTCATATTTGACTATGATATTGCAATATTATCAGCCGAGCGACACACATACACACAACGATGAACCTATGGAGTCACAAACGCACATCCCTATCTATCCCTTTCTTTCAATCTTTCTTTCTTTCTTCTCTCTCCCTCTGTCTCTCTCTCTCTTTATATATATATATATATATATATATATATATATATATATAAACATGCAAACGCACACACACATACACACACACACATACACGCACACACACACATATATATAATGGTAGTGTAATGATTATCAAACTTGTCTAGATCGAACAATTACGACTGAACAGTGAGTTCGATCCTCACTGGGTGCCCCCTACTTTTGGCCTTGTACCACATCTAAGCTAGGCTTTGAAAATCATATATATATATATATATATATATATATATATATATATATATATATATATTCAAACATATATAGTTAAATATAAAGACACCGAACATCTATTATGTTTTATCATGTGCCGTTCTAAGTTATGCATAATTGCTTTAATTTTAGGAGAAAATTTGTCCAACATTTGTATTCTTTTTATTATGCATTTCTTCGACCTAAGCTTTTGGATCACATGAGCCATGCTCAGAGTGGTTTATGGATATTTCAACGAAGATATTCACCATCATATTGATATCCTGTTAAGTTTACATAAAATCTCCGACTGACGCCAATTCAGACGGGTTTCGATCCTAGCTAGAGGCAACCGGACGTCTAGCCACACTGATGAGCTTTGATACAGCGAAACAGTCTGTCTGTGGATGACAATATATGAATATATATATATGAATATATATATATATATATATATATATGAATATATGAATATATGAATATATATATATATATATATATATATATATATATATATGTATATTTAACATTGAATTCAACAGATAAAATCTTTTTTTTGTTTAATTTTGAAAAGAACTGAATTGAACTGAACTGAATTTTGCAACGATTATGATATACTGCGTTGAATTTAATTAAACTATATATATATATATATATATATATATATATATATATATATATATATATATATATATATATGCTAAGATTAGTTGTCAGTCTTTTTCTAAATATGGACAAAAACACTATTGTAATATTATTTCAAGTATATATATTCTGTCAGCGTTCGAAGTCCTAACTTCAGATAATTATGCACCTACCTTAGCCACGAGGTAAGCTACAAACTGATAATTATTGATGCACAGAGACTTTTAATTTAATATATAATAAACTGGCAATTCAGACTAATTTGTTAACTCTGATTTCACTGGGTGCTCTCAAATGACTTTATATATATATATATATATATATATATATATATATATATATATATATATGTGTGTGTGTGTGTGTGTGTGTGTGTGCGTGCGCGCGCGTGTGTGTGCGTGTGTATATATATATAGATATAGATATAAAGTCAGAGAAAGAGAGATTTAATTAAACGAGTAGCATTCACATGACGGGCCCAAGACAATAGCAAAACATGTATAGAGTCACACACACACACACACACACACACGCATATGCAAACATGCATAAATGTATTATGTATCTATATATCAATCTAGCGATAGGGTGAGTGTATATATATATATAAAGATATTTTGAAAAAGACAAACAGTTATTTTAGCGCATCATCATCATCAGCTTCATCATCAGTTCCTTATTCTTTTTAACAATTATCTGAAGACTGGATATATATTTTTTCATATATATGAAAGAGTGCTTAAAAATCTCCACCCATCTTCCAAAATCAGTAATGAGAATTATGAAATAGGGGAATGGAATTGGCTGAGAATTTTTCATCACTTCGCATATATATATATATATTTTTTTTTTTTTTTTGACTGCTGAGCCAACGCCAAGCAAGCTATGCTACGGACAATCAAAACTGTTGCTATTAATGTTGCATTGAATCCAACAGGTGCTGTTTCGTGTAAAAACCGCTGGGTCTGTACAAAACCATATATATATATATATATATATATATATATATATATATATATATATATATATATATATATATGTGTGTGTGTGTGTGTGTGTGTGTGTGTGTGTGTGTGTGTATGTATATATATATATATTATTTTGCTTACATTTGATATAAAATAACCGATTTTTTTTTTCCATTTTTAAGCTAGATTTGAATAGAAAAATAACATTTTGAATTATTAAATATTTCTTCCGTTTGGTAGCTTTTAGTTTTCGAAAAATTAAAACCGAATACAGTAATTAAAAAGACATACTTTCTTTTCGTTTGTTTTTCCTTAAAAATTTAACTGACTAGATGCACCTTGTCCAGAGAAACTACTGTATTTCTTTAGTAGTTGTAATGGTAATAGTAGTTACAATTCGCAGACACATCATTGGAAAGTGTAGCCGTGTGCTCAGCGTTAGAAGTGGTACTTGGTCATATTATGAAGGAGATACAAGAAGCTAGAAAACGAACATCAGCAGTAGAACTAGCAGCAGTTCTAATAGTCAGTAACGTAGTAAAAGAAAAAAACGCCCAGCAGCAGTGGCAGTAGTGGTAGCAACAACCGCAGTCGCAACACCAGCAGCAGCAGCAATAGTAACAACAGGCAATGAGTCGTCATCATATTGATAGTAACCTTAGTGTCATGTATATATGAGCATATTCACAATTCACTTGGACACGCAAATATACAGTGTAGGGTGCTCTGTGCTACACTTGGCCCGGAAACGACTAAGTATCTCCCACACTCTTATACTACAACGACATCTCTCTTTCTTTCTCTCTCTTTTCTAGTTTTCTTTCTATCTATCGCTTGACTGCTTTTTGCCTGGTCATATATACATATATATATATATATATATATATATATATATATATATATATATATATATATATATATTTCCTATATGGAAGGGAATCGCTGTGTACCTACATCAGAGAAGGATGTGATAAAGAATACGCGAAACGTATTTTCCCGGTTTACAGAAGTAGTTGTGTTTCTTTTTTTAGGAATTGTCTTGTTTTTCGACATATAAAATTGGGCAGGATATAAGAGACAAAAAAAAAACGGAGATAAACATACTCTAAAGAAAGAGGAAATTAACAAGAAAGGTTAGGAAAGAAAGAAAAAAAGAGAGAAGAAAAATACCAAACACGTGAAGGAGAGTTAAAAAAAAAAAGAAAAAAAAAGCACGCCTGAGAGTGAGGGGGTGTTTGTCAACTGATGTACATATCTATTCGTACTAGTTTATGTATCCACGGGTAAGAAATGTGCTAAGATATATATTTATATGCACGCGCCCTGATACAACACTATAAAGACTGCCCAGCACTTTACCTATTTCACATATAGCTGCTCTCGCCACTCTAACTACATAACGATATCGATACATATATACGTACATAGAGTTGCAGTCTATGCATATATAAATCAATCTTAAACATTCTTCAATTTTTAGAGCCGACAGTCAACTGAAGAAATATACTTTCTTTAACCTTTTCGCTATCAGCATTACAAAAATGAACCAGCTTTAATATCCAAAACTATACAAACACATGTAAAATGTACTAACAAGCACTTACAAACAAGCCCCTACCTATATATATTTAAAAACATATTTATAGTCAGAAACAGACTATAAAGCAAATATTATTCTTTATTAGGGTGGTGAGTCTGGAATGAGTACACTCACTATGGAACACAGAGGAAGCAGAGATGTAAGCCGTACCGGTGGTCGTGGAGGCAAAGGTGTCACTGCTGGTGACACAAACAAAGAAATGGCTAACCACACCGGCAATTACGCGAACGGTGTTGGAGCTGTTACAAAAAATGCCAATGGTCTGTCAAATACTGGAGTGCCACCCGGGGGTGCCGGCAGCGGAGGAGGTGGTGGTAATGGAGATGAAAATACAGCAACGTTGAACGGCCTCCTAGGACCAGCGGATGGGCCTGCAGGGGCCGAGATGGTTAGTTTCACTAAACTGTTTACACAAAATTGGCTGGACGTGTTCACCTATTGTATGGTGTTTGGTAGTTTTGGCATGGGTGTGGCATGCCTGGGACCTACTTTGCTTGACCTCGGATGCCAGACGGGAACTGACCTGAGGGAGATGTCATGGGTCTTCTTTGTACAACTTCTGATGACTTCTATCGGATCTATAGTAGCTGGAGTACTAGCAAACAGGTAAGTAATATTCATTATTTTTCGTGTTGATTTGTTGTGAGCATTCTTATATGAAGGTGAGTCAGTATGTTCATGACATAACACAAAGTTATTAAATAATCTAAAGAGTTTGATCTAAAAGTTTCATTGTATAATGTTCGTTCTATGTGATTAGTCGTGGAGATGTGGGCTAAGTGCATTGACAAGGGAAGGAGATTACGCTGAAAAATAGTTATTTATTTTGTCAATTTTTTTTTTATTTTCATAATTATGCTGCGAATTATTGATTTGTTTTCAATTGGAACCTGACGATTGCATTTTGCATGAAAGTCAGAGTTGTGCAACCGGTAAGAAAAAAAAAGTATATTTATTATTAATATAAATTTTAGCTCTGATAATATACATCGAGCACTATCTTATTAAAAGCAGCACCCAATATGCAATATTTTATATTCATATATATGTGTGTGTGTGCGTATGTGTGTGTGTGCTTGTGAGTGTGCGTGTATATGCTTACATATATATACATATATAATAAGGAAAAGACCTTAAATATTCATCATATAATCGTTTATATGATGATTATTTAAGTCTTTTCCTTATTTATTTATATTGCTCTGAATATAAATTTATACAATGAGCTCTCATCATGGATTTATTTTTTAATAATTTTATATTAAAAAAACCTCCTTGAAATAATCTCTACCACCTACGGATTTGATTATATATATATATATATATATATATATATATATATATATATACACACACACACACACACACACACACACACATATATATATATATATATATATATATATACATATGAAATATATATAAAATATAAATGTCAAGCAATGTGTCATTTAATATATTATTTTCCATTTGGTATTCACATACACACACACACAAAACACACACACACATATATATATATATATATATATATATATATATATATGTGTGTGTGTGTGTGTGTGTGTGTGTGTGTGTGTGAACGCAAAAAAAATAAATAAATGTTGCAATTAAATGTTGCGGATACAATTTCAGTGAAACCCAGAGCTGTGACAAAATAAATGAACATTTCATTTTATTTTCCACTTTTAATTCTCAATTCTTATACTGAGCTCTTTAATAAGAAAAACTAATATCTTTCAGAAATACCTAACCATTTAAAAAAAAAAAAATATATATATATATATATATATATATATATATATATATAGATTGCGGGGGTGATGCAATGGATAGTTGTTTGCAATGTCAAAGTGGAGAGACGCATTCCAGTCGAGTTACATACACTGATGCGCAAATACCCACGTGAAATGCATGTATCCATCGATTCGTCTCCCCCAGATGAGGATCAAATAGTAAGTTATACTTGGCTTGAGCCCTTGGGAGTGTGACAGCCGTTTGCAACCGTTCTCTCTATTCAGTTCTTTCGAAAAGAGTGGTTCGTTTAGTACAAGACTTTACCATTATAATTAAATCAAAGGTGCGGGTAGTCTGGCTTATCAGCTCCCAAAAGGGAATCGTTTATACATGTTCGAATTTCCACTCGATAACTGTTCATGTTAGTTCACTTGGTAATAATTATCTTGAGAAAGTAATAAATCATCTTATTGCTGTATTTCTATATCACGAATATCTTCATGATATGTAAAGATTCTTCTTCATAGAATGATCTTCATAGAATGTTTTTTATAGAATGGTCCTTCTAGAATAGTCTTTAGAGAATGGTCTTTTAGAATGTTCTTTCTAGAATGCTCTTTAGAGAATGGTCTTTATAAAATCTTTATAGAATGGTCTTCATAGAATACTCTTTATAGAATGAACTTTATAGAATGATGTTCATTGAATCCTCTTTATAGAATAGTCTTTATAGTATAATCTGTATAGAATGATCTTTATAGAATGGTCTTTAAGACCTTCATAGAATGATCATTATAAATTCCTCTTTATAGAATAGATTTTATAGAATCATCTTCATAGAATCATCTTCATATAATTGTTTCTATGGAATGATTTTATAGAATGGTCTGGATAGAATAGTCTTTACAGAACGATTTAAATAGAATGGTTTTCATAGAGTTTTCTTTATAGAATTTTTTCTGTCATGATCTTTTAATGCATACGACGTTAAGAAGAGTTAAGGATTTTTAAACAAAATGATGTATACTGAAACAATGTTTTAGATTACTACTTACTGTTGAAATGATTCGCATGGATAAATGAAATTATATTTTGGCTGAATGAAGCAACAGGTTTGAATATTTTAATTTATTCAGATATTTGGATTTTTATCTTTAAAAAAAATCCTTTATTTTACTGTTAACATAAGCCATAAGAATACGTTTTCAGGATCAAAGATTTAAGTCGTTTACTAACTTTATGTACACTTGAAAATAGAATAAAAAAAAATAATATAATATTCAGTTAGAACCAAAGTCGCAACGCTATCAGTAGAAATCATTTTTCAGTTAATCTTTTTGACACTACAAGTTTTCGTGACATTTTTTTTTTAGAATAAAGTAAACAATTAAAAAAAGATTGAAATAATCTTCATTTTTACAGAAAAATATATACAATTATACGCAAGGTTGAATAAAGCGAAAATGATGTAAAAAGAATATAGATGAAAAATTAGTCACGCGGAATTAAATATTCTAATAAAGCCTGGAGTGTGAAAGAAATTTAGGTATCTCTCATTTCGGTAATGGGTGGGGGCTTGAATTGTTGTCACTGATTTATAAATGATCACTGCGCGTGGACGTGCAGAGGTAATTACCCAAATTATGTAATGTGGGTATTTATTAAATAGCTACGTACATGACTTTAATTTATTGTTTTAACTGAAAATACAAAATTATATGGAGAAGTGTAAGCTTAAGGTATATATATATGAACCCATATATAGTTACTTATATGTATATGTGTGCTTGTTTGTGTGCGTGCGTGTGCATTTATGTGCACCTATATATGAATAGATAGAAAGCTGTTGTATATGTGGTTGAGTGTGTTTTAATCATGTATACAGACACACACACACACATATATATATATATATATATATATATATATATATATATATATATATATGTATATTGAGAGAGGGAGAAAGAAAGAACTGAAAAATACAGATAAGAAATTGTGTCTGAAAAATTTGTCGGCACAGCCCAATTCCCAGAATCAGAACGAATAAAAATTTCATATCCAAGAACTTTTCCTTACACCTTCACACACACACACACACACACACACACGCATAAATATATATATATATATATATATATATATATATATATATGTGTGTGTGTGTGTGTGTGTGTGTATTTATGTATGTATATATATATATATATATATATATATATATATATATATATATATATTCACACACACACACATCAAATAAGGTGAGATGGATAAATTTTCGTCTAAATTGTACAAAAATGAAAATTACACTGACTTCCCATTTTAAAAGATATATTGACCAAAATGGCACAAAAATATCTTGAAATACTTATGAGTAAATTGTTTCAATAAAATCGCCATTAGCTTTAAGCACAGCCTCTAGACAATTTCGGAATTTCTTGCAATTCTTCTGGGTGGTCTCTTTGTTTAACTTGGTGAATGCTGCGGTAATTCTTGCCTTCAGTTCATCTTTGCTGTTAAAAGGCGTTTTGTTTGTCTCTTGCGCAGTTGCACCCCACAAATAATAATCAAGAGGGTTACAGGCTGTATAGCTAGATAGCTAGATATAAGGGGTGATGTGGTCGCAGAAATTGTCTGACAGCCATAATTGTGTTCTCCCGCTTGTGTGGCATGGTGCAGAGTCCTGTTGCCAGACATAAGGTCTTCCAGCAGCCACCTTCTTGATAGCACTACCTCCTCGAAACACTTAATGTAGGCCTCCGTGTTGGGTCTGAGGCCCTGTAGGAAGGTGAATGAAGGCCATCCCGAATGATCATTCCAAACAACATGATGTTCACTGGATATATCAACCAACTCTTTCTGAATCCTCTACACTGTCCTCAGATTGTCACCCAAACTCTCAAAAAAGCTCGTATTGGAGCTTCCAGCGCGAATGTCAAACATTACAGCATGCCGTTTCCAAGGTTCTGGCAGAGTGAATTGCGTCAGGGGGTTCTTTTTTCTCACAGACGGTGCTTAACTGACCCTACTATACTGTGTAGAATAATAAAAAAGCAAAGTCTTGAAGCAGGTGGCTTGTAGTTCGAACAGTATCGGTAATTAATTTATTATTGTTTAAAATAGCATTTTATTGCTATTAACCAGAACCACTTTCATAAAAAATTTCTGGACTGTTCATTCATTGCTTTGTCTTAATTCTTATTCTAAATAACTGTATAGTGACTTTATTGCCGCCCTATATATATATATATATATATATATATATATATATATATATATATATATATATATATATATATATATTATAATTATTTTTAAAAAATATGATTACTTTGTTACATAAGAGTTCTCATGTTTCAAAAAACAAGAGCCGATATATATATATATATATATATATATATATATATATATATATATATATATATATATATATTTATTTAAAAAATGTGATTCCTTCGCGACATATGAGTTCTCATGTTTCAAAAACGAGCCGATATATATATAAACAGTAGAGCAAAATATTATAATTATTTTCTTTTTTAAAAATATGATTCCATCGTGACACAGAAATTTCTACATTTCAAAATGGAACTAAAATTGTAAATCTAATCTTAAAAATTAAATTCAAAATCCAGCGTTCCGTTCCATTGTTCTAGCATCGCTTGACAATGGAACGAATCTCTGGATTTTAAGTTTAATATTTAAAATTAAATTTACAATTTTAGTTTCATTTTTGAAACATAGAAATTTCTGTGTCACGATGGAATCATATTTTAAAAAGAATATAATTACGATATATATATATATATATATATATATATATATATATATATATATATATATATATATATATATATATGATTGTTTTTATGACTTCACCGTAGACAATTTCAAACTCTCGAAAGAGATCCTGCCTACCAGGAAGACAATACATACGTTAATCAGACACATATTATTGATTCTTTTTTAATCAAAATTGTTCGGATTGATATTTGCTGCTAATATATACACCTGTTCTCTTGCTATCACCGAAGTTAAGCAATGTTGAGCCTGGTTAGTAACTAGATGGGTGAGCACTTGGGAACACCAGATGCTGTGAGCTTTGATGTATGGTCGGTGTTATGTATAACGGCTCGCTATCGGAAGTTGTAGATCCGAATTCCAATTCCACTCGGGTCCGTTATACTTACACGCAAATACCCTTGAGAAAGATATGAATCCACATCTTATCTCCCCTAGCAATGGGTTATTTACTAGAATTTCTCTCAGTAAATCATTTTAGTCTCCAAAACTTTCTTAAAATATAAAAACATTTACTGGCTTTAAATAACCTGCAAGAGGTTGACAAGACGTTAAAACGAATCAGTCAGCAAGTACGTTTTACGAGGTAGAGTTACTATCCCTACGTCCAACCAGTTTTGAATCTGAAGTTGTCTTTCTCCCTGACTGATTGCCGACCAAGATTAGACTGTCAAATGTTTAACCCATAGCTTGTGTGATGGAGAAGATATGGTTTCATAATTTTCGCGAAAGTATTTTGGAAGAAAATGGGCACAACGGCTTCCACCAGAATTTAAGTTCGGCTCTTCGATTACACCTTACATTCCTATAACCGCTTGTCCTATCCTTACATCCCTTTAAGGCGTATGCACGGACAATAATTAAATAAATAGCCGAGTAAACTTTTATGGCATTTGTAAGATTCCTCCTACATCATATAAAATGTGGGACTTTTTTATTAGTCTATTGTTATTATTATTATTAGTAGTAGTAGTAGTATTAAACAAACAAAATGATTGAAGTTACTCTTGCAATATTTTTAAACACATAGAGAAGAGCGCGATTTAAGAAAAGAAAATGAAAAGAAAAAACAGTGTTTGACAATGTTCAGCAATATTTCGACAGTATGTCTGTCTGCAAGTTGTTTAAAAAATTGTATAAAAAATATTTTTAAAAATCTATTTAAAAAAGTATAAGTCTTTTCACAAATGTCGCTGATCTTGAGAGAACGGCTGTACTGGTAATCAATGCGTGAAAATGATTGAAACGCAGCCAGCGTGAATGACATGCAACTGAAATGCGAGTAATATGACATTTTCCGTTAGTTCATTACTAAGATGAATTAATCAAACTGATTAGTATAGATCCTACGGAATACTCCCGTCATTCTGTTCATATCTCCGGGCGGAAAGATAGTAGTTTGCATACGTAACTATCCTCATGTGTTTTAAGGGTCGCAAGGTCGGTGGACTTTCAGATATGTTGCTCGAAATTACAGTCGTTTTTAATAAAATGTTACGCAAAGACCGCCGATGTCATATTGTTGTGGCTGATATAATAACTGAGGCCATTAAATCTTTTACTTAATTTTTCCGTTGTGTAATCTACATAAATCAAGTGTTGTTTAGTACACTGGGCGGCTTATATAAATGGGAGCCAATACAATTACCACCTTCTGAAGAAATCGTGATGTTCCTCTTTTAATTTGTGATAAAATTGAATTGAAACATGTTGCACAACGGACAGGGTTTTCCCATTCTATGACCATTTAATAATAATATTAATAATATTATTATTAATGTTAAAAGAATTCGTTTTATTTAATTAAATATTTAGTGGCTTTTATGTCGGTATCCATGAATTAGTTAAATGCCAACAAATGTTAATTAAAATTTATGTTGTTACTTTCCGTCGTCATACCAATAATTTCATAGGCTGAAATGTAGTTATTAGCTGACTTTCAAACCGAAAACTTAATTGTATAACGTTTAGTATATGTAATTAATGGAGAAACGTTGAGTTATTTCCATTGACAAGAAAGGGAATTATTTTGAAAATTATATTTTTATTAAAATAAATCTTTTTTTTTTATCTTTAGGCTAGCTAATTGTTGATATACTTAATTTCATCATTAATTTCTTCAGTATGTAAATCAGTCGTACTTAACTATTTCTTCTTTAGCGCCTCTTTTTCAGATCTGTGCGTGAGCTTGTGAGCTCCTTTTGTTAAAATTTCTCTGACAAAAGTCATAGAGTGAATGCGGCGTAGTTAATGTCACTTGTGCACCAACGGAAGTGGAGAAAAGCCAAACCATGATCATCATGCCGGATCATCGAAGCTGTTGAACTCTGTTTTTTTTTTGGGGGGGGGGGGATGGGGTTTGTTTTTTTAACTTTCTTCTGCCATTCAAGAGCATTAATACGAAAGTAAACGCAGCAGATTTTGAACACGATGCCGCGTACCACATCGCTAAACGTTATGTTACTTGTATATGTGATAAAAGTATTTTTTACTAATGCTCACCAGATACAAGTCTGAAGATCCACTCAAAGTAAAGGGTTATTGTGTGGGGTCGTAATGAGCGTAAGAAAAGGCAAGAAGTAATTTTCTTAGTGCTATACAAGAAAGATAATGGCTAACACTAGACTTGAAAAGGTCAAGGTTGCATTAGTGCATAACATCTAAGAGTTCAGTCAGAGACGTTAGATGAATAATGTGGATGTAAACTTTAGAAGAAACCATAAGCCAAATCCTAAACAGGAAATAAGGGATCAACCTCTACTCCTGTTCAAAAGACCAGGAAGCAGTGTTAACCGGACGATAGGTGAACCTATCTATTCCTATTGGGAGAGAAGATAAATAAATAAATAAATAGTGAATAAAATTTCAGGTTTTATTCACTAATAATAAGTATTAAATAAGCTTATTGCGCTGTTAAAAATATAACCTCATAGAAAACCTACAGTTTGCTTGAGAGTTTATAGCGTACCCAAGAGGTGAGGTGCTAACACCGCTTTAGGGATCACTTTGAAATAGCGGGATGTTTTTTAGTTCTCATTTATTTTGTTTATCTGGGATCTATTCATATTGATTATGTCGTATCCTTTAAGAGGTTACAAACAGACAAAGGTGGTACTCGAGTGAAAAGAACAAGACGTAGATGAAAGAAAGAGGGGTTTATTGCAAAAGAGAATACACTACTGAAATACAGGGAATCGGTTAGCAGGCTAGTACTTCCCAAAAAACAAAGACCAACAGGTACATCCTGTGCTTATTATATATATCTACCGATATAGTCAGTCCACATAGGCGATAGGGAGTGTGGGACATTCCATTACAACAGATTCATTTATTAACTCCCCAGTCATGAATACACCCAACACTTCTCTTTCAACTTTTGCATTCCACAAGTCTTTTTCCTTCTCTGGCAAGATCCAGATATTTATCCAGCTTTTCGCTAGATTTCATTTTCATGTCGCAGTCTGTTGGAACGGCTCCATTCAATATCAGACGTTTGGGGGGGCGTGGGGGGGATGGCGGCATTTGGGCCTGGACCTGTTTATCTTTTAATGTCCGACAGAATATTTTTTATACTTTTTTTAAAAAAAAGGACAGATTCTAGTTTGCACTTCAAGTAGTCGAATCTAGAACACTTGCGTAGTTCTCTGTGAATCGTCGTCCCTGCCCTGTCTGTTTCACACTTTGTCAACTGTTTCACGATTTTCTCTTTGGTGGCATTCATTGGAATACGCTTGTTCTGAGCTTCACTGCTACTTCTTATTTCATTCCCTTTTGCAAGAATTATTTTCAAGCGAAGAAATGTAAAGATACAAATTACTGAAATGGTAAGGATTCTCATATTGTTCATGACTATTTTTATTAATTAATTAATTTTATTATATTAGTGTTATGGGATCTTACCCATAATAATAATAATGGACTATTCCATATTTAATAAATACTGCGCCTCAGGAGTAGGCAAGGAGTCGAGTCAGTAGTTCAAGTCGAGTCAAGAGTCGAGTCAGAGGCAGTCCGAAACAGAGTCGCGTTCAGACGATTACTGCAAGACATTGGAATAGTGATACTAGTCGAGACTACATTGTTCTCTCTACTAAACCTGATCGTTCATACTAACACTCTACTTCTCTGTATATATTCCTGTTTGTAATATACCTGTGTTCGCGTTCTTCTTTATTGGTTCTACCTTGGACTATCAACGTGGTACAAGGAACCGGACCATAACAATTATATTATTATTATATTATTTTATTAATTTTTATCATTAAATAAAAAAAATCAAACATCACATTTGAATTATTCATTTTTTTTAACTTACGCTCGCCCAATGAAAGGGAATGAGTTACTGAATGAGGTGTATGATATGAATGTAAGAGCAGAAAGCGAGGGTTATGAACAATAGGGTAACAATTGGCCATTATCTTTAAGGAAAAGATTGTAGCGTCCAGGGAAGCCTCCACGCTGGCGTCTGTTTCTGTTTTATAAGAATAAAGTATCGCTGCCGACATTTGAGTTTGAACATAGATCGCCAGTGAACAAACGCAGGCGATCCCATTATTGAATTAAGTGAACCACGTGACCATAGAGGAAACACATAAGTAGAAAGTGTCTTGACGACTAACGATCGCTATTTCTAGTCTATCCTCTATTACTATTCAGATCACCATTTCTATTCTATCCTCTATTACTATACAGACCGCTATTCTCTACTCTACACAATTCTCTATTCAGATCACTATACAGTGGTTACTTTTCGAGCGAGTATTATCTAGTAAGTACTACTAGTGCGTGTGATATTCGAAGGTGTCTGACACCAACATTGTTCAACGGCGTACTATAGTTGTATCTGCGATTACAAAGTCTCTACTACAAAAAAGGTGACAGCGAGTATTCTTTGACATTACAAAAGATTTTGTTGGGGATGCTATTTATAATTGAAATACAAAGGAGGCGAAGGTGGTTTTATTCCGTGAACGCAGCATTGCCAGTCTTAGTTCTAAAGGACGGAATTAATGGAAACAAAAAAATGAGACACGCCCAATCGTTTGACATAGACATACTGGCTTGCGACGTTGGCCATGTGTCGGGAGATGCTTCAAGGTGGAAAATATTTCATCCTTCTCAAGATGACGTAAGCGACTTTGGACTTTATCAAGGATAAAGAATGAGAATTGGACACTTCCAAATATGGCAGCAATACTCCGATTTTACCCGCAGTAAGCATACACTGAGCTTAAATAAAAAAATCTATTCTAATTGGATAACTTTAAAAGGTAATTAAAAACTGTTCATTTCTGATTACAAATAGATGAGTTTCGAATGTCCGATGTGGCTAAATTAAGTATATTTTATCAATTTTAAATATGTTCAGGCTATCCAAAATGAGTTAATATAGAAAGTGGATTTCACAGGAAAAAAGTTGTAAATATTATTTTCACTTTTACTTCTTTATTTATTATTACTACTACTCCCGCTACTGCTTCTCCTACCACCCCCAGCAAGTACACATTGTATTCAAATGGTGCTGGAATTGGGTGTTTCTCACTCTGCACAACTAAAGTGTTATAGGGGAACACACCTATTCTATAGTTAATAGACTCTCCCACCTATAATAAGTAGGAGTAGTAAGGGTAACGAGGAGTCGCTCAGTGGAACGGTCTGAGTTCAGTCTGAAGTCGGGCGACCGGCTGACCGGTTGAACTCTCTGCCTTCGGGCGGGAAGGAACACGAACGAGGCTACGCCGAAGGACGGAGTCTCTTTCGGGGAGATAAACCGACCCTGAACCCGTTTATACGGGTTCAAAGGGCATATTTTTGGCCGAGCCCACGGGCTCGGAGATCCCACGTTAAACCGGCCTTGTGCCACATGATGCCCTCGTGGGGGGGTGACTGAATATCGCTCAGTGAGTTGGTCAGTCAGTCGATGTCGGTCGGCAGTTAGTCGAATACTAAACTATCAGCGACCACAACTAGATTACTCTGTGTTATACCTATTATATCAAGTTCCTAACGTTTTGTACGTCGAACCTATTTTAGGACCGACTTAGTACAAATACAAGCCTCCACTGTGAAATCACTCCACAACATAAAGTAAGCATAATAATATATTTTTTTCCTTTTTTTCTCATTTGTTTTGTATCATTTTGTTTTACCATGCCACTTTTCTTCAGAACATCTGAGATCATGGCTTCCACAGATTCCTTTTTATTATCTATAAAGTTTTATGACTTCTTAGGAAAGATGTTGGAGTGACTTCCAATTGTTGTCTCCATGATTTTTAATTCAGAATTCACTTTCACCTTCACATAGTTTACTCTTCAATTTAACCCATAGCCGTGGAGGGAAGAAGTCATTGATTTATGGCTTCCTAAGGCATATGTACGAATTACACTAAAATGAAATAGGAGAACTCAGATCGCCGATTCCAATTTCGGCACCGATTTCCAGATTTAAAAAAGAATAACTATTCAATTCCTCTCGGGAGGCACATTTTATTCAGTAGAACTTCTCCATGATAGATGTCATTAATTTCACCGTTTAAAAAACAAAACACGGATATCTACTTACACATAACGTTTAGAGTAATAGTATATTAAGCAGATAGAACATCTGGTTGGACTACTTTACCTGAGTGGTTGAGGATCAATTGCCACATGTTTCTGAGAATGGACAGCAAGGGCTGCTTTACTGTGTGCCAAAAAGCCACATTGGCAGGTAAGGCTATCAATGAGAGGGGCAGCATACTGCCAAATTTCTTTAATATTTTTACGCAGATGATCCCGATGTTCAAACGGGCCTCGCTCAAACGTTTGTATAGAAGTAGAACAGGTGCCAGTTCCTTTGCACTGACGCTTTACTTTCCCAGGAAGAAAAGGGGATGTAGCATCGCTTCAGATTTTCTTTGTGCTTTTATTTGTAACGCAAGAGTGTCCTTGAAACTGATCTCTTTGTTAAAAGATGGCCAATGAGGAGTTGTTTTGGAATTCTGCTATCGCTCATATCGAGAAAGATGTCCTGTTCACCTGTTCTATTTCCATTAGGACAGTTTCAATACGCGTCATATTGCAGTTAGTCATGTTGCATATATATATATATATATATATATATATATATATATATATATATATATTGGAGCTGAATAATAAGTACCTAAATACATTCAGACTTCGATTGTTAGATATAACTGAATCAATGGATCAAACACTTATGGCCAGACAACTTTATGATAACCACCGTGTCTTGTTTAAACACGATAAAACTTTTCTGGAGGTCATAATTCAGTGAACATCTGATCAAGCTACATCTGTCACCAGATTACATTGTTGTTGTTTGAAAAGGATATAAAAGAGTCAGTTTTGAGATACATTTTAATTGTAATAGCCTAAGTTCTACTTTTACTTTCGATATTTTTAGGAAATGGCGTTGAACATTTTCATAGATTTTATAAGTTTTATAAATTCATATTTTTGTTTATAATTTCGGGCGATACATGCATACATATTCATATGGATGGAACGTTTGTCAATACAAATGTACTTTTGATAATTGTACTATCTTTTGCCGTTATAAAATTTTGAGTTCTTTTACAGAGTAATTCTCTCTATTTTTCTGTCTTTAATAATCAGATGTTCTGTACAACATTTTATACAAATTGTCTAATATTAAGTGCATTTTTATGTAATATATAGAGGTTATGCAATTTCCTGTAATCTGATGCCGCTGCAAACGGAGGGCATTTTAAACATTTATTATGAGTAGTAGTAGTAGTAGTAGTAGTAGAAGTAAAAGTAGTAATAAAGAAGAAGAAGAAGAAAAGAAGAAGAAGAAAAAGAAGAAGAAAGATAATTCGTGTGTGTGCGGCCAGTTGCATTCCATGCTGATAAAGAGGAAATAACACTGAAGAAGAAAAAAGTATTTTAAAATCGTCTATTTTTGACCCCATGAAAAGGCAGGGAAGAAGAAATTATGCACTTTATATCTATGTTTACTGACCAAAATCCACATCAGCGCCGAGTTACGTTTCTTTGGTTGGCCACGTGTTGTGATGTCTTTCATTCGCTTAAATGCTAACGACGATTAGAGACGTGCTCTGGATCCTACAAGTTAGGATCATTTTACGTTACGCAACATTGACCAATATGTTACAATAACCACAATTACTCATTTACACACTTCTAATTTTTTTAAATGATGCAAGAGTCGATTTCTCAGGTTCCTACTTTCAACTATTAAGAACGGATATAGCAGTTAAAATTTTAGGTTAAGAAAAGTGGAGATGAGTGAGAGAACAAAGGATTAATATCTCCATTCATGTTTCAAAGGAATTAATGCCACGTAAACTATATATATATATATATATATATATATATATATATATATATATATATATATATATATAAGGTGTATCAACAATACTTTTACGAACGTTTACGTATGTAGAAGCAAACGGAGGACATTTTAAACATTTGTTATGAGTTAAAGTACAACGATGGTCTTTTAGACACATTTTATGTGGAGATTTTACCTTGTTTTGGTGCCAGGAACCCGCCCTCAAAATGTGTAAAAGTATTTTTGGATTGTATATTTAACAGCGTGTACTGTAAACTTTAATCTTAACTCAAAAACGAAGGATTTGCGGACATATGTTTATATGAACTTCTGTCCTTGTTTTGGTGTGAGGAACCCGCCCCAAAGTTTGTAAAAGTGTTTTTGATACGCCATATATATATATATATATATATATATATATATATATATATATTTATTTCTGAGATGAGGTATTATGTACATTATTTACATTATTTGGAATATTGTCCTCATCTTTGTTGCCATATTTATTACAATGTTTCGGCCGTTGCACGCTCCGGCCTTCTTCAGGTGGTTGGAATGCCGAACTTAACCCTTTATTTCGCTCACTGGGGTAGACTGTTCTTTTAACACGTGCCCTGTTTAATGGATGTCAGTTATCAGTTATCTCCTGCTAATTTCCCTCTGAAAGTTCTCCATTGCCTTTTTTTTTTACCAGAGCTCACAACAACAAAAATTGCAATATGAACTCTGGTAAAAACATGATTTGATAACTGCAAAAAATTGCAAAAAGAGCACTGGTAAAAATGGTTGCTGAAGACATTAGGTTTATAATACTCAGAAATTCATACACAGATGGACACATGGCACAGTGGATAATGGCGTTGGTTAGATCCAGTGACAGGACCTAAAGAGTGTGAGTTCAATAACCGGGTAAGGCACCCTCACAGTGGATATTACCTGAGTAAGTGAAGATATTAACAATATGCTGAAAGGCATCATTTTTAATACTAGTGGACATTTTCATTATTATTTTCAGAGTAATTGGGCTATAATAGCGGGGACGGTTATCAACTAGTCTACAATAGCTGAGCAAGTTGTCAACTGGGCTACATCAGAATTGTAAGTGGTCAAGTGGGCTACAATAGCAGAATAGGTTGTCAACTGGGCTACAATAGCAGAATAAGTGGTCAACTGAGCTACAATAGCAGAATAGGTTTTCAACTGGCTACAGTAGCAGAATAGGTTGTCAACTGGGCTAAAATAGCAGAATAGGTTGTCAACTGGCTACAGTAGCAGAATAGTTTGTTAACTGGGCTACAGCACTAGAGTAGATGGTCAACAGAGCTGATCAGAATTGCAGGTTATCAAGTGGGCGACAGTAGCAGAGTAAATTGTCAACTAGGCTACAGTAGCAGAGTTGGTTGTCAACTGTATTAAAATAGCAAAGTAGGTGGTCAACTTGTCTACAATAGCGGAGTAGGTTGTCAACTGGGGTCCAATAGCAGAGTATGTCGTCAATTGCTACAGCAGAGTTTGTCAAATGCGTGGGACTAGCTAACTCGCGTAGATGATAACGTCAGTGATCTAAATCAATCTCCTTTTATATTTCTGTCTCTAAGACAATACAACACACGCACGCAAACGTACAGGTAAACACCGTGGCCTTTTTTTTTTTATAATTGTGTCCTGGTAGACGCAATACTTTCTTCTTTTTTTTTAATCATTTTATCCCAAGAAAGGTAATAAATCTACTAAGACGCAAAGTGTTACTAAGGAGAGACAACAGTAAAAGAACAGGGAATGATTTACATTTTTAAAGATCAAAGGTGAGTGGAAAACAAGAAGTCAGAAGAGAGTTCCACAGGTGAGAAGTTCGTGAGAAAGAGAGATAGAGAGAGAGAGAGAGAGAGAGAGAGAGACTGTTAGCGTATGACTTACGGTAACGTCTAGCCATTTCAACTGTAAAATGACGTGACCTTGAGTTCGTCGTCACCGTCGTTGTCTTTCTCCCACTCTCTATATCTCTCTCTGCCTATCTCTCACTAAAAATTGTGACTCTTTTATTTACCTATCCCAATGGTGTTTTTTTTATGCTAAGCCACTGATTTGGAACTGTAAATGCTTTATTAAAAAAAAATAAATAAATAAGCACACCTCAATACGCAACAAACTCGTCGAGAACATGTACGGGATACGTAACTCTCACTGAATAAAGTGTTTAAAAGTGATAGAGGCCCTTATTATAAAGAAACAAGAAATTAACCCATGATAATATTTATTATGAACATTGTCACAACGTAATGGCCGTATTTCGAAATTAAGTAAACATATATTTTCAGCAACTGTTATACCATCTACAACAATTACACACCAAGTATTATCGTAGCAGATAAAAATCCTTGAAAATGAACCATTTAACCGAAATCGATCTGAATCAACAAACATTTGGACAATTTTTACATTCATTATGTTACATCAATGTACGCACGCACACAGGGAAAATGTATATGAGTAAATAATTTTTATTTTGTTTGTCTTATATAAGTATTTTTAAACAGATATTTCATTAAAGTCCATAATCAAAAGAATGGAGCCAAATACATTTATTCTACTTAATTTTGATATTTTTAATATTTCATTCATAAAAAACTTAATCAGGAGGCTTGTTCGGTTGTATTTCAAGTAATTCCCTTGTGCTGTTGGGCGTTCTCTTTTTCTGGTAATATTCAGAAGACACTGAATAGAGTCATGGTCGGTCCAATTAGCTCTCTACAACAACGTTGTGTTAAAAAGGGATTTTACGCGAGAAAAATTATTGAATCATTAATAATTCAATGTATGCGTGTTGGTCCTTTAGCTATTTAAGGTGTAAATTGGGATTCTGGGAATTTTGCAAAGAGTAATTCATGGAGATCTTTCGTTCGTACATGCAGAAAGAAAGATCCTAGGAATGAAAGATGGCGGAATCACTAGAGAACGCGCAAAACTAGAAAATTGTTGGAACGCAAAGGAACGTGAGGGAAATACATTAAATTAAAAAAAAAAAGAATAGCATCATCATGAAGATTGACGTCAAATGAAAAGTGAAATATTAAAGATATTAAAATCAAATTGAATCAGGTACTTTGGGTTAATTGAATAGGCGTATGCTATTGATACTAAACAGATTATTAAGAAACCGGGAAAAGATTTGGTTAAATACAAAGATAAGATCTGGTGTGATGTAATATCAATCTTCCTATATAGCAATGAATGCTGGACAATTTCCTCAAAGATGAAATGGAGACTTGAGGTAGTGGAGTGGCATACTGAGAATATTATTAGCAAGCCATGTGAGCAAAGCCGTGTTAGGGAAAATGGAAACAAAAAGGACATTTTTGCGTACAATCAGAAAGAAACAGTTTAAATTTCTGGGCCATATAATTAGGAAAGAGGATTCGGACATATACAGGACATATTGATGACAAAAAGTGAAGCAATGAATAACATACCCAATGAGTTTGCGAATAAGCGTAACTAGGTTTGCCTATTGTCCGGTTCACACTTCTCCACTATCTTTTGAGCAGGAGTAGACTTTTATCAATTGGTTCCTGTTTAAGATTGCGTTTTCGGTTCATTCTAAAGTATTCACATTTTCATTCATTCCTTGTAGCTATTTGCCTCTTAGTGGCATTATCGTCTTTCTTGGAGTGGAGAGATTACAAAAAAAAAATAATGATTATTTTTTCTTGTCTTCTATAAATTTCTTCTGGAAATTGTCCAAGTGTTTTTTGAACGTCAACTTTTTGACTACATTTGTCATGACTTCCTCGAATTTTAGCATTTCCTTGCATATTGGTGAGGATTTCCTTGTAAAGCTGAATGTCTCAGGTTTTTCAGTTATTTCGTTTTTTGGGTCGTTGAGGAAGAAGTATGCCTTCCATCTCATTCTTCTTATGAAACTTTCAATTTTCTCTGTTAGTTGAAGTTTATATGAGACTTGGGTGGGTACAGGGATGTTTTTCAGTGAGTATCGTAGGTCAAATTTATCCATTTCTTTAAAAAGAACAGCGCGAGTGCTCAACTTGCGGGGGAGCGAAATATATGTGAAAAGTGTGTGTTTATAAATATAAATATATATCCGTAATATATTATATATATTATTATTTATATATTATATACGCGGTACTTATTAGAAAGTGCTCAATATTTGAGATAGAACTAACATATTTAGTTGGAATGATGTGAGTTTGTGACCCTGGTTTTCACGCTTTTGCGATCGTCAGAAAAACTTATTAATTTTTTAAAAAATTTGGAATTATGTAGATTGCGTGTATTGGTGTTATTATGTAAGAGGGAGAAATCGTCGTCGTGATGTCACACATACTAACGCAAACATAGATGCATGTCTGTATACCCATTGAGGTACGCAGACACACAAACATACGCGCTCATCCGCCGGGGCTCATACAAACATAAACATATGTGGACAGTATGGGAATTGATATATGTATGTATATATGTGCTGTTCTCTACATACATACGCATTTCAATATCTCGTGAATGTATACATGTCAACAATCAGACAATTTTCTATTCTTTCGGTGAATAATATTTCCTCGCATGCACATATAAACGTGTGGTGGGGGTCTATGTGAAATTATGATAGGTACAAATTGCTATTATTTTTTAATTTTTAAATTTGATTTGTTATTATTTTAAAGATGGTTATTTGCTTATTTTTGATGACTACGTATATAAAATTAAACAGCTTGTCTGACGATCGCAAAAGCGTGAAACCCAGGGTAACAAACTCACATCAATCCAACCAAATATGTTAGCTCTATCTCTGATATTGAGCACTTTCTAATAAGTACCGCGTATATAATATATAAATAATATATATATAATACACACACACACACACACACACACACATATATATATATATATATATATATATATATATATATATATATATATATATATATTTATATACACATACTTTTCACACACACACTTGTCACACACACGCACGCACACACACACACACACACATATATATATATTTAAGTGATTATATATATATATATATATATTCAATAAATTAAGAAAAGAAACACTCATCAGGGCCTTATGACCGTTTCAATGCGATACTCTTGATAAGTCATTGAATGTTTTAAAAAATTAATTCAGTGCCAGCAAAAGTACCCGGAGTTGCCGGGGATGAAATAACCTATTGTATAAAAAGTATAAATATTTTATATATTTCTTTATTAACACAAAAACACACACATAACTCACATGAAAACATAACAGTTCAAATACAATATTCTAATTATCTTTAAAAATATTCTAATACCAATATGAAAGCAGTGAAAAATTAAGCAAGACAAAAACAGAAAAAAAATATAACAATTCAAATACAATTTTCTAATTATCTTCTAAAATTATTCTAATTTAGTAAAATATGTAAACACAGCAATTCTAATTCAATTTTTTAAAATGTTTCTAATATGAGAGCAAAACAAAAGGTCAGCAACATTGAGAATTATCGTTGTTCTTTACAAAAAATGATTTTTTTTTCTTTTTCCTGATGAAGTGAAAACCCACAGATTGTTTTTGCTTCCGCCTCTTCAACATCAGCTAAGACAGTCTGTCCTTGGGATTTATTTATGGACATTGCAAAAATTTAGTTTCACTAAAAACTGCAATCTTTTGAAAGGAATTGTTATAACAGTTGGGATCAAAGTTTTTTTTTCTTTTTCATATCCTTTACTACATCCTGAATGGTTGCTTCCCTAAGGCGTGGCGTCATTTTCTTAACTACATGTCTGCTTACATTACACTGGATCTAGATTTCTTAATAATAATATTGGAGCACCAAATTTGAGATATAATTTGCGAGGTGGTCATCCAAACGGATCTAATGTGTTCAAAACTTCATCTGGATAATTCCTTGCTTCTGAAGAATCTGTAACTGTATCAATGAACTTATAAAAGTGACTCTCTGTAGAGAATTTTCAAAGGTTCGAAGTTAATGTAGTTCACAGTAATATTTTGAAACCAAATTTGCTTTCCTACTTAACCACTTGTGATTCTGGTAATGTTCATTGACGTTTGGGAAGACTTTTGTCATTAATCATTTGCCAGACTGTACAAGATGGGTTACTAGTAACAGGTTTAAGCAGCCCCTCGTTGTACACAAGAGTTCTTCCTTCTCCAAGGAATAATAAACTTTTTGGAAATTCTTCAGGCATTAGATCATTTGTTTTCAGTTATATGTTTTTGACATGTTGCCAAAGTCTGGAAGATTTCAAGCATGATTGAATCTCCTCAGCGTTTGTTCCTTTTGGTATAAATGGAAGGATTTGTCTTGAAATCTCCCGATAAAACTACGGTGACTCCTCCCATCAGAGACTGACTGTTTCTTATATATCTTAACATTCGATCAATAGCTTCCAGAGTTCTTTTATGCATCATAGTGCATTCATCAAATACAGTCATTGTCTTATAACTTCTACCACCAAGTGTTGCTAATGTGGCAGACTGTTTTCGTATAAAGGTCAAGTGGAAATTTGAATGCAGCATGAACTCTACACTCTGGCAGTAATATGGAAAGAATTCCAGATTTTCTTTTGGCCAGTATGAAAGTTGTTAAAATGGTTTTCCCAGTTCCACCTGGAGCATCTAGGAAAATGTCTCCTTTCTGGTGCTTCAGAGATGGTGTAGTATGTCACTTTTGTCATCGTTGATCATTCCAATATGATTTTGAACATATTTACCTAACTACCTCGGATTATATAAGGTTTCTTTCAGATATTCTGTTCTTCATCGGTTACCCTCTACCTCTGACAGCCTGTGGAAGTCAATACTCTGGTAACTCATCACCTCCCTTGGCTACGATTTGATTTTCATTATCAATCAGTGCAGAATATAAATTTCTTGACAGTAATTTACAAAATTATCATGATATCTCTGCTGTGCCTGATGAAGAAAGTCCACAGAGAGATCATACTTAAATTTATTTCACAGACCTTAAGGGTTGCTGATTGCACAGGTTTTAATAACGTTAGCAAAAAGAAATCTAATACTTTTTGCAATATGGCATACTGAAGCCTCTAAGAGTGTTGCATCTCAGTCCTCTTTTATCGCATTCTTCTCTGTAATTCTTGTAAACAATCAACTCTCCGAAGATCCCCAAAAGACAACGGACCTTGAACTTCATGCAACAACATTCTGAAGTAAAACATTCCTGTTGTTTTGGATGCACTGTATATAGATAAGCAAGTGTGTTATCAAATCTGATATTGGAATTGCCTTCAAATGGAAATCATCTTCTTCTGCTGGTAATTCTTACTAGATTTATTCCACGTGTAATATAAAACCTGATGGTAATATAATGTTCTGGCAAATACATGAAGAAAGTTGTCGTTTCTATGGGATTCATTGCCTGTGCTGCAGTTACTTCAGGTGTAAAATAAATTCTTTGTCCATTTTCTAGATGTACTGCTAATTTTTCGACCGCTGGATACTTTTCATGAATGAAGAAACTGAAAGCTTCATTGCTACTTATGTATCAATCTTTTTAATAATTACTGATTTCATCTGGATTCTTTTGGTGATGGAGAGAGAACATAGTAGCATCTGATCCAATGTTTACATATTTGCATCCATACTTGATAGATTTTACAGAATTGCGAAATTCAACGTCGATGTGAGCATTAAATATTTCCATAAAGAAAGAACTCTAAGGGACAATCCACCTATTATCAACTTCATACTGGTTGCCAACAATTGCCTGACATCAACCATCTTCAGTTTTTTTTCTTCTTGTTGTAGAGTGAACGAAAAAAAATTCTTTTCCCGTGTGAATTACGAATCCCTCGTCGCCAATGTTGTAGAGTAGTTTTCATAGTGGAGGCTTGTATTTCAATAAGTCGTCCTAAATTAGGTTCGACGTACAAAACGTTAGGAACTTGAAATAAAAGTTAATGACGCAGCAATCTAGTTGTGATGGTTGGTACTTCAATGTCCGATATCGACTGACTCGCTCAACACCATTGAGCCCCACTAGCGACCGCTACTACTACTACTACTACTATTTATTATGTGTGGGAGAGTCTATTAATAATAGAATAGGTACGTCAGGTATAACACTTCTGTTTTATGAATATTCATCTTCAGTCTGTATGTTTTGCAAGACGCCTCTGGGATATCTTTTACTATACATGTTGATTTTCATACAGGGGGAATTTCTATTCCTTACACTACATGGACCATAGACCAGGTGTGTTTTCACAATTAAATACAGTGAATTAACTTCAGTTGAATCTGGTAGTTCAGCAGAAATGATGTCATGAATGTGATTGGAATAAACCTTCTCCATCAATCAAATCTATGAGCATGGGGTATCCCACATTTTTGCCAGTCGATAGTGTACATATGGCATCTAACTGGACCAAATAATATAGCATTTTGATTACTTTCAGCCTAACCCTCTGCCTATAAGATTATGTCTATAAACATGCGATTGTTATTCAAGCAGTTCACTTTAAATTTCTTTCCACTTTGGATTACAGATGAAGGTTATGAATAAATCTGGGTGGCCATATTGTCTAACATAATAGATTGCATCTTGTGTTCTTTTATGCAAGTATTGTGGGTTTCAGATAAAACTGGATGACAAGATAGAAAGTTGGCCTAATTCTGTTCCATTAGCATCATTATTGATTGCATCTTTCAAGTGAGCATACTCTTCAGATATGGGTTGTTTTTTTGGTTCCTCCTAAGGTATCCTAATCTCTGTTTCATTTTTGCCATACATGTCAACGGCATACTGGGGGAACAATTGTTGACTTTTGTGTAAACGATTGAATGTATTCGGATGAATCATGAAATTGTAGGCATAGAAATCCATTGGAGAGACAGTGATATTTTCACCATCTTCTGCTCCCGCCTCTGGTATGCTTAGATGATATCCATCCTCTACATTCCTAAATAACAATGTATATCGCAAGGCATCTCATTTGCGATGAAGTTCACTTTATCCTTTTGATCTGATTGCCTCTCTCATGGTGTTATAATGTCACGATGACACTCAGTCTGTTCACCTCCCATTATTAAAGCATCTTAATTACACCTAGGTGCATTATATCGCCGAGAATGTTTTCCAGGGGCTCTTTTTTGCTTCATCTATCTTGACTATCAACTCAGAAGATTGTGATAACTCTAGAACGTATTTGAAACTTCTTACATAACTATTCTTTTCATGTAGCTTTTCTTGGAGATTCCAGATAATATCAATGCCTGTATTCTTGTTCGCTTGAACCCTTTTTATCTCAGCCTGCTGCTTCATATCACTAACAAATCATATGTATAAACACTGAGGTTTTTCATTAGGCAGTATTTGAATTTCTCTAATTCTTTGATAAACTTGTCCCTCAATTTGAATGATGTTATTACCAAAGGATGTCATCCGGAATTCATTGTTGCATTGCCAGATATTTTTTCTAAAGTTTCTATGGCCTCCATTCACAAGAAGGCTCATCAATAAATCTGTTGGATCAGGATAATCTTCCAATCTAACTTTGCTATTGAAACAACACAGTCCAATATATTTTCTGCTCAACTTTTTTACACCACAATGAGAACAATGTCTGTCCATGGGAGCAATTTCAATTCGGAAGCATAATTATATGAACGATCATATTTAAATGTAGGTAAATTTCGCTTGCTTGAAGTTGAGCATACCGTATCTTGTCTTGGTTTTTATGGTCTCCATTTGCAAGAAGGCTCTGTTGGATCAGGATAATGTTCCAATCTAACTTTGCTATTGGAACAACACAGTCCAATATATTTCCTGCTCCACATTTCTACACCCCAATGAGAACAATGTTTGTCCATGGAACCAATTTCAATTGAAGGGTTAGTTATATGAAGGATCATAATTAAATGTAGCTGAATTTTACTGCTTGAAGTTGAGCATACCATGTCCTGTCTTGATTTTGCCTTTCCAACCTTTATTTCACAGATTCCGTTTGCCTTTGTTGTTCAGTTCTTATTCTTTGATCATGAAGTCGTAACGATCATTTTTCCTCAGATTTTTTCTGGCTCAACTGCTCAGATCTGATCCTAGGTCCTTGAAGTCTCTGTGATCTTTCCTCTTCTGATTCTTAGTGTCTCTTCTATTCATGTCTACGTCTATCTCCTTGAAAGGTCTCTGCAATCTTTGTCCCTTAGACTCTTTCTGTCTCAGTTGTTCAGTTCAAATTGTCTGTCCTTGAAGTTTTTGAGATCTGTTTCTCAGATTCTTGCTGCTTCTGTTGTTCATCACTGGGTCTCTGTTCTTCTAGTCGTTGCAATCTTTCATCCTCAGTTTCAGCTTATCTCTTGCGCTGCATTGCAAGAGCATTAAGCAATTTCCTTCTATTTCATTCTTTTCGTCAGTACTTGCAAAAAAAAAAAGCCTGATATTTTTCAATTTCAGAATTAAAACTAAACATGACTTGTTTTAACGGCTCTGAAAGAAATTAAAAACGCGATTGACGCGCATGCCTTCCGGGGTCACAAAAGGTCAAATTCAGGCTTGATGAGTAAGTTTTAGTAGAAAAGAAAGAAAGATCGCATTTGACCTACGAGTGTGTTGTGGAGCAGTATCTTCCCTTTGTCCATAGAAACTAAAATTAAAGCTTCCTGTGCAATCTTTGGTAAAAATAAAACTTCCCAGAAACCAAAGGAAGCTACATGCCAAGTTTCAGCATATAAGGATCCTACTAAACAAAAGCAAACAGATATAAAAACAAAAGTACGAAATTATATATATATAGATTATAGCTCAAGTTTTCTTTTGATCTATTATCTACTTTTGAAGAAATTGTGCTAACCTGAACAAAGACGAAAAATTCCCTTGATTTTTATGTTTTCTTAATTTTATTATAATTTTTATTATCTTAATTCTTCTTCTTCTTCTTCTTCTTCTTTTCTTCGTATTATTATTATTATTATTATTATTATTATTATTATTATTATTTCCTTCAGTTTCTGTTGTATACACATTTGAAGAATCCTAAGATCACGGTCCCTTTACATAGATAAACTCTCCGTAATGTGAGTGTTTTGTGTGTACATTTGTTTGTAATTCTTTAGGGCATGGGCTTCCAGGAATCCCTTCAGTGAGTCTATCGGAAGATTTTACAATCAATCCGAGGCTTCCAGCTACAACAGGAATTATTGATGTCCTCATAAGCCACATTTTTGAGATTTCCAATTTAAGATCTTTGTATTTTGATAATGTCTTGAAGGACTGTAATATCAATAAGAAAGCACATTCTGTTCTTGTGGTCTTTGATCATGACGTCTGGCCGATTAGATTTGCGTGTTCTGTTTGTGTGTATTGTAAAGTCCCACACAATTGTTACAGGTTTATCTCTGTAAATGGGTCTGGGTGATCTTCATACCAGTTACTTACAGCTTCTTCCCCGTAATATTTGCATATTTTCCAGTGCCAATATTGGCCCACTCTATCATCCCACGTTTTATATTTAAGATGGTCAATTGTTTCTGGATATTTATCACAGAATCTGCATTTGGAGTCAACAAAATCTTTCAGTATATGTGCTTGATAATTTCTAGTTAGCAAGCATTGGTCATGTGCAGCAAGAATAAAACCTTGTGTTTCAGCTTTTAACCCTGCATTACTGATGGGTACGGTGTTTGTCTAAATCTGCTTGTTTAATACGGGCAGATTTTTCTGTGATATTTATCTGTGTAGGAGTGTTATCTTAAAAAAATTCTTTAGCGCTTTCCTACCAAGAAAATCAGCATTTGATATTCTTACTTTTATCGTGTTCGAAAACTGATGTCATTAGGAAATGCGCAATTATTTCAATCTCCTTCAGTGTACCGACTGAAATTAGTCTATCGGATTGTGGATTGTTTGATTTCATGATATGTCAGACATTCTTTTAATGTCAAAAGCATCCTTTATCATTAGCAGTATTATTACTGGCTGCGGAAACAACTAGCCAACAAAGTGACGCTGTGTTACAAATATATGAGCAATAATATACCTATTATGTTACCCAGTCTGATAAAAGCATACCAAGGACATTGCTCACACATACTTGCAAAAAGAATAATGAACTCAGATGAACTCCGATTGAGGGTGTCCCCCAGTATCTAGATGTGACTCCCAAAACGCTTTGGTTGTATCATCCTTCAAGTAGAATCAATTCTCTCGACACTCGGGCATGATTTTTCTCCACTATTCTCATTCAATGACAGTGGTGAATAATATGTCCGTCCTAGGCGATATTCCCAACTGATTAAGGTCAGCAACTGACGTGCAAATAATAATAATAATAATAATAATTATTATTATTATTATTATTATTATTATTATTTCCCGCTATTATTTCCCGCTTTGTATCCTGTAGAACTGGTTTCAAACTATGGTCCTTAGGGCCTTTAGGGGGATTGTCATTTAATTAATAGCATTTTTCTTAGTATATGGGATGTTCATAGTAGGGTAATCTTATAGGTAACCTGTATTTTGATGTTGTCTGGGACACTGTTAGTAAAATTGTCCATTCTTTTTTTTTACGAGGCCCAGAGCTCCGATTACTATTGATACAGTTTCAGTCTTCATTCCTCACATCCTGTTAATTTTAATCTTCAGGTCCTTATATTTAGACAATTCTTCGATATTTTTCATGGAAGTGTTTCTCTCAGATTGTACTCCTATGTCAATAAGCATACACTTCCTGAATTTCTTGTCTTTTATGATAATATCAGGTCTGTTGGCCTTTATTTTCCTGTCAGTTTAAATTGGCATGTCCCAGAGGATAGTTACATCGTTATTTTGGGTAACTGTGTCTGGTTGGTGGTCATGCTATCTCTCAGTGGTTTAGATTTTGTGCTTCTTGCATATCTTTCAGCGCACATATGTCGCTACCTTGTTATGTCTGTTGTTATTATTATTATTATTATTATTATTATTATTATTATTATTATTCGATGAAAGAACAACACACCAAAAAGTGACATTAGTTTTCAAATATACAGAGGCTAATGTACCCAAAATGACACTCAATTTGATAAAGGTATTCCAGTACTTGCATCACAGCTAGATATGTGCGATATGGTGACAGGTTGTAATGAAAAATAAATGCAAATGGGGCCAAGGTAGTAATACGTTCCTTTTGGTTAAACCCAGTCCGCCTAGATTGAAGATGTTCACAAGTATTTACTCCCAAGTAATTTTAGCTGCTTCATTTTAAAATTAAATAAATAAATAAAACAACACTCTTGAGACCCAGTTATGATAGTCCGTTACTACTCCTGCACATGAACATATAAGCCTAGGAAAACTCCTGGAGAGCATTCCCAGCTGATCTATGTTAGGCGACCTAAAAGCAAATATGTGGTACTGTTATGGTCCAGGTTAGGACCAAGGAAGAACAACACGAACACAAGAGTAGAAATAACGAAGGTATATTAAAAGAAATAATAATACAAGATGTGGAAGGTGTTAGGATGACTGTCAGTCTGGATTGGAGTGAGCTACAATCGGCTCGACTCGATTCAGTATCTAGCCACCCCCCACCACGAGGGTTGTATGTGGCACAAGGCCGAGTTTAACGTGGGTTTCCCCAGCCCGTAGGCTCGGCCAAAAAATGCCCGTATAACACGTATAAACGAGATCGGGTTGGTCATTTCTCCCCGAACGAGACTCTGCTCTTCGGCGGAACCTCGTCCGGGTTCCTTTCGGCTCCCTGAGGCAGAAAATATGTTCGACCGTCAAAAACGTCGATTCACCCCGAACGAAGCCTCGGCTTGATTCGGTATCTAACCACCCCCCCACGAGGGTTGCATGCGACACAAGGTCATTTTTATCGTGGGTTCCCCTGAGCCCGTAGGCTCAGCCAAAAATATGCCGTCGTATAACTCGTAAAAACGAGATCGGGTTTTTTGTCGGGTTTCATTCACCCCGAACGAGATTCTGCCCTTCGGCGGAACCTCGTCCGGGTTCCTTTTCTGCTCAAAAGCAGAGTTCGACCGTCAAGTCGAGAAGCTCGGCTTGATTCGGTATCTAGCCACCCCCCACGAGGGTTGCATGCGACACAAGGTCATTTTTATCGTGGGTTTCCTGAGCCCGTAGGCTCAGCCAAAAAATATTCCCGTATGACTCGTAAAAACGAGATCAGGTAGGTCTTTCACCCCGAACGAGATTCTGCCCTTCGGCGGAACCTCGTCCGGGTTCCTTTCTGCTCAAAAGCAGAGTTCGACCGTCAAGTCGAGAAGCTCGGCTTGATTCGGTATCTAACCACCCCCCCACGAGGGTTGCATGCGACACAAGGTCATTTTTTTATCGTGGGTTTCCTGAGCCCGTAGGCTCAGTCAAAAAATGCCCGTATGACTCGTAAAAACGAGATCGGGTAGGTCATTCACCCCGAACGAGATTCTGCCCTTCGGCGGAACCTCGTCCGGGTTCCTTTCTGCTCAAAAGCAGAGAGTTCGACCGTCAAGCCGAAAAGATCGGCTTGATTCGGTATCTAGCCACCCACCCACGAGCGTTGCATGTGGCACAAGGCCGAGTTTAATGTGGGTTTCCTGAGCCCGTAAGCTCGGCCAAAAAATGCCCGTATGACCCGTATAAACGGGATCGGGTTGGTCAACCACCCCGAACGAGACTCTGCCCTTCGGCGGAACCTCGTCCGGGTTCCTTCTGCTCAAAAGCTCAGAGGCAGAAGGTTCGACCGTCAAGCCTGAGAAGCTCGGCTCGATTCGGTATCTAGCCAACCCACCACGAGGGTTGCCGTCAAGCCGAAAAGATCGGCTTGCGACACAAGGTCATTTTATCGTGGGTTTCCTGAGCCCCCGTAGGCTCAAAAACGAAAAATTCACCCCCGAACGTGATTCTGCCCGTATAACTCGTAAAAACGAGATCGGGTAGGTCATTCACCCCCCACGAGGGGTTGAACGAGATTCTGCCCTTCGGCGGAACCTCGTCCGGGTTCCTTTCTGCTCAAAAACCTCGCAGAAAAGAGTTCGACCGTCAAGCCGAAAAGATCGGCTTGATTCGGTATCTAGCCCGTACCACTCACCCACGAGGGTTGCATGTGGCAAGCAGAGAGTTCGACAAGGCCGAGTTTAATGTGGGTTTCCTGAGCCCCGTAAGCTCGGCCAAAAAAGGGTTGCCCGTATGACCCGTATAAACGGGATCGGGTTTCGACCGTCAAGTCGAGAAAGTCGGCTTGATTCGGTATCTAACCACCCCCACGAGGGTTGCATGCGACACAAGGTCAACCACCCCTCGAACGAGACTCTGCCCTTCGGCGGAACCTCGTCCGGGTTCCTTTCTGCTCAAAAGCAGAGTTCGACCGTCAAGTCGAGAAGCTCGGCTTGATTCAGTATCTAGCCACCCCCCCACGAGGGTTGCATGCGACACAAGGTCATTTTTTATCGTGGGTTTCCTGAGCCCGTAGGCTCAGCCAAAAAAATGCCCGTATGAAAATAACGAGATTCTGCCTTCGGCGGAACCTCGACTCGTAAAACGAGTTCAGGGTTGATTCAGTATCATTCACCCCGAACGAGATTCTTTATCATGCCCTTCGGCGGAACCTCGTCCGGGTTCCTTTCTGCTCAAAAGCAGAGAGTTCGACCATCAAGTCGAGAAGCTCGGCTTGATTCAGTATCTAGCCACCCCCACGAGGGTTGCATGCGACACAAGGTCATTTTTATCGTGGGTTTCCTGAGCCCGTAGGCTCAGCCAAAAATATGCCCGTATGACTCGTAAAAACGAGATCAGGGTAGGTCATTCACCCCCGGGTTCCATTCTGCTCAACGAGATTCTGCCCTTCGGCGGAACCTCGTCCGGGTTCCTTTCTGCTCAAAAAAGCAGAGAGTTCGACCATCAAGTCGAGAATTCAGCGGCTTGATTCAGTATCTAGCCACCCCCCCACGAGGGTTGCATGCGACACAAGGTCATTTTTTATCGTGGGTTTCCTGGCAGCCCGTAGGCTCAGCCAAAAATATGCCCGTATGACTCGTAAAAACGAGATCAGGGTAGGTCATTCACCCCGAACGAGATTCTGCCCTTCGGCGGAACCTCGTCCGGGTTCCTTTCTGCTCAAAAGCAGAGAGTTCGACCATCAAGTCGAAAAGCTCGGCTTGATTCAGTATCAAGCCACCCCCCCACGAGGGTTGCATGCGACACAAGGTCATTTTTATCGTGGTTTCCCCGAACGTGAGCCCGTAGGCTCAGCCAAAAATACCGTGCCCGTATGACTCGTAAAATTTTACGAGATCAGGGGCTCAAAAAAATTTCCCCGTATGACTCGGAGATCATTTACCCCCGAACGAGATTCTGCCCTTCGGCGGAACCTCGTCCGGGTTCCGACCGTTTTCTGCTCAAAAGCAGAGTTTCGACCGTCAGTCAAGTCGAAAAAATCGGCTTGATTCGGTATCTAGCCACCCCCACCGAGGGTTGCATGCGACACAAGGTCATTTTTATCGTGGGTTTCCTGAGCCCGTAGGCTCAGCCAAAAATATTCCCGTATGACTCGTAAAAACGAGATAGGGTAGGTCTTTCACCCCGAACGAGATTCTGCCCTTCGGCGGAACCTCGTCCGGGTTCCTTTCTGCTCAAAAGCAGAGAGTTCGACCGTCAAGTCGAGAAGCTCGGCTTGATTCGGTATCTAACCACCCCCCACGAGGGTTGCATGCGACACAAGGTCATTTTTATCGTGGGTTTCCTGAGCCCGTAGGCTCAGTCAAAAAATGCCCGTATGACTCGTAAAAACGAGATCGGGTAGGTCATTCACCCCGAACGAGATTCTGCCCTTCGGCGGAACCTCGTCCGGGTTCCTTTCTGCTCAAAAGCAGAGAGTTCGACCGTCAAGCCGAAAAGATCGGCTTGATTCGGTATCTAGCCACCCACCCACGAGCGTTGCATGACTGTAAAAACACAAGGCCGAGTTTAATGTGGGTTTCCTGAGCCCGTAAGCTCGGCCAAAAAATGCCCGTATGACCCGTATAAACGTGATCGGGTTGGTCAACCACCCCGAACGAGACTCTGCCCTTCGGCGGAGCCTCGTCCGGGTTCCTCTCTGCTCAGAGGCAGAAGGTTCGACCGTCAAGCCGAGAAGCTCGGCTTGATTCGGTATCTAGCCACCCCACCACGAGGGTTGCATGCGACACAAGGTCATTTTTATCGTGGGTTTCCTGAGCCCGTAGGCTCAGCCAAAAATATGCCCGTATAACTCGTAAAAACGAGATCGGGTAGGTCATTCACCCCGAACGAGATTCTGCCCTTCGGCGGAACCTCGTCCGGGTTCCTTTCTGCTCAAAAGCAGAGAGTTCGACCGTCAAGCCGAAAAGATCGGCTTGATTCGGTATCTAGCCACCCACCCACGAGGGTTGCATGTGGCACAAGGCCGAGTTTAATGTGGGTTTCCTGAGCCCGTAAGCTCGGCCAAAAAATGCCCGTATGACCCGTATAAACGGGATCGGGTTGGAGTCAACCACCCACCAGAAGGTTCGAACGAGACTCTGCCCTCGGCGGAGCCTCGTCCGGGTTCCCAAAATTCTGCTCAAAAAACAGAGTTCGACCGTCAAGTCGAGAAGCTCGGCTTGATTCAGTATCTAGCCACCCCCCACGAGGGTTGCATGCGACACAAGGTCATTTTTATCGTGGGTTTCCTGAGCCCGTAGGCTCAGCCAAAAAATATGCCCGTATGACTCGTAAAAACGAGTTCAGGGTAGGTCATTCACCCCGAACGAGATTCTGCCCTTCGGCGGAACCTCGTCCGGGTTCCTTTCTGCTCAAAAGCAGAGAGTTCGACCATCAAGTCGAGAAGCTCGGCTTGATTCAGTATCTAGCCACCCCACGAGGGTTGCATGCGACACAAGGTCATTTTTATCGTGGGTTTCCTGAGCCCGTAGGCTCAGCCAAAAATCGTAAAACGAGATCCCGAACGAGATTCTGCCCTTCGGCGGAACCTCGTCCGGGTTCCCTTTCTGACTCGTAAAAACGAGATCGTCAGTAGATTTGCATGCGACCACAAGTTCATTTTATCGTGGGTTTCTGCTCAATCAGGGTAGGTCGAGGGTCATTCACCCCGAACGAGATTCTGCCCTTCGGCGGAACCTCGTCCGGGTTCCTTTCTGCTCAAAAGCAGAGAGTTCGACCATCAAGTCGAGAAGCTCGGCTTGATTCAGTATCTAGCCACCCCCCCACGAGGGTTGCATGCGACACAAGGTCATTTTTATCGTGGGTTTCCTGAGCCCGTAGGCTCAGCCAAAAATATGCCCGTATGACTCGTAAAAACGAGATCAGGGTAGGTCATTCACCCCGAACGAGATTCTGCCCTTCGGCGGAACCTCGTCCGGGTTCCTTTCTGCTCAAAAGCAGAGAGTTCGACCATCAAGTCGAGAAGCTCGGCTTGATTCGGTATCTAGCCCCCCCACGAGGGTTGCATGCGACAAGGTCATTTTTATCGTGGGTTTCCTGAGCCCGTAGGCTCAGCCAAATATGCCCGTATGACTCGTAAAAACGAGATAGGGTAGGTTCATTTCTCCCCGAACGAGATTCTGCCTTCGGCGGAACCTCGTCCGGGTTCCTTTCTGCTCAAGAGCAGAGAGTTCGACCGTCAAGTCGAGAAGCTCGGCTTGATTCAGTATCTAGCCACCCCCACGAGGGTTGCATGCGACACAAGGTCATTTTTATCGTGGGTTTCCTGAGCCCGTAGGCTCAGCCAAAATATGCCCGTATAACTCGTAAAAACGAGATAGGGTAGGTCATTCACCCCGAACGAGATTCTGCCCTTCGGCGGAACCTCGTCCGGGTTCCTTTCTGCTCAAAAGCAGAGAGTTCGACCATCAAGTCGAAAAGATCGGCTTGATTCGTCTCTCTCTCTTGGGAGGCGTAGTATACATAGTGTTAGGAAGAGTTCATTCTGTAGTTATAGGTAAGGACCCATGACAGGTACTAAACGGAATATTTACTGTAGTCCGTATAAATTTCCCAAGGCAAAACCTGTACATGTTAACGTCAATGAATTCATCTCAGAATCCATGAAAGCTATGATTGGGAAGAATGAAGACTATTATTATTACTAGTTTTAAACCGTGAAAATTTCTATGTTTTTCTATTTGACTTTTCAGATGAATTTTAATTGTTAATTAAATACTTTCATATGTTTATAGCGAGATAATAGAATATCCGTAAAAATTTCTCTATTACATAGTTAAATATTTTAGCTTAACAATTATAACAAAGTATTGCAGTAACAATGGTAAATATGAATTCTGGTCGTTATTTTAAGAAAGGAATAAAAATGAAAAGATTTGACGTTGACAAATTTTCTATTTCATGTTTCAATTAAAATTTTTAAACAGTCGTTAAAACACTTTTATATTTCATTTTTCATTCTTTGTTTCTTTCATTCATTTCCTCACTGAAACCAAGTTTCTTTTCCCCTTTTCTTCACGCGATCAAAACGGAATAATCCATTATTTATGAGGTATTGGCAGGTGTTAACTACTTCTATATCCCCTTCATTCTTTCTCTCTTTCTTTCTTTCATTTTATCACTGAAACCAAGTAGCAACTTTTGCCTTCTTTCTACGTGATCAATACGGAATAGACTATTATTTATACGGACATAACGGCCGTGCGAATTAATGAATGGATGGACAAGCACAATTATCATAGTTATTATTATTATTATTTTATATAATATTTAGTTAATTCGAACATAGGTAAATATTGTTCGTTTATATTTTATACTATATGCATTTACTTAGTTCGTGAGTAAGTAAACATTAGTTACTTATATTTGATTCTGCAAGCATCCATTTGGTATATGGTCCATTTGCCGAACTAAAATAACACTTCTGCCTATTTTAACCCCAACCGAGTCCAACCTAGAAACTATAGATAAGAAATCCATTTAAAGTTATTTCTTAGATAAGCTTAGCCTGTCGCAAGGACCTGGTAGTATCTATCGATATTACTCGGCCTGCTAATCAATCTGTACAGCAAATATGTTAACCATCGTGCTACGACAGGCTTCCAAATATTTACAGAACTGAACTTAGTGTCGATTCACTTTTAATACACTTAATGAAGATCGAATGTGCTACAGTTAAGCATTGCTTCCAATAGAGGCTCGCTCTTCAAGTTTTGTGCAGTAATCTTTTCTGTAAAAAGATTGAGTGCCGTCAACTAGAAACGTTGACAAGGATGTACAAGAAATGTCAAATGTTATCTCACTTTAAAAACCAAATGAAACCATTCTAATTAATCAAGATCTCCAAATGTATCCAACGTATTTAATCATTAATTATTGCTTGTTTTTTTATTGGTTAGTTCATTTTATAGATTATTTTTCTGCAGAAAATTTATATTAATCCCACAACAGATTTCAATCCTGAATGTGTAATCAACCTGAGTCCATTTCAGAAAGAAAATACTAGTTTTTGTCTAGTCACCGTCGTCGCCTTATCCCTTCAGGACGTGGACGATCATGGCTCTCCCCAAATTCCTATCATTGTAACTCTCATTCAGGTTTGTGTTTTCACCATCAATCTCGTCGCTATTCTGGAACCCATGAAAACAAACTTAGGTAGCTTACTAGTCTTTCCTCTGTTCCTCTTGACTTCACTACGTCATATATATATATATATATATATATATATATATATATATATATACAAATACAATACATATATGAATGGGAATCAAATATAGGTCAGAATACGAACGAAATGACAGGATAAAGAAAAAATAGTAAAGTTTAAACGTTTGGCTTTTATTTAAGCTTCATCAGAATTTAAATATGGAGGAGAAAAGAAAATTATAGTTGGTCTCTACGATATTTGGTTGATAATGTGTGTGCGTGTATGTATTTGTGCATCGAGTGGACATTTTTAATTCTCTCTGGTAGTGCCCGTATGTTGATTCGGTAATGTTTTCTGTGAGTTTGAAAGAATTTAGATTATACCATTTGTGGTTGTGGGCAGACAGATCTTAGATTCTTGAAGTATGAAATAAGCACACACACACACATATATATATATATATATATATATATATATATATATATATATATATATATATATATATATATAGTTTCGGTATAGGACCACACGTATGAGCTACTCAATGCGAGCTGATCTCATAGTTCAGTCGTAATGATCACGGCAATGAAGAATACTGAAGCCATGAATGAATCACTGATCGAAGCTTTTTATCAAAACACGATGATATTGTGAAAACTTCGTCTTCCAAATAGAAACATATGTTCATCCGATCGCTTCAAAACTCACAATAAGGAAAAGAATTCGTATCAGACTAGCAAAGGTGTAACTAAATGACCGGGTGCAAATGCAACGTCATTAATATTGATTCGTGATAAATATTTATGTGAACGAAACGAACTTTCCGTTCCTTCTTTGATAGACAGATCTTAGATTATTTAATTATGGATTACACACACACACACACTATATATATATATATATATATATATATATATATATATATATATATATATATATATATATATATATATATATATATATTAACCCATCTATTCTCCTTACAGCTATTGGGTAAATAGCAGTATATTCGATACTCTTTAACCTTAGGTGTCAAGGAATTTAAGAGAAGAACAACTCAAAATTACTTAACCGTGAAGAAAGCAGGAGGAAGATTTTCAAGTATCTTTCCCAAAAATGCATGTCAATTCACAGCTAATTAATAAAAGGAAAGTGTGGACGCCTATAATCGCCTAAATCCTGAAGAGAAATGGTATTAAAATATTGTGGCTTAGAGTTGGCTGTTACTCTTTTATGGTTACATTTTTCTATTCTTTTCCCCTTTTCCTATCCTATAAAACATACCTCTATCTACTGAAAGATTACAGGAAAGACTGATCTTCTAATATAAAAGACAGGAATATCTTGTGTCCTTTTTTTTTTTAAATACGGAATTCGCTTTCTGATACGTTCTCTAAGCGCAGATATATATCATGTCATAAAACCCTGCTTGTTTTTTTTTATAACACTCAAAAAACTGACTTCATACATTAGATTAATCCTGTTCGCTTTGATTAATTATTTCACTCGCTGTGTGCTTAGCAGCAAAATAAACCGTTACCGAGGTAACTTCCTGACGTTGAGTCCGGTGGTTGCATTTGATGATGAAGATCAATTGTACCGAAATGATTTAATTCAAGTTAACAGAAGTTTGAGTACAGAAGGAACAGCAACAAAGATGAAAAGCGATAAAAGGTAAATGAATTAAATAAAGCATATTGAAAGGAAAAAAATCAAATAGATTCTGAATTCGGAAATGAGAAAATAAACAGAAAAATGCGGTACCTTTTTAGAAAGGGTCAAAACTTTAGCCTTATCTTACTGAGAGCAATGGATAAATAATCGTCTAAATTACGCAAAATTAAAACTAGCACTGGCATTTTAATAGATATATTTACCAAAATTACCCTAAAATATCTTGAAATACTAAAGAGTAAATTTATTCCATAAAATCGCTATTGGCTTCAACCACGGCCTCCAGGCGACTTCGGAATCTCCTACAACTCTCCTGGGCGGTCTCCTTCTTCAAGTTGATAAATGCAGCCATAATCCTTGCCTTCAGTTCATCTTTGGTGTTACAAGGAATTTTAACGCACAACTGCGCCCCACACATAATAATCAAGATGGGTTGCAGTCTGGCGAGGTAGGTGGCCAGATGTAAGGAGTGATGTGGTCGCAGAAACTGTCTGACTGCCATGACTGAGTTATCCTGCTTGTGTAGTGTGGTGCAGAAGATTGTTGCCAGACATCAGGTCTTCCAGCAGCAACCCTCTTGACCTGGAGCAGTACTATCTCCTCAAGGCACTTGATGTAGGCCTCCGTGTTGAGTCTGAAGCCCTCGACAACAAATTCGGGATTTCTTTTCTTATCAAAATGATCAGAGGGAGTTTTCCGAGCTGCCATGCCTTCGTAATCACCATTAGACTCATCCAACTCTTTCCGAATCCTTTGCACTTTCCTCAGATTGACACCCAAACACTCTGAAATGATCATATTGGAGTTTCCGGCGCGAATACCAAGCTGTACATGTCGTTTCCAAATTTCTGGCGTAGTGAATTGCGTCATGGTGCTTATTTTCTCACAGACCGTGCCCAACTGACCCTACTCTGTTGTTCAATTGACAAAATAGGAAAAAAAACACACATGCGCGAAATTAAAAATATAAAATTTGGACAAATTAGCCATCACATCCTGTATTTATGATGGCAATGGTAAACAGCCGATTCGAGTACTTCGACGTGGTGCAATGGTTAGCAAGTTGTTTCGCTAGAACAATTACTTCTGTCGACCCTTATCTTTCGGCCTTGTTCCACATCTAAGCTACGCTTAGAAAATCACCATAATGAGTTCATTCATTGACCAAGCAACCACTGCTACTCAACTTACGCTTTTCTTGATTCCCTGATAATCGGGAATAAAAAGTGAAGTATCTGTTCCCCTGATTTTTAATGGTAATATTAGACGTTTCTTTATAAGAAAACATCCATTGACCGAGTAACTATTGCGACTCGATTTACGCTTTTCTTCGCGCCCTGTACACTGGACTGCGATCAAAGTGTAGCATCTGTTGTCATTCCTAATGGTAATATTAGCTGTTTGCTTACATTCGGTATTCATTGAACGAAAGTATTTGTAGAAAAGGCACAGGGAGGCTACATTATGGCAGTGGTAAAGTGACTGAAGTCAGAATACCAGGTCAGGACCAATAACATTGTATATTCTTCTTTATCAAGAATCTTTAAATATATAGCAGGCACACCAGACCATATGTGGCAGCAATACTTGAAGCATGGATGAATGGTAGCTGTATGAATATTTAAGATAGATTCTGGAGCGAAAAATTGTCTAACATGACACAGTGAACCAACTTTACTAGCAGAAATTACGAGAATTTAGTGTAATTCATAAAATATTTCTACTAAAATTTTTTTATGAAATTAGGTTTCTCAAATTCACTCTAATACCTTTTTTCCAGTATTGGTAGCGGCTAGCTATCTAACTATTTTTTTTCGAAGTAAAGTGAAAAGTCAACATCTTGATTATATCATTATATTCCATTCAAGTTACTATCAATGTGCTATCTATTTTAATTGTTGCGGATGTCGAAAATCCTCAAGTGATGTGGTTTCTGTTATTTGGTACTGTTCTTGTTTGTGATTTGGCAGCGCCAGACCACAAGGTTCGAAGTAAGATAGTCCCCGCTAAGACCTACACCTTCATTCGCTCAAATACATTTTTGACAATTGATATGAAATATCATTTCTGTACAGGTGAAAGCTATTTCTGAACGGCTTCTGAAAATTCATTCATTTGAAAAATAATAAGCGTGTCATATCAAATAAACACCGTATCTTAGGTAAAGGAGAAATTAGAAGAATTGCACTGAATTGTAAATATTTGTTTTTGGCAAACAAAAGGTCCTATAATGCTCAGTTATTCTCAGCGTGGATGGTAAGGCCCTTTGGTGGTGCTAGGAATTCTCAAATGTGAACTAAAAGCTCAGGGATATTATGGTAGGGATTCGAGGTTTAAAGTGGATTTACCATCAATACCGTAGAAAAATTGCACTTCCCCTTTTCGAGATATATATATATATTTTTTTTTTTTTGAACGTTTCACCCCAAGCAAGGATGGAAGCCACTAGGACGCTAGTAGCAAGATCAGATAGGAGTGATAAAGGAAAGAATGAGCAGAAGGATAGTGGATAGATCAAGGCAACTGGAGATGTCCATTGACATTACATTTGAATAGCTGGAGATTATAGCTCTCAGGGAAACTGGAATAGGGAAGGGAGTTCCACAGTCGAGAGGTGCGAGACATGAACCTATTGGAGAAGAAGAGACGGATACATTTAGAAGTTTCGACATTGAAAGGGTGAAAGCGGGATGCCAGCCTCGTATGGCGCTTGAACTCATGACGTCTGGGAACCAGCGAATGCAGCTCCTCGGAGTAATTGCCATGAAAGTATTTGTAAAACAGACAGAGAGGGGCGACGGCGCGTCTGTGAGAAAGCGACTGTAGACGAGATGCCAGAACAGGGCCAATTATATTGCATATCCGCCTCTGAAGCCTATCAAGACCCCCGAGGCAAACAGAAGGGGCTCCAGACCATATATGGCAGCAATACTCCATGCAAGGACGAATTGATGATTTGTAGTTATGGAGGATCGATTCAAGGGAGAAAAATTTCCTGGCGCGGCACAGAGAGCCAACTTTCCTTGCGGTGGACGAAGCAATTGACTCAATGTATTTGTTCCATCTCAGATCAGCAGTCAACGTGTGACCGAGCAGCCGCAGAGAGGTGCTCTCGAGAAGTTGAGTGTCAGACATTCTCTCAGGTGCCGGGTAATGACCCAAACCCTCTCCCGAATGTAAGGTACTGCCTGGGTGGATGGCCACCTGGGACTTGAGCTAATATTAATTTTAACTCTCCACGATAGTGAGTTTCTATATATTTATAAGCCTACCATTTGTCCATACATTAAATATTGCTGTCACATCTGGCCTGGTCCTCCTGTTATGTATTTAGAGATTCTTGATAAAATATAAAGAAGAATCTGCAATGTTATTGGCCCTGACCTGGTATCTTTGTTGAACTCAGAAGAAAATATAGGGATTTACTAAGTACAGAATAGTAGCGGCACAAGGCCGAAAACATGGGGCCCCAAATGAGAATCGAACTCACTACTTAGTCGTAAGTGACCTAGCGAGAACAAGCTTGCTAGCCAATACGCTACACTGGAGCGGTCTGTTGACAAAAATTATTATAGACGAAGGTGTAACGTGAGATGTACGATCGAGAGGAATTTAAACAATAATGTCGTATCTAGCAATAACACATAGCCTATATAATTGTATCAGTAAGCAAGTGTATTAGGTGTGATAGACATGAACATAAAAAAATAAAATAGTCTTTAGACTGACGTTATTTAATGCGCTTTAATAAGTTGAGTTTCAAATTATAAATTTGACTCCAGCATGTATTTCTGATTCTCAAAATTACTGGCCTCGTTTTCGCTGGCTCCACAAATTTAACTCTGAAACATTTTATGCTATTATATGGCATATATTCGATGAATTCCTTCACTGATAAAAATAATTTTGGGTATCTTTCTGATCAGCTGTTGCATGCGGAATTCTAAACGCAAAAAGTTGATTAATTATTAATGCATATCATGATATTCTCTCGGACTTCGAGACTCTGCTGTCAGATCTGTGGACAACCATGTTACTTGTAAGGCCGAAATCGGATATGTAGTTACAGTTACAGACAGGGTCTGCAACGTCGATGTTTTAAGCAGGAGCGAACTATTAGTTTGAGTCATAAATAATTTCCGTTTTTTTTTTTAACCAGTTTTATTCTTAAAAAAAATAAAGAACAATTAAATTTTATTTAATTATAGATTCGGTATTATTTGCAGTGTCTTGTTGCCACATATCAGACAGCTCTTCGATATCTAAAGTGTTAGATTCTATGTGAAAGAGTTCGACAAACCCTTGAATATTGTTTGCATTAGAGGTTTGCCTCATCAAAGCGTTTTGCAGTGATCGAAAATGGTGATAATCGGTTAGTGCAAGGTCAGGTGAATATGGCCGTTGTAATATAACAGACCAATCAAATTCCAAATCATTTTGCTTTGATTACACATCTTAAATCCCTATGATCTGATGTGTCTTCCATAAAGCACATTCTGAATGCAATAGCCTAGAGATATCAGGGCTACACGCTAAGGTTATTGGTAAGAACGTGGGAAACCGGATAATATTTTCTTCGCCCACGTTTGCATATGGACGCCACATGAATTTGAAATGTTGTTGTATTTTAATTTATATGGGGTGATAAATAAAATTGTGCTGTCTATTTGCAAAGGACACTCTTGATTGAAACCAGTTATTTGGCGCCATTTATACATTTCTTCTCCATTGTTGTTGATCTTTGAATTGCTGATTAAAAAGTCGACATCTTACCCCGGGGTAAAAGTTCTTTGATAATTCTAAAAAAATATTACAAAATACTTAATTCTTAAACCGGCGGAGGTAATTTCAATGAAAATAAATAAGGAAATTAGAAAATTACGATTTACGTATAAAATTAGAAAGAAACATGAAAGACAAAAACATGTTTCTTTTCAGGATACAATTAAATCGAGTAGAATTAATTGTTACTGAATTAATTAGCAACAAGAAACAAATGAAGAAATCAATCAAAGGAATGCGATCAAATGAGAAGATTTGAACTTAGTCGATAATGAATGGAATCGGTGTTAGATTCTCCTCGATCTCCCAGTATAATTAAGAAGAAAACTTTTTCAGGTCGTGGCTCATCTGTGGTCAACTTTTACCTCAAGGTTAAACGAGTCTGCCGAAACACTAACGTGGAACCCCAAATTTATACAAATTTGAAAGTACTAATATCGAACTTATATCTGGATGAAAAAAAGCAAGAAATGGTGACGTTTTTTACACCAAACAGAACGCCCAAGAGTAATGATAATATTAACATCAGACATTTCCTTATAAGGAAACATTCAGTATTCATTGACCAAGCAACCAGTACTACTGTCGGTCAAAATTTATTAAATCTTCCTATTAGAATATTTTTTTAAGGAAAATAAGTTTCTCAAGTTCAATAGCTGTTATCGTTCTTTTCTACATATGAAGGGGGGGTCTTCCTTCTCAACCTTTTATTTGAAGTAGTGTGGAATGTCAATATCTTGATTATGTTATTATTTTCTCTTCGCGTTAAATGTGATATCCATTTTAGCTATTGCTGCTGTTAAAAATACTCTAGTAATGTTGTGTTTGTTATTTAGTACAGTTCTTTAATTGATATTATGTAGCGCCAGTCCACAATATTAGAAGAAAGGTGACATTCGCTAAGATCCACAAGCTTCTTTCGCTCAAAATCAGTTTTAACAATTGATCTGAGAAATACCCAAGAGCCACTCAAGGTATAGGGCTAATGAATTCTGCTGTCTTGTGGCTTTACAAAGAGGTAGTCAGAAGTTAAGATCATTAGGACGTTTAGGATAGATAACGGTTAACCGTAAAACTTGAAAGGATTAGGAATGTACTGATCGAGGAATCATCATCTCAGGAGACCGTCCTACAAAATAACGACTTTTGGGAGGAAGCAGCGTGAGTGGAACTTCCTTCTTACAAAAGAAAGACAAAGTAAATCAAAGTGATTTTTACATAGAATGGCGGATCTTAGGTTTAAATTACTGAACTAATGAAACTAAGGAATGTAGAGAGTCATGGAAATAACGATAGAGTGCTTAAAAGCATGTGACTTGTTGCCTGTAGGGAACGTGTTGTAGGGTGGAAGATATTTTATTATGTACAAGGTAACGTAGACGCTTTTTGACTCAGTCAAGGATAGAAAGAAAGAATTGGGCAGCTCCAGCCCAGATATGGCAGCAAGGCTTCAGTTTTTTTTATCTGATCGGACTCTTGTAAAGATAGAATATAGCAAAAGGTGTCAAGTATTAATTATACTGGGAGATCGAGGAGAATCTAACACCGATTCCATTCATTATCGACTAAGTTCAAATCTTCTCATTTGATCGCATTCCTTTGATTGATTGTCAAGTATTTTGATTGTCTAGTATTTTGTGGATTATATTAAATAAAAAAGTAGATTGATAAAAAAGAAGATTTTATTTTTATTTACCGTTTTTCATATATAACTGACAATTTGTACTTTTGTAAGAAATTACTTTTTTATATTATTTAACAAAAATAATACTTTTTTGCAATTTTTCAGTCAACTCAAAATAAAAGAATTTTCATTAATGCTCTCATTGGGTTTACCAAATATATATTGGGTGGCCTTGTTAGTATATGCCATTGGTATAAATATTTACCCAAGAACTTATAATAAGAAATAAAGACAGCTAGGGAGGAGTGGAAGAATGTAAATAAAACTGTTGTTTTCTAGAAAGAGAACATTCTATGAAAGAATGAATATGAAGGATAGTGGATGTTACAAAAACAGTATTTACTCATAAGTCCTGAGGTACACTTGTCTTAGAGATGTCTACCTAAAGACTATATTCGCTGCACAATAGGCTACATATTTGCCAGAATATTTTACATGGAAATAGCCATAGAGTAGTGATGGGCTTGCGATGTTGTGACTATGGGAAACAGGTTTTAGGGTGTGAAATAATTATTCCCCTACAAGGCTACCTTGACATTTTTGAATTTTGTTGAAGCTGTGAAAATAATTGGATATCCCCGGTTCAGATATAGCAGCATTACTTCATTTCTGGTTCGATCAGACCAGCTAGAGCCTGATAGGAGGTGCCAGATACTTTCTGGAGCTGTATAAGGAGCCAAACCTTTCCCAAAGCATCTTTAACGATCGATCGATACATGAGTTTTACTTAAGGTCTCGGGTAGACTTGAGTCTCAATAAACGTAAAGTCCCGTCTATTTATTAAAATATTTTTTCTGGGTATAAAAATCTTATTATTGCTGATAAACGGACATATTAAGAACAATGTAATAAAGAAACTCATGTTTGTCTTTCAGCGGCTTAGTACTCATCTAAGGTTCGCCATTCCTGTAGAGTGTATCAGTGTCAGATTTACTGATAGTTTTCCCGGGTCATGCGTATTATGTTCCCCGAAGGTGATGTAAAAACCAAGTACATAGTTTATCATGTAAAACTATCTACGCCTGACTGCCATCCTGCATTCAAAAAATAATTGATGTAAACATTTAACTCTTCGTTTCATTAGATTTTTCTTTGTCAAAGATGGACTGCCTTCACTACAGCTATGGAGTTCCATCTTCACCTGACAGTGGCCATGTTGTACTGGACTACAGCTTACTGCTTGTTGGTAGCAGGAATCGAGCTGGAACAATGTTATCTATTAAGCTGTGACAGTATAAGTTTGTTTATCCCCTGTTAGTACAATTGTTTAACCTTACCATATTGGGACTATGCGTGAGCGAAAATTGCCTTAAACATTTCCTATGATGGTGCAACAAGTGAAAAAGATTCAAAATTATTTGATAAAGAGATGCTTACATTACATTTAACTTCCTTCTGGATACAGGCTGCTTGGTCTGATGAGATGGCAGAAATTTTGGCGGATATTAGTGAAAGTAAGAGGTTTGGCTATGCTTTATGGTTGGACATTGCCTACCACCTACCACCTATTGAGACGAATGCGGGGGGGGGTCATGCAGGAGTGGTGGGGGAGTATCAGTGGTAGTAGTTGTATGAAACGAGATTTCAACTCAACATGCCGGTAAGTACATAACTAAATTTTAGGTAAGAATTCTTTTCTTTTTTTTTTTCTTTCTTATTTTTTTTCATTTTTTTATTACTTTCACATTTGTGTCTCCCAGAAGATGGGTAGGGAGAATATGTCCACCTTTCTTTTATAAATTCGTCAGTCGCCAACATTAAAAGAACTAGTCCCATATCAGAGTATTACGAATTCTAGAAACCTATTCCGTCACGCCGGTTACAAAGGAGCGCATTACACTGTTGTCCTGACCTCCACACATTGTTCGAAAAATCAGCTCCAATATCACCAAACAAAACTTTATGTATCCAAACAAATCTACATTAATTTCAGCCTTCAACGTTCGCACACTTAACACCATAATTCATCTGCCTGAACTTGTATCAACTCGTTGAACTGAATACGAATGTCATCTGTAGTGATTTTCTAAGCCCGGCTTAGATGTGGCACAAGGCCGAAAGTATGGGGTACCAGTGAGGATCGAACTCACTACTCAGTCGTAATTGATCTAGCAAGACAAGCTTTCTAACCATTACACCTCGTAGAGGTGCCCAAACCAATGTCGTCTGTATTCAAGAACACCACTATTTTCATGCTAATTTTCTGTCCAACTCAAACATCACGGTGTTGCGTAAGGCTGGATCTTCAACTCAGAAAAATTCCACAGTTACTACCATTGGCGTTATTGGCATGTTACTTAGTGCACTAGTGAATCAAGCGCCCATGAACATTGAAGAAATTGAACCTAGAATCATTCATTATAACTCTATAACGGTATTTAGTCACCCCCCTCCCCACGAGGGCATCATGTGGCACAAGGCCGGTTTAACGTGGAATCTCCGAGCACGTGGGCTCGGCCAAAAATGTGCCCTTTGAACCCGTATAAACGGGTTCAGGGTCGGTTTAACTCCTCGAAAGAGACTCCGCCCTTCGGCGTAGCCTCGTTCGCGTTCCTTCCCGCCCGAAGGCGGAGAGTTCAACCGATCAGCCGGTCAGCCGGTCAATTATAACTCTATAACGACAATCATCTCTTGCTATTCGTCAACAAATTCTACCGATCTAGAAAGGTGTTACATTTCTATCAATGCCTCACTTCTCTTGTCAGTACCAAACCATAACTTACCGATTATTGATGGGGATATGAATGCTCAGGTTGGCATCAGTGACGTACATAAGTGTTGTGGATTCCGAGATGAAATACGGTCTCAGATGAATGACAAACGCAGGAATGAAATATTGCAAATAAATGTATTGACGTAATAATACAATTGGTAATACGGTTAGTAGATCCAGAAATGCGGTTAGTAGCAATAATAATATATATACCGTCTGGAAAATTCAGTATCGATGTAGGACTTCCTTCTGAGTCTACGTGCTCGCAACTGTGACTCCTACAAAGCGGTTACCTCACACTCACTGTATCAGAGTATCTCTCTCTAAATCTCTCTCTCTAACTCTACCCCTCGGGTATTCACCGGCAGCAGTACAAATACACACTGGGCGAGTCCACTTGTATGAAAAAGGGGTGGACCCCATAACAATAAGTTTGTATATTATGGAATATTTCTCGAAGACTTTATAGAGGAAAATAATCTTGTATGCCTAACCACCAAATTTCAGAAGAGCTCTAAGCAAATGACATTCACCCACGCCATTGGTACAAATACCAAATTGGATCACATCCTGATAAACAAGAAGTGGAAGAACAATGCAATAAATCTTCAACACAGGGGTATCTTCAGATCATCGAATTGTCTCTTCGACCATCCGACATAGAACCAATAAGAGAAATCAGTAAAATTCTTCTCATCATATGACTTGTTTCTTCTAACTACAAACAGTTATTTCAAAGTCCAGTAAACCAATGCTTTCAGGAATAATTGAAACACTACAAGCAGATGCCAAAAAACCATCTCATAATAAAACCTACAATAATATTACTTTTCATGAAAAGGCAGCAGCAGATGCCATACCTTTAAAACCTAAACATCAGCAACAACTTACTTGGAAATCAAATAGCATTGAAACACAAACGGCTAATGTGAAAGAAAAAACCGCCATAGGAAATTCAAATCCATCCCTCAAATCTATTCAAGACTTCAATGAGGAGCTTGAACTCTTATGATCATCAACAAACTGAATCCATCCAGGAAAATCGTCTCATAAACTTTACTGCTTCCAACAAAACAAATAATCTGCTCTTGCTTGGAAAACTGTCAATGAGTGGCAAAAATCAACAAATGTCAATGAAAAGTTTAAAACATATTTTGGCCTGATATTTTAGAAAATCAACAAATAAACCTAAACTTAAAGATCAATAAAATGAAAAGCACCATTTAAAAAACATATTTTGGACAGAAATACTTCCTTTCCTAAAGAAATGGATCTAGAATAGGCAAAATTATAGAGGAATCCTTAACTGATAATTTAGATACCATTAGAAATATTTGAATGTTCGAGGGATTCTTGATCATAATTTGATTTTTAAAATTTCTCTAAAGCCTTCGATTCTGTACCCACTAAAGGGGAAATGGTTAATAAGAGCTCCTTCATGGTTTCATATTCCCACACGAGACAGTTGCTGGCATAATGATGCTATATAAAATGCCAAATTTCGTTAATCCCCAAATGGAACACTGTTTTAACATCAAAGGGTCCTTCATGATTGCACCTTTTCTCTTTGTTACACCATTGACTAAGTATTGAGAACTTCCCTCGTTCAAATCAATCATTAATTGTCCGAATGCAAACAACTGGTTAGTTTAAGTTAGAATACAAAACTGACCAGATAAGAATTTTCCGAGTTCCTAAGTAACATTTGCGTTAACAAGGCACTATCCAACTTTACTTGATTATAGTGATTTATAACATGTTTATGTTATAATTTTTTGAATAAATTATATGTATATATATATATATATATATATATATATATATATATATATATATATATATATATATATATATATAATAATAATAATAATGCCATAATTTGATTGTTAAAAAACGGAAATGTCCATTCTAACACGTATACCCACTAAAGATAATGTTTATATAAGAGCTGTCAACCATGGTTTCATGTGGCACATAAGGACTTTTGTGAGATTTCAGTAATCGAATTGTTCCACGGGGTCCGATGATTAGACCCACGCCAAACCTCGTTACTCTGAAAAAAAAGGGTGGTTTTCTCCCGAGTTTTTCCTTCCTTTAGACACCCTAGTGATGCAAGATGATCCATCTACCGATTTTGGGAATTAAGAGTTTTCCTTCTCCTAGACTGGTTACCAACCAAGGCTAAAGAGATAAGTCTGTCCTACTATTTAGACATAGCTGATGGGAGAAAAGATGGAAAAAGATGGAAAATAAAATGTAACCAATGCGACTGGAACTCGAACTTTGCTAGCTAATTTTTCGTTCCAGCTACTAACCTTTACACCACTATTCAACGGTTAATAAGAAACAATCTTGAATTAAAAATATATATATATATTATATTATATATATATATATATATATAGTCACATATCCACTAAGTCCAGTACGCACAAACACTCAGTCACGATGATTGTAAATTTGTTATAAACACAGCTATCAAGAAGTTTCGAAAAAATTCGTTGACTAAATCTCACTCATAACGTTTGGCTCAAACCTTGAGTTTCATTTAGCACCAAATGTGATCTTACAAGGTTACTGGTCAGTAGATTTAAAAATAAGTTGTATCGAGTAAGAAATGATGAAAAGCTGATCTTTTTACAAAAGATATAACAAAAATCACTGATCAAAATGAAAGTAATGTTGGCAGAACAATTGTCCAGAGATTATTGATGACTCATTTGCACGGTCGCCAACACAACATTCTCTGCAATAAATGGTCGCTTTCCAACAGTTGCTTCACTGACAGATAGGATATATATATATATATATATATATATATATATATATATATATATATATATATATATATATATATATAATCTTTCAATACATATGTATGTATATATATCCCATCTGTCATATATTTATATGTATATGTATGTATGTATGTATATCCCATCTGTCTATATATCCGAAAGACAGACCGCTCCTCATTGTGGGCTAGACACCCGATTGCTTCAGGCCGGGATCGAAATCCGACTGATTTGATATCAGATATCTTACCCCTATGCCAACGTCGCACGGCAGAAAGGAAGGGAATTTTAACGTTTTTTTCGCCATATGAAATACGCCAATTTACTAATAGATAGATAGATAGATAGATAGATAGAAAATTGCAAGCAAAATCTCCGTAACTTGTATTATATTATTATTGGATGATGGTAACATGTTTTGGGACATCTATTCCTTTCATCAGCCAAATTTTCGTTGATTTAATTTTTAAATTCAAATGCCACAGCATAATAGAAAATTGTTGCGGCTATGATTCGAAATTCTTAGAAAGAGAAAATGCTTCAGTAATTCAAAATTCATAGAGAGAAGAAAGAGGAAGGTTTAACGCAATCTATTGTTGCTACAATCCTCAAGGCTACCCTATAATATTTCACTTGTTTATTGATATAAAGCTCCTTTTAACCATCCGCAATCCGCTTTTAATAGTTCATTTGTTCGGTTTGTGTATCTGGTCTGTTGAGATACAATTAAAATTGCATTTTTTGTTTACACTGATCGTTATTTGACAAGTGTTATGTGTCAAGAGAATTTTGTGTGAATGATACAAGAATTTTGTCTCGAAAACACCGTAACAAAATCTTAGGTATCAAGTTTTACAGCAATATTGAATTTTAGATATTGTTGTACGCTAAGATATTTATCCTCTCCCTCACTATCGCTCTCTCTCTCTCACACACACACACAAGCTCATACACACGCGCCCATTATATATATATATATATATATATATATAGGATTGATACAAATAGGATTGTTTACTGATTTATGATATACTCAGCAGCTATATATATATATATATATATATATATATATATATATATAAAAAGAAATATAGTCTTAAGGTGTGCTATATTTATGGAATAAAGTGCTCAATATCAGAGATAGAGCGTGTGAATATAAAAGTGAACATAGAAGTCAACACTTAGAGGCGACAGTCTGTTTCATGCTATATGCAATCGTCAGGCCTGACGCTTGCATATAGCATGAAACAGATTGTCGCCTCTAAGTGTTGACTTATGTTCACTTTTATATATATATATATATATATATATATATATAGAGAGAGAGAGAGAGAGAGAGAGAGAGAGAGAGAGAGAGAGAAAAGAAAGAAAGAAAGAAAGAAAAAGAAAGAAAGAAAGAAAGAAAGAAAGAGATACTCCCATACCACCACAGAAACGTTTAAAATGCAGGTTTATAATGAAATTTTAAAATTAAAAATCTTTTTGGAAGCTTTAATGTTAATTATAACCAAATAGATTAAAATTAATATTTCCAATAAGCAAAATATTTTGCTGTATTTCAAAACTAATGTAAATTGGCTAGATGGAGTTTTTTGTTTTCGTTTTGTTTTGGGTTTTGTTTTTTGTTTTTTTCGTTTTTCTTTTGTTTTATTTTGTTTTGTTTTTTTTCGTTTTTTGTTTTGTTTTTTGCTAAAATAATTGATTACCTCCCCTATTTAGTCGTCTTTCCTCTCAATGTAATTCTCTTTATTAAAAAATCTTTCAAAAATAAAACATATTTTTCTGTAACTTATAATATAATCTGATTTAAAGTATAATTAATCTCATTTAAAACAAATATTATTTACTTTATGTTTAAAATATCACAGAAATGGAGTTTTTTTACACAGCTGTTGACATGTTTGACATCTTGATGACGAATTGATGTTTATTTAATGTTGTTCTATGCGGGATTTAGTTGTAAAATATAATTGAATACAACGTGAACACCCTTTATACTTAATTTTTAAGTACTTAGTAATCTTAAGAATATAAGAAAATATTGTCTGTAATCTAATGTTTTATTGGATTTTAAATACTTTCTTCCTTTACATTTACTTAATTATAATTCTTATATTATTTACAAAAATCGGCACATTTATACACATACAAAATAACTAAATTCTTTCAAAATATTGCTGGTTGATTAATTGTACTAAGCTTTTCAATTTATGATTAAGAAATATAGTTTTTAATTATTAATAATATATTTCTAAAATGATCAAATTAATACAGAGTTTTAAAATTTTAAAAATGAATAAATTGTTCTAATTAAATTTTTTAGATGAAAACAGTTTGTGCAAAAATTCATTATTCATCGAGATTTTTTTCTTAAGACAATAATTATCTTAGTATATCTTATTTATAAAAGCAATTAAAGCTCTTCTAATTAAATAATATCTTAGTTTTATTGCATTTTTATTTTACATTTTAGAGCAAATTTTCAGTAAATGTTTTACAAAAAATATTGATGACTTAAATTTTGCAAGAACTTTTGCTTTTAACTAATATAAATATTACGTGGGTGAGAATTTAATTTCTCAAAATTTCATAAAATTATGTAATTGGGGGATAACAGATGAAAAAAACAAAATTTTTCATTAAAAATTTTTTAAAATAATTTAATTCATTTGTAAATCCTGAAAGTTTCATTAAAATCCGACAATTATTTGATTTTTGCAAGAATTTTCAAAACATTGTGTTTTTTACCACAAAAAAACTCTAAAATTTCTATACTAATTTTTAGTCCCCCGCTGACGCAAGAAAAACAAGATTTTAATAAAAATTTCGAATGCACTAGAAAGGATTTTAAAATTTAATTATATAATAAAAAATACTTTCATCTTTCATCTTTATAATAACATAAAGTTTTTGACTCGAAATCTTTTATGAAATTGCGGGCATTTTTTCATCATGGTATGCTCTTTTATCAATGAACTAATGGAGGTAGCTATATATATATACATTACACAACTGTGATATATATATATATATATATATATATATATATATATATATATATATATATATATGTGTGTGTGTGTGTGTGTGTGTGTGTGTGTGTGTGTGTGTGTGTGTGTGAAACATTACTAACTCCTACTTTATTATGTTTATTATGTTGTCACATGCGGATGTTGATTTTATGGCACTAGCCAAAGAATTCTTTCACCAATAATTCCTAGATTCCCTAAAGGGGGCGGGCGTGGCTTCAGATCGCAGCAGAGCCGCAACTTATCAAAATGGCACGAGAGGAAAGTGTCAACAAAGCAGTAGAGCGTAATTCTAATCAATGGACATAAAAAATACTACCCATTGACAATCATCCACATATTCTTAAAGATTCCAGAGACCAAACAGTGTATATGAACACAGCGATAGCTAATAGTTGTAATAACAGCGATGACTGTGACTAGCCATATTTGTGCTAGTGGACTACGAGGCCTACATTGTGGGACGTGGGAAAATATTTTATTATTATTATTATTATTATTATTTTACAGCTGTAGTCTACGTTATCCAATGCGGATATGATGCTCTCTGTATCTGTTGTGATTTACGTAGAAATGAATTAATGGGATTCATTCGGAGCTTACTTCATGTTATATATATATATATATATATATATATATTTATATATATATATATGTGTGTGGGTGCGTCCGTGTGTGTGTGCGTGAGTGTGTGTGTCTGTATTCAGAGAAAGAATGAGTGACAGTACTGACACATACATCAAGACTGCATGGTAACTTCCAGTTCGACGGTTCATTGGGATCTTCACATTATTATATATATATATATATATATGTGTGTGTGTGTGCGTGCGTGCATTGTGTATGTGCATGCAGTGACATATATACACCTCAATACATATATATACATATGTATATATGAATAGACATACACATATATATATATATATATATATATATATACACACAAATATATATACATACACATATACACACACATACACAAACATATATATATATATATATATATATATATATATATATATATAAAGTTTCATATACATATATATATATATATATATATATATATATATATATATATATATATAAACGTTTTTTCTTGATATTCATGATGGTTATTCAAGTTTTAGAAAGATGGAAAAACTGTCATCTTTGAATTTATGAAATAAAAATTGTAGACGAAGATTGTATAACATATTTTATATTGAATACTCTTACACACACACACACAAGCGAAGATAATATATATATATATATATATATATATATATATATATATATATATATATACGATATTGTATCTATGCTTTTATATCCCACATTTCTTGTTTTACTTCTGAAACACACAAGATCTCGCTTCAATTATGTTTCTTAATCATCTCGTTCGCTTTCTTTTTTCCATGGTCTTTTGCTGTTTTTATTCTCGTTTTGCTTTATAGTATTTTCCATACACTTTACTTAAATTTTAACCTATTTCATATTTTCTGTTAGTTTTTTCTCTGTTCTTTCTCTTATCACTTCGTATCTTTATATGATCTCTTCACTCATTTCTTGTCCGTCCTTTATTCGACTTGAATTTACAACTCTCATTATCGAATTTTTTTATCTTCCATTATGGAAATAAAAAAATATTAGTACTAAAAACAGTCCATAGTTTCTCAAGGGAAAATTGTTTCTTTCAAATATCTTCAACTAAAAAAATGAGAAAAACAGTAAAAAAAGACAGATAAAACGATAAAAGAAGATTTGCAAATTGCTTTTATTTTATCGTGTCCGAGTGTTGCAGAAGCAATGAAAATGGGACGCTAGACTGCTTTGATCAAATACGTACGATGTATCTCGTCAGTGATGGACAATGAAATTCTATCGTGTTATGCGTAACGGTCAACAATTATTAAGGAATCAATGTCCTGTGGCTGGACACTTGACTTTTCCAACTAATCATTAGTGTTAAAAACCTATACAATTCTCTGATTTTCGTTGATAATAAAATTACTTTAAAAATCGAGGTGAAGCAAACGATATCAAAATCAATTCAAATTATACGATGATATTTGTCGAGAAAATGCGCTCTGCGTTGTGTGGCACATAATGAGCGTAGAATGCAAATAAATAAATATTTCGTGTGAGTGACTTCTTAAAATGAGGCTTAATGATTTGCATCTTAAAAAATATTATTAAAAGCATCTTCTATTTTATACACAAGGCTGATGCCTTTCCCGGAGTTAACAGGTAGCTTTGATTAGCGTAAAAAACTGTTTTGGGAAAATATTATAAGTTGAAATGTAGAAGACATATATGGATGCCTCCTGTATGCATGCCATCAAATAAAGTAACAGATTGTAAGAATATTAATTTGAATATTAGAATTCCGTACGACATTCAGTTCGTATCAGCTATTTAAATTCGTTGAAATTTGGAGTAACAATTGTTGGAATTTTTGGGTAGCGCAGTATTAGTGAGGCAGTCAAAATGAGCTGACTCATTTTATAGTTCACCAATAGAAGGGTTAACCAATCAGAAGGCTCAAAATATTCAATGCGACGTGTATAAAGGCAGCCATGTTTTTTTTGTTTTGTTTTTTCGAATATTCACTGCCACCCTCTGATATCGAAGACTGAAGATTACGGAACAGCTACTGGTAGTATTGGTGATATAGTCAGATCCAGTAGAGTGTCTGACTCATGAGTATTAATCTTTAACGTTGTTTTATTGAAGAGATTATCTACTGCGCTGTATTCTATATTCATAGACTTGGCGAACATGATCAACAACAATATATATATATATATATATATATATATATATATATATGTGTGTGTGTGTGTGTGTGTGTGTGTGTGTGTGTGTGTGTGTGTGTGTGTGTGTGTGTGTGTGTGTGTGTGTATCGAGAGAGAGAGAGAGAGAGAGAGCGATTTAAGATTAAGCCATTGAAGCCAGACAAAAAGAAAACAACCCAACCTTATACGACTCCAAAAACTTGACATATAACAACCTTACTTCCATCAAACCAGTGACCCTTGATAATTAAAAACAAACCCTCATTTCAAAATTATAAATGAGTAAAACATTCCGTTGCTTAGTTATTCCAAACATCGCTTGAGGATGAGACTGCCACTCGGTAGTTAGGGTTTAATATTGAAATTAAACTTGAACACTGCTGACCAGTTTCGAAACATAGTAATTTCTGTGTCATGATAGAATCATATTTTTAAAAAAATATTATAATCTTAGATCTATTTCTGTATCAAGCACTGTTTTATTTTTGTTTTTTTTAATAAAAACAAAAATACTAAAGAATTTCGGACATCAAACAGTTCTTTCCTATAATATCAATATACACACACACACATACATATATATATATATATATATATATATATATAGAGAGAGAGAGAGAGAGAGAGAGAGAGAAAAGAGAGAGATAGAGAAAGAAAGAAAGAGAGAGAGAGAGAAAGAAAGAATTAATATAAGTAAAAGTTTGTCACTTAGCTGATTGATGTTACTTTCAGCAGGACTCTAGAGTTTCGTAGACGGACTTTTCTATCCTCTCTTCTGGATGTACCAAGAATTTACTGCTTATATTTTTCTATTTCTCTTTTTTTTATGCACTTATCATTGGTGCAAGTTTTTTCGGCATTGTTTGTGTTCGTGTGCGCGTTTGCGCGCTTGAAACCATACACCCGTCTTTGTTGAATTGCGTTCGCGCGCATGCGCCCGTTTTCGCGGATGTGCATATGTGTAGGGTATCGAGATCATTTTTACTTTTTTTTTTCGTTATTCATTTGCTTTTTAGCTTTTTCACTTTTTCTTCCTTTGCCCATTTTCTTTCGACAGTTACGATTTGTGTCTAATTATTATGTTCTCTAGAATTGTAAGACAAAATGAAAAAAGTTACTTCATCGATCTGGGTTTGTATATGCATATCGGGTGAGATGGATAAATACTCTTCTAAGTTACGCAAAAATGAAAATAACAGTGGCATCTCATTTTAACAGATATATTTATCAGAATTTACACAAAAATATCTTGAAATACTAAAGAGTAAATTTATTCAATAAAATTACCATCGGCTTTCAACCACGGCCTCTAGGCGACTTTGGAATCTCCTACAACTGGATGGTCTACTTGTTTAGGTTGGTGAATGCTGCCATAATCCTTGGTCTCGGTTCATCTTAGGTGTTACGAGTTTTGTTGGTTTCTCGTTCAGCTACGCTTCACACATAATCAAGGGGATTGCAGCTAGGTGACCAGGGGTGATGTTGTCGCAGAAATTGTCTGACAGCCATTACTGGGTCCTCCTGATAGTGTGACATGGTGCAGAGTCAGAAATCTTGCAACCACCCTCCAGCGCAGCATTACCTCCTCAAGGAACTTGATGTAGGCCGCCGTGTTGAGTCTGAGGCCCTGTTTGAAGATGAATGAAGGCATAATGTTGCAATCACAGATGGTGCACAACTGACCCTACTATACTGTGCAGTCGACAAAATCTAAAACAAACAACACGCATGCGTGAAATTGAAAATATAAAATGACAACAATTTTCCCAGTGCACCCCCCCCATATATATATATATATATATATATATATATATATATATATATATATATATATATATATGCACGCGTGTGTGTGTGTGAGAGAGACAGAGAGAGATTAAATATGATTCAATATAGATTTATCTATTAAGTTTATCTTAGTCTGCCACAAGATTATGTACATACATTCTTTGTTCTACTCAAATAATTTTAATCATGCGCTCTAATCGAATATACTATGAACGTTCGTCGTAGTTTATGTGAGCAGTTCTTTCGTAATACGCATGTGTGAAAGCTCAATCTGATTACTTAGAAGTCGGTGGAAACTATTTCTAATATAGTCATTTATTTCAAGGTCAAATTCCGAAAAAGTTTTCGTCTCACATCGTTCTTATGAAACTCATAGATTCGCTATATCCATGGCAAATATTCAGATGAGCTCTATTCTTGAGTTTTAGCAATTCCGAATTTTACAACTAGGACACACCATGCTACTACCACATAGTTGAAACACCTTCATTTCCTCAGTATCCCCAAGATAAGTAGAAAGTTCCATTCAGCTTTTTCGCAAGAATTTCCACTCCCGCGTTAGTAAATTATTATCTGCTCCCTTTTCTTCATAATCTTTACTTCTTATTACCTCCTCTTTCATTCATAACACACACGTTATTTATTAAACTCCTACCTTGAGTGGATTTCGAGCCTTGTATTGAATATATTCTAATATTAAAAGTTGTTATTGTGTCATGTCAGACGTTGCAGTTTTGACGAGTAGTACGGTTTCATTCAGCAAGAAAATAAAGAAAAATCATTTGTTTGCATTTGTGATCTATTTGCATTTCCGGGACACCCAATGTTCGCAACATGAGAAATGATAAATGACATTAGACAAACACAGAACGCTGAAACCGTTAAGTCTTCGGCCTCTAAATCGAATGGGATAATTTGTCATCTTTCAACTCTCAGTCTAATTCCGGATTATTGATTGTACCAACTGATAAAAGAAAGAACTGATTTATTCAAGAATATAATCATTGCATATGGGCGCGTAACTGAATCGTTAGAACGGTCGCATTACAACCATGAGACCCGTGTTCGAAGCACAACATGGTCGATTAGGAGATGACTTCATAATGTTATCTGCCTGGCGTCTGGCACAAAACAATGTGGCATGATAACCATCACAGTGGTTGGCCCAAAACTTGTCATTAAATTTGTCTAGAGGAACTGCCTCGGAAGCCGTTGTTGTGTTATGCTAGCATGAAGTCACAAGTCATTGGGACCAAAGGGTTTAAGCATACTAGCTTTGTTCAACCTATTGATCAATCTCGCTCTCTGGGAAATTGTAACTGAGCTGACAACTTCAAGTTGGATTGACTAGCCGCCCTAACAGACAGATGTGCTAGAAAACGAGAGCTAGACCATTATTATAATCATTAGTTACATTTGATTTATACAAACAGGAGATCAAGGCATTCTTCATGTTGGCTTTATCATCCGTTTGATCCTGACGTGTATTCAGGACTTGCTTTAAATTTTCTGACTACAATGCTTTCTTTCCTAATTTTCCACGTATTAAATACCGAAGTTTGATCAAACGGCTTTTACGTAAAATAATTTTCATATATCCTGCTTCATGATCAATTTTAATTTTTTTTTCTTACAGAAAGTAACTGAAGAGTAGTGTACTGGTTGTTAAGTCACCAGGCACGTAGGTCTCCTCCCCACTTTTTCTCTCTAAATTACCATAATCCTTCAGAAAGTGGATAGTCATAGATTCTTCACAACTCCCTGTCTTTTGTTCCTTGCAATAATACTTGCTACTTAATGTTTCCTTTTTAAAATAATGTCGGATTAAAAACAAAATCTCTTTAAAAATACATTATTTACGTTTTAGGTACGAAAATAAAGCTAGAAGATGTATACTTCGAAATGTCTCAGGGTGAGATGTGCATTCCTTAAATAAGCGGCTTGTCAGTTTACGTCTTAATGACATTGTCATCTGGCCAATATAGGCACAGGATTTATCTTTTTGTTTTTTAAAGTTTGGTAGTGAGCAACAATTTTTTTTAAACTACATTGGTTCTCCGAGGTTTGAATTTCATAGGCTTGTTGTTAGTGGTAATTCCTATAGTATATTATAAGTTTTGCACGTTTTCATGGGTCGATGGGTGAAATATATTTGTTGTTACCAAGTAAATGGTTAAAGAAATAACAAAACAAGTCTTGCAGATATATCATATATTAAATAGTAAGTACACCAGAAGAGTATTACACTACTAGTAAGTGTGTGTCGGTTGACCCAGCGTTCAATCTATTGGACTGTTAATATTTAAAAGCCCCACCACGATGGATGGATGTGGCACAAGGCCGAGTTTACCGTGGATTCCCCGAGCCCGTAGCCTCGGCCAAAAATATTCCCTTAGAACCCGCATAACGGGTTCAGGGTCTGTCAACCTCTCCGGACGAAACTTTGCCCTTCGAAAATTCGAGATGAAAATGCCTCGGTTATCAAACAAAATTTCGTTTCTCGAACAACATTGCCGAACCGAGTTAACTCGAACGGAACAATTTCTGAGTCGACCTTCCTGCTGTATGCATTCGTATGTTGTGTTGTACTTTTCTTTTCCAATTGTATTGTACTGTGACTTTTTTCTCTACATTGATTCCTATTGGGAAAATAGTTTCGGGTTACGAACACTTCGGGTTACGAACGGCTTTCAGGAAGGAATTAAATTCGTGAACCGAGGTTCAACTATAATACATTGACAGCACACATAACTTCGCTAATAACTTCTTATATTTTACATTTTCTCTTTATGATTTTTAGATTTTTTTGAATAATTATACTTTAAGCTTTTGTCTTTGGTTTTACGTTTTTCTCTTGATAAATGCATAATAGTAAATGCTTTTCCACCACCTATTAGCATTAATTAACATTAATTAACACGTTTCTCATTGGCACGGGTCAGGTTTGAAATCCCTGAAAAATTCCAAATGTCAATGCCTGGTTTTGTCGCTATTACAGACTACTTTCTATAGTACATATTATTAATTTTGACATTTCACAATTGTCGCAAATTGGTAAGGGAAACTCTAGTGACAACGCAGTTTCGATTTGGTGCCTTCTGCTCGCCGAAGCAATACTCGAGATTTTTTATTCACGCATAAACAACATGGACGACACGGTACTTCCGTGTCTGAACAATAGCTGAAATGATGCTTCCGTTTCCTTAGTTCCCGGTTAAAAAAAATGATGCAGTTTTATTCGTAACCATAAGAACATTTGTTTTAATTTAATATCAAGTTGTTTATTAAGTACACATTATATCATTGTGTATGTAATTTCATATAAGCCATTGAAAATTTCACGGTTTTCCTATTTTAAATTTCCTTATGAATCATATTTGTTTTTTACGGTTTATCAACCTTTTCATGATTCTTAATTTAATGATTGAATTTTCTCCTAACGAGTTCCATGATTATGAATTGCACGTGAAAATTCCCCTATAGAATTGTTAAATATTTGAGCTTGAAAACTTTAACAAAACATTGCAATAACAAACATTATTATGAATACAGTGATAATTTAAACAATTAAGAGATTAGAAATGAAAAGATTCGAAATTGAGAAAGTTTTCTATTTCACTGAAGCAGACGTGAAACGCGTCTGAACGATATCAGGTCTTCCGTGTTCTCTTTCTTTCTTTATTGTTGGGTATACTTTCGTTTTCTTACTCAAACCAAATAGCGTCCCTGTTATATCTTTATCTTTCACCTTTCCTCGCAATCAAAACGGATTTGTCCATTATATATCTGAGCCAATGGTAGAATGTAACGGACATATTAACAAACAAACTAACAGAGAAACAATCAGATGTGTACAATTATATTAAAAAACTTGTAAATAAACTGAAAGTAACATGTAAGAACGCAAGTAGATAGATAGATAGATAGATAGATAGATAGATAGATAGATAGATAGATAGATACTTTGGGAAGAGAGTTTTCAGAATAGAAGTGTATAATAGATATTAAAATAGGTGCAATAATGCTATTCGTAACATACTTGTTGACAACACAAATATAATAGCATCATCTGCATGCAAAAAAGGCTAAAAATAATGGAAGCCTTATTAATAAAAACAAAAAAAAACAACACTTAGTAATATCAACTATGAACATGGACACATTAACTTGACCGTGTTTTGAAAAATGAAAGCATTATATAAATACATACATGCAACAAACTATTTCTTATTTAATAGTTAAAATATTTCATCCTTGAAAACGCTCGGATAAAAAGAACATTCGGACAGTTTTTATATAATTTATCATCTGCAATGAAAAAATTATTAGATCCTATGAGAAATTGTCTGTCGTATTCAATGAAATGTGCATGAAAGAAGGATTGCTGCCTAAATACACAAATTACACACACACAGACGCACACACACACAGACACACACACACACACACACACACATATATATATATATATATATATATATATATATATATATATGTGTATGTGTTCATTCGTGCGTGTGTGAGGAAAAATTCAGATATAAATAAAAATATATCTTCAAAAAGACAATATGAATAAGGACAATAGGAAAAAACTATTCTTTATTGAGGCGTTTGCTCGTCAGTTGCATGTATATGAAAAGCTAAACTAGACATTTCGAAAGAAAGAAAGAGGCACCAAATATATTCATTACACATCGACAGTGCTCTCCGAGTTGCCACAGAAAGCAGTGTAGATAATACACAAAATTAGGCCGGCCCAACCTAAATATTTACTCGAAGCAAGCGAAAGCAGCATTCTGAATTTAGTAACGCTAACCGGTCGTTCAAAAGACCCGGATCGATAAGAGAAAGCAGCGTTCGTATAAATAAACGAGTCAAAGCAGAAAGGCGAATAGCAAAGCAGAAAGGCGAATAGCAAAGCAGAAAGACCAACGTTTTCCTGACACTGGCATGAAAATGAAATTTGATCTTTTACCCAATTAAACATTTCTCACCATCTCACTTTACCAAAGGATCAATAAGCGATGTGCTTCTCCACGACGATTGCAAGAGTTGCCCGCAGCTCTTCACAGTAAATCGATTGAATATTATATTATACTTGCGTGGAAGAAAGCTACGTTTTTAATCTATGAGGGTAATTTTCTGCTTATTTTTAATTGTTGCGTTTTGTTTTTTCGGGCTCCGAAGAGTTTTAATGTTTCTGAGAAAGCTGCATCATTATTCAATATGTTCAACTTGTATGCGTTAACGTAATATTAATGACAATACTAATCGTTGGTTCCTCACGAAAGAATTTATGAAATATGATACTAAATCTTAAGATATTGAAAATTATGAAGGAAAAAAGTTGGAAGTTATTGTGGAATTTAAAAAATTATAACAAAGCCTGCAATATTTGTAGCATACTGTAGATTACTGAATCTACTAAGAACTCAAACGTGAACTGATTGTGATAGATAGATAGATAGATAGATAGATAGATAGATAGATAGATAGATAGATAGATAGACTATAGTGTAAAGGTTAACAAGCTAGTTTCACAATTACTACTATAATGACAACGATCATCAGTTTGTATTTGATATCGTCATATGAAGGTAAGCCTATGCTAAGAAGAAGGAAAGGAAAATATTTGAACAGATTAAGATTGGCGCCACCAGACTGAGATAGATAGATAGATAGATAGATAGATAGATAGATAGATAGATAGATAGATTATGACTGCCAAAGTCACGAATATCTTGTAGCCAAAATAGTTTACCTGCTTGTTTTAAATATCAGTACTTGCAACGATAACGTAACTATCTTATCCACCAAGCATTCAATTTAGTAAAATAATATGCAAAAAGACAAAGATTCTCACAAGTAAATTTATAGAAAATAATTAGCGCAGTTTTGTAGTTTAGACAAAATATTCAGCACAACTCGCTGCCTTCCGCAGCCAACGCATGCGCAGAGGCGCACGTGTAAAAAGGTGTTTCCTTCATTTTCCATGCCAAAAGTTTCGTTTGATAACTCCAATCAAACGAAATCGACTGCCGTCTTGCGAACGAAAAAGCAATTATGCATTTAAGAAAATAGAAAAAAAAGGGGTAAAAATGAACCAGAATTAGAGAATAATTCTACTTCTTTCTGCATTATTTGATTAAGGATCGATAAATCCTTGCCTAGAGCTCCTCACTAAAATCTGATAGCGACGACAAGTCAACAAATAACTTGTAACTCTTCAATTTCTTTTCTTTTTTTTTCTTTTACTTCCCTCTATGTAAATCTCCTTCTCCTTACACCTCTCCCTCTCTCTTTGTACTTCTCTGTAGCCTTCCTTTTCTTTCCTCCGTACTATCTATCTATCTAACCTGTTCATATTTTTGTATGTATATATGTCAACGGTTGTGATAGCACGAAATTGCAAGTCATCGTGAGCGAGGGTTTGAACATTCTGGCCTTGTTCAAACTGTTGATTATACCAGATTATATACTCTCTCCCAGAAACCGTAATTAACATCTTAATATGTTCAAACCTATCTTTCGATAGATAGATAGATAGATAGATAGATAGATAGATAGATAGATAGATAGATAACCTAATACCAAATAGACATCATTTTTCCCACAGGACACTAGCTTAATGGTTTAAAACGTTGGTTCGTGAATTTGATGATAGTAATTACGAGCTGGGCCGGTCAGTGTTTAGTTGGACTCAGTGGAAACCGGGCGAACAATAGCTGATCATTTTTAAAATAAGGACATGGGGAGTGAAACGAGAACAATCTTCTCCTGTAGATTAAATAAAGAGTTCCGTTCGAAATTATCTGTAGGTTACTATTATTATTTCAGTTTTTTTTGTGTATATGTATTTACTAGTGAGCCAGTCAAAATAACTTGACTCATTTTATAATCCACCAAGAGAAGGGTTAACCAATCAGAAGACGTAGAATATTCAATCCGTCGTGTATAAGGGCGGCCATTTTGTTTACTCTCTCCGAATGTCCAGTGCCAACTTGTCAGGCGAAGAGGAACAGAAGGAAGAACTACTGAACTACGCTCTGCTAGTTTTTTCGAAATATCCACTGCTAACCTGAACAACGCTGTCTTCGAAATATTGACTGCTAACCTCTGGATTCTATACTCAAAGACGACCGTCATTATGAACAACAATTATAACGCCACTATTCTATGGCTATTTTTATAGCATACTCTTACTTATATAACGTACTTCGTATAAGTAAGAATTCGATTACTTTCCGTGACGCCTACATTAGTTAGTCTGAAGACTCCAAACAGGTAGGTATTTATCCATGCCTCCCCACTTAGATAGGATGTAACACCAGGTCAGGTTTAACGTGGGGAACGCGAGCGCGTACTCTCAGAACCTTGTCCAAAATTGACCCTTTTAACGCTGGGAACGGAAACTATGTTTGTCAGTTCAATGCCGTATCTCTATCTGTAGAGCCGCGAGTGCATTACCATCTGCCCGAAGACAGAGGTCTTGTCAGTCGCAACCCAGACAGTGAACTGCTTGACCCAAAACAGCTAGGTATTTACCCATCCCCCCAACTCAGATAAAGTGTGACACAAGGTTGAGATTTCTGTGGGAAAACACGAGCGTTTCCACTCGTGCCATTGGTCAAAATTTATCCATCAACCTCCCCCACCTCACCGCATTTCAATTCTTGTATGTTTTTCTTGGCCGAGTCTCTGGGTATAGACAGAACCCCGACTGAGTTACTCTCTGCCCAAAGACAGAGGTATTGTCAATCGCAAGCCAGACAGCAAACTACCTGACCCGAAACGGCTAGGTATTTACCCAGGCTTCCGCACTGAGACGGGATGCGATACAAGGTCAGGTTTTATGTGGGGGACACGAGCGCGTGCGCACGGGCAACTGGTTCGAAATTTACCCATTCCCCACAAATGCTGGGAAAAAGGCACTTTGTTTTTCTCAGCTGAATCTCTGTTCGAAGACAGAGCCCCGACTGAGTCATCCTCAGCCCAAAGAGGGAGGTCCTGTCAGTTGCAAGCCAGACAACGAACTGTTTGGCTTGCTAAGTATTTAACAAACCTCTCCACAAGGCAGGATGTGGCACAAGGCTGGGTTTTTTTTTGGTTTTTTTAAATTTCCTCTTTTTAGAACATTCTAAATTTTGATTAAAAAAAACCTTCTTTCTCTTTGTATCACCGGAAACTAGTAAAATAACATAAAAATTGTCAGCACGTTTATTTATTTACTTATTTTTATTATTAGTATTTTTATTATTAGTATTTTTTTTTATTTTATTTTTTTTTTTGTATGACAGACTTTAATTTGGAAAATCTATCAAAAGTAAAAATAATTGTTGGATCTTAGTGAAAGTTTCAAAAACTATTCACAAATGATGGAAAATATTATAAATATGTTTTCTTTTTTTAAAGTCATGGAAAAATATTTTTTTTATATTTATTACCCACCCCCTAAATTGTAACATAGAAAACTCAATAAAACAAAGATATTATTTAATTTCAAATGCTTTTATTTACTTTTAGTTGTTTTTGTGAATATTGACAATATTTTCTGAAAGCAAAAAAAAATGTTTCGATGAAAAATGAATTTTTAATACAATTATTTGTTATTTGTTAATTATAATAGATTTTTACATTTAAGTTGTTAAAATATTATAAAATTAGTTGAAAGCCGCATTCAGTTTCGTCAATATCCTTATGAGATAGATCTTTTCTTAGCGCATCGTAAATTGTATAATTTTGACCAATCAGAAGATCCGTAGTAATTAATAAATGTAATTTTGTGTTTATAATACGGCTGTAATTATAAAGTACGGAAGACCAACAAGAATACAATTAAGTTGCGTTATTTGAGTTAAGCATTGTTCTCCGCTGTTAAGGCCTTTACTTTTGCGAAACACGTGTGGAGAAGTTAATTTGATTTTTCAATTTCAACTGAGAAAGGTACCTACAAGTATCAGTATCATCTTATGAAATTTATATGATCTTATTTTTATATTAATCTCAGTTATGACATTTTTCCATAAATGAAATATCAAAATTAATAATAAAATGAATGGAAATACAAATAACACAGTAAAATGTAATAAATGTACATAAAATTATAGTATTTTATGTACACTTCTGATAAAATTTCATAAGAAAGGTACCTATAAATTAATTAGATACCTTTTCTATGAAATTTAATCTTACTCTCAACAGTCATTTTAATTTCTTTATAATATATTTTCCATAAAGCATCGTAAACGTAAAGGTGAAAGCTAAGAGCGCTGAAAGTTTTCCTTAAAAATAACGAGGTAAATAATTTGTTCGCTTAAATATAAATAACTTCTAAATATCACTTCTGTCCTCCCCTATGATAAATTTTTCTCACGTAAGCTGTCAATACGTAATGAAATCATCAATCATCACCTGTCAAGTGACGCGAAATGTTATGATCTGCTTTATTTTATTTTTAAACTACTTCTTTTCGGCGCAGAAACTAACTAATGCTTGTTTCAAAATACTTTAAGTAAAGACTATAATTTCTAATTTTCTTAAAATAAGTTTTGAAAAAATTATAATTGATTTTTAAAAGAATTTGAAACTGAGATTTTCATTTTTTTTTATGAAATGGAAAAAAATTGTTGACATGATTGATTATCTGTCAATTTTTCTGACTCAAAAAACAAGATATTTAACGAAAATTTCGGACGTGCTAGGAACAATTAAAAAATGTAAAAAAATACCCCCAAAATACTTTGATCTTTTCTCTTAATAATAACGTAAACACTTAGACGATAAAATTTTGTTTTCGTCAAGTTTAGCGTCTTTTTCTTCAGGCTATGCTCTTTTTTAGCGATCTTATGAAGGTACCTATACTAACGCCATAAAATTAATACGTGACTTCTACCCAAACAATGAAAAAAAAAAGATTAAAAACCCGAAACAGCTCCGCATTATTTGACTTGCCCAAAATTATGATGAAGCTAGATAAATAGCGAAAAATGTTAAACACACATACAAACACACACTTAAGTCGTGAAATTGACATTCACTCTACAGTGTTGATTTCTATGTCCACTGACCTTTTTTATTCTTAGGTTTTTATTCTAATGAGATGGCGTATTGTAAAATATCTAAGAATTATAAATAATATATTTATTACAATTCATTATTGTCTGCATATTTAAAACTTTTTTCTTTTCTTGTTTTTGAGTGGTTGGATGCGTTCATCGTTGTCATGCATTAAATATTAATGAGTTAAAATAGCCAAATATCTCTCAAAAAAATTTTTTTTTTACTTTTCAGGTAAGAATCGTCTTGTTCCTTATCAAGTTATGAAGCCATAACTAAATAATATGTCAGGTAATTTATTCTTTGGATCTTCTTCCATTTCACTGCCTCCTTTTTATTTACATTGTTTGTTCCGTTTATGCTTGAGTAGATAATCTCTTTTTAATATTTTTCTGAAAAGGTTTCAACCTGTAAAACTAGTATAAGACTTACGCATGATAGCAAAAATTATGAGAATATCGCTTATCTCAATAATTATATATTAATGTATTGTCACATTTACTATCTAAAGCCTTTCAGTGGCTCAAATTTTAGAATGGCCAATAAATAAATATGCCGAACTAAGTACTGTAGAAAATATTAACAGTATTTTTATGTAAAAAGCTAGCTAGCTAGCTAGCTAGCTAGCTAGATAGATAGATAGATAGATAGATAGATAGATAGATAGATTTCCTGCTCACTGTGGGAGAGTTCTCAATATCGATGTGTTTGTAGATATACACAATTTGGGCATAGGAATCCATAGACATGGCGAGTGTATGTTTCACGCTTCGAGCGTGAAATTAAACCCTCTGAAGAGTGTGACTTAAAATTGATAGTCATCATGTAGTGTTGATTATGTGCCCAACACCAAACTCTCACTCCCTCATAGATAGATAGATAGATAGATAGATAGATAGATGTCTAAACCTTGTTCGGCATATGTATTTACTGTTATTTCTCAGTGTAAGTGATGGCAAATGTAACTACATGGCTACTCTGCCATATATAAAAATCAAGAGAAAATCCTTGTAGCAAAGAATCATATTGCGGAAGAACAGACAACTACCCCAAAAAGTTCGCGGTCTAACCAGTTAAATAATTTACTCACACAAACACTGACACACACTCATTCAGTCATATTAATAAATACGAAAATCCGACAAACCTTCAGGAACTGAAGTCTCTGTTTGCTGATGAGTGATGGGTTGAGAAATTGTATAAAAACTGATCAATGACCTTACATACATACCCTAGCTAGGTTAAAGCAATATAATCAAACCCTATAAACAATACTGTATCCTCTACTCAAAAAACAACTGTCTAATAAAGTTTACCAACCATACAGGATATATCTACAAAACATTCTTTAGACTTCAAAGAATCCAACTTCATTTTATTTTTTTTGTTTAAAACATTAACATTAACAACAAAGAACCAAAATTATTAAATTTTATTTTGGATTTAACAAGTTCATCATTTTGTACCCGAAGAGAATACTGTCGACATTTCCATTCCAGCAAACTACCATTGGATTTCATGATTCATTGATAGATTGCCAATAGGTGACTTGTCACAGTATGGAAGATCATATACAGGCTGTTCGCAGATTAATGGTGAACATGTGCGAGACTCTGTTAAACAATAACCAGGGACATCGATTAACAAACACTCTGACAAGTCGAAGATGTCTCAGATGTCCTTGCATTGCATACTAACAGACAATTTGCGCCTGTAACCATACAAAGTGCAATTTATATTGAAGTTGCTGTTGACATCAACAACGCTTAAATTACTCAGTCCAACTTCAGAGATTGGCTAATGGAGATATTTAATTTGTTCATTGCCTGAGAATATGACAAAGCTAATTTCCATTGGAATGGATTCTGGATTTTTCTTCAGTTGTGAATTTTTCCATGCACAATTTTCCCGTGTTAATTGAACTTCATAAAAAATTAAAAATCAAAGTTTGAAAATTCTGACATTTCAGAAACCTAGGTGACTGTAAAGATACCCTGGATATCAAGTATCTATATACATATAAAATATATAAATAGATATACATCAAGTACCTACATGTATACATATGAAATATCTATATCATATCATATATATAACGTCATCCACAGACAGACTGTTTCGCTGTTTCACAGCTCATCAGTGTGACTAGACATCCGGTTGCCTCTAGCTAGGATCGAAACCCGACTGAATTGGTGTCAGTCGAAGATTCTAACCATATATATATATATATATATATATATATATATATATATATAGATTCATACACGTTTCATTAAATAATATAGACAAGTGTTGTCTATTTATTTTATGTAATTTCTTTTCATAACGTCTTATACGTTTAATACCATTATCATTGAACAAAGAGAGAAATTCACAATATTGATCCATATTTTTTAATACAATCTAAGCTTTCGGCTTACATAAGCCATTATCAAAGATGTCAATTACAACAAATTATGCAATACACAGACAAGAGAGTGAAGATAGTCTGTCATTGTTTACATACATGATTTCTAAGCAACGATAAACACGTGCATATAAGACGCTAGAAGTGAAATTCGCACCGCATCTCATACACGTCACACATAACCACGCGAGAGTGAATTGGAGAAGTATGAAGTATGGGAAGCCGTTGGTATAAATATCAAATATCTATATCAAATATATCTATATACATATATATATATATATATATATATATATATATATATATATATATATATATATGATAAAATGTAGTTTTAAGGTAGGCTATATTTGTAGGTTAAAATGTTCAATATCAGGGATAGAGCGTAGACAAATATAAAATGAAAGTGGACATTGAAGTCAGCACCCAGAGGTGACAGTCTGTTTCATCAAGCCCGGCGATTGCGTTCAGTATAAAACAGAATATCGCCTTTAGATGTTGACTTCAGTGTCCACTTTTATATAAGGTCAATAACGAGCGGCAACAGGTTGTTTCATGCTTGAACTCAATCTTCTGGCCATGATGTTCTACAGATTGCATTGAAACATAAGACATCATTGCCTGAAGATTGCGTTCAAGAATGAAAATGTCGCTGCTCCGTATTGACCCCAGTTTCCAATTTTATATTTACGTACGCTTTATCTTTGATATTACCCCTAAAAATAGAATCCTTTAAAACTATATTACTTATCATATATATATATATATATATATATATATATATATATATATAAAATCAAGTATCAACAAATATATAAAATATAATATATTTACATATAGAATATATACATATAAAATATATACAAAGATATATTTCTAGTATCGCCATACATAGGAAATATCTACATAGATATATATCAATAATCTACACGAATACATATTAGATAACTGCATCGATATATATATATATATATATATATATATATATATATATATATATATATATCAACAATCTACTAATGTACATATAAAGTATCTATATAAATATATACCAAACATCTATATAGATACATATCATATATCTACATAGATACAAAAGCCACAACAAAACATGAAGATATTAACAGATTGATTTTTTGTATTAATTGGTTTACTTTATCGCAAAATAATTATCGATTTGCTTTAATTTGTATTTGCATAAACGACCTTATTAAATAAATTTTGATTCGTGTTCCTGTGAGTGTTGAATAGTTAATCAGATAAATGTGTGACAAGTATTAAATTATCTTCGATTTGGGAAATGAAAATGCTGCACTGATGTCTATAAACAGTTTCTGTAAACGTGAAGACGGCTTAGTTTTATGAAGATTGTTATTGCCGTCAGTAAAACCAAAATATTTTACTGTCAAAAAAGAACTCCGAATGTATTCCCTTGATAGAGTTGATAGTTTTAACTTGTGTGGATTACCCCCATTTGGTTAACCCTTCTCTTGGTGGACTATAAAATGAGTCAGCTCATTTTGGCTAGCTCACTAGTACGTAGATATATCCAAAAAAACTGTAACAAGATACCCATTAGGTGTTGCTGTTTAAGGACTATAAATGAATCATAAAGTTCTTTCTCTTTTCGTTTTGCATCTAGAATGATGTAGGTACCCGACGCTCTTTTGTCCCCGCTGGTAATAATTTTCTTACCCCGGACGTCTGACGACTGAACATTCATACACTCACTCACTCACTCACTCAAAAACACGTGCGCGCACACACACACACGTGAATATCTTTCGTAAACATACACATTTCCTAATACCTAAGGTTTTCATGAATTTTCTTTCCTTTTTAGTTGTGTATACGCTAGTATATTTTCTATCTTTTGTCAATCATTTATTAGTTATTATAAAATATCGCTGTGTTTGTATAAATTCTACATAGGTTAACGACACGTCATGTGAAAACTTTAGTTGCCACAGTTTTTAATTGGACGGCAGTGTCCGTGACTAACCATAGACTGGCAAATAGTTTTGTTTCTCAAAACCAGTAAAGCATTCTATATCATATGTAATCCTATATCAATATAATTAAATATCAGACAGAATTGGCTAAGACCTTACATTATGAATACAAATAAGCACGTAAGAAAAACAAGTGCGCGCGCACACACGCATAATGGTAATGGTAGTATACTGGTGATTAATATTTATAAAATCTTTCTTTCAAAATAATTTTTCCAGGAAATTAGTTTCTCAAGTCCAGTAGCTATTATTGCTCTTTCCACTACTGATAGAGGCTTCCTTCCTAATCTTTTATTTGAAATACTGTAGAACGTCAATATCTTGATTGTGTCATTATTTTCTCTTCGATTGATATGTGATATCAATTTGAATACCTGAAGTTCTTAAATAATATGCTTTCTATTACCTGGTACAATTCTTTGTTTTTGATTCTCTAGCGCCTGTTCAAATGGTTCGAACAAGGATGGTAATCACTAAAACCTACAGGTTTCATACGCTCGAAGCCATTTTAAACATTGATTTGAGAAATCGGTTGTATACCTCTGACAGTTTAGATGCTTCTGAAAGGATTTGGCTTCATGTATGATACCCATATTAAAGTCTCAATTTGAAGAGGCTATTTATGAATATGGCTGCAGTTTTGATGTTAATGTTCTCGTTTTGTAGTAATTTATAGTGTGGGACCAAACTACCTCTAGTGCAGCCTATTATGTGTTCAATTTCCTTATCTTCTATACTAAATTATTTTATAACTTGTCAATACCCCGAGATATTTGATGCGTTTACTATTTAATAATTCCACGTCCTGATTTTTTATTATATATTCAGGCTAGGTATACTCACTGCCTTCATTCCAATTTCAGATCATTATTTCTGTTTGGGAAAGGTTTATCTTGAGTACTATGGACATATACTGACAAATAAAAAGAGAAAGAAAGAGCAAGAAAGAAATATTCTCACCCCATGCAAAGTATAAACCTCCATCTTACTATGAACAGCCAGTAAAATCGTAGTCCTAGTAATAAGCAATTGATCTATGAGATACCTAGGTCTCCTTTAGCTCCACACAAACATGCGCACGAATATCTATCTATCTATCTATCTATATCTATATATATATATATATATATATATATATATATATATATATATATATATAAATTTGTGTATTTAGGCAGCAATCATTATTTAAAGTACATTTCATTGAATACAACAGACAAGGTGCTTTGATTTATTTTTTTTATACAATTTCTCATGTGATCTCAATTAGTGTTCTTTCTTTCGAGCGCTTTTGGCTATACATTTAGCCATTTTCAAGTTTGAACTATATTACCTGTTAACAAGAAAATGTATGGATCTATGTATGTATGCATAAAATCTTAATAAAAAATAAGGAAGATAATGAAATAAATAATTAGTGTTCAATGTGCAAACAGAGTGATCTAAGATTATATTTAAAAATGTATATTTAAAATTATATTTAAAATGGATATTCGTTGACTTGTCCACAGATAACATTATCTTAATAGCACATATACCACAAGTATTTGAAGGAGATGCTCAATGTTATCCTCACTGTGAACCAACCAGTAGACTTTAATATGCATCTAAACCATGACCAATTATTGCAGATGGAAAGACCATCGAAGAAATAGAGATTTATGTGCACATCGGAAAGAAGTTTACAAGAGATGGTGCCCTACTTCCGGAGATCAAAAGAATGATTGTGCTGGGTGGCCTTTGGAAATGTTTCTAGCATCAGAAGTCCCAAGTCAACAATCGAAACCAACAGAAAGTTCTTTAATGAATATGTTCTGCCAGTGATGACTTATGGAAGCAAGACATTGGCGCTCAACACCAGCACTGCAGAGAATCTTGCAATAGCTCAACGTAAAATGGAAGGAATCATACTCGGTATTACCTTACGTTACTGGAAGAGTAACACCTGGAATTGACAGCAGATTGGATCGAAGGACATAAATGAGATCGCCAAGAATGCCATATATAGGTCGACTGGCAAAGACTCTCATCTCAGAGACAACAGGTGGAGTATTAGAGCGACAGAATTGACACCAAGGCAGTGGAGAAAAACTAGAGGACGGGCAAAGGCAAGATGGTGCGACTATCTGACTCACATGACCAGGGATAGAAAGTGATAGAGGTCAACCAGGTAGGAGCTTCCCAAACAGGAGTGGGAAGGACTTTGGATAGAAAACTCCAAACTTTACGTTCTAAAGTAAAATTCTTTCACAGAAAAATTCGATTTATAAGACAAAAGAAAAAAATATATATGAATCGATATACTGTATATTGACAAACACCTACAAGTTTCAATTTCTGTTTGGTAAAGGCGTATAATTTTTGAGCAAATCGAATTCACCATTTGAGACTAGTTTGCAATCCGACGCTCGACGATCTAGCAACGACAGTCCAAAATAAGGACATATTCTGCGATTTGTCCATTTAATACTTTCTCTGTCAAATCATTGCCTAATTACGGCCATCAATAAGCGGACTATTGTCTCCCCAGGAGCTTTTTTCCAAAGTTGAAATCTGAGCTGAGCGTACATGAATAATTATTTTAGATTAAAACGCCCAAGTGTCACAAAGAAAAGATATTTTTAAAAAAAAGAGGTTATTTTGTGGTAATTACTTTAAATAATTTTTTAAAGAATCAAGTTACTGTTCAACGACTTATTTTTAAAGATTGTTAATTCACTTGGGAAATTTGAGTCGATATCAGTTA